>CAJQZP010000975.1:9565000-10150669 GCA_907164705.1 Parnassius apollo
ACTTCGTTAGAAATTGGTCACAGGTGTCCAAAGGCTTCAGTAGCGACTTAACATCAGGTAATCTGTGAGTTCAATTCACACTTCAATTTAAAAAAGGTGAATGATATAGTAAGAAAGTTTTAGATGCTTGTTTTATATTGTATAATTTTCTATAATTAACTTAAGCCAATTATTATTAAATAAAATAATACAACG
Organism: Parnassius apollo; assembly: GCA_907164705.1. Lineage (NCBI taxonomy): Eukaryota > Metazoa > Arthropoda > Insecta > Lepidoptera > Papilionidae > Parnassius > Parnassius apollo. Next base: position 9,565,196 of record CAJQZP010000975.1, read on the forward strand.
AGAATTCTACATTTACAGTGTTTACAATTAATCATGGCTGTAAATCTTGTTAGCTTGTATTGTAGTTGCGGAGTTACGTGCAATTAGATTATTAGATATGCCTTCTGGATACATGTAGTTTGTGGCGGCGGATGGTTTATTGAACTGTTTAATATAATCTTAGTGCTGATATACAATATAATGGTAGTAAATAATCGTATATAGTTGTCATCAGTTCAACATTGTGTAGTTGCTCATAAATAGAATGCTATGCAACTTTGTTTACTCGTCATTATTTATGGTATGTATGTATACCTAGAGCTTATTATATTTTTGAACATTTGTTATAATTTAAAATTGAAATATATAAGATTTTATGCAGCCTGTCAAAGAAAAATAATAATGATTATTTTTAATTTAAAAGCGTCAAAAAGTTACTTCTATCAAAAGTACACATCTGAACATTTCCTGATCTGATCTGATCTGAGCTTTCCCATAGATAGTTTCATACGAATTGTCTCTTGCGACAATCACGGGATTACTTCGGCTAGCTTGTAGATTATCTTACGCCGTCACTACAGGGAAATACGTACATAAATCTGGCTTTTATTTATTTTGTTAAACTTTTAATAACGGAAGCATAACTTCTATCGCGCGTACAGTACAGTTCGTAACAGCTGTTCTTTTGAAATATATATATATATATATATATATATATATATATAAGAATCATACCAGATCATCAGTCAATGTGCCGGCAGGCGTGGCAACGCGTTAACGCAAATCCTTTCTACAATGAAAGCGACCCATACTAAGCAGTAGACCTGTATGAATAGATATTTAAGAAATAAAGCGTAAAATGAAATATATAGTTCGATTGGAATGCCATATAAAATACAATTTGAAATCATTTTCGATTTTTTTAATAAGCACATTCTCTGTCCAAGCGACAATTAGATAGAAATTGTACGAAATGAGCTTAAGGGTACACTAGTCACTCGTTCTTCCAAACAAATGTAGTCTGACGATTACTCCACTGTTTGATGGTGTAAGTACAAAATAAAAAATGATTTCAATTTGTCTTATCATTATCTAGCCCTGTATGAAAACAAAAAAGTAAAAAAAGATTATGTTATAAGCGTCGAAAATTCCGAATTTCAACACTATTTTTAATACATATTTGGGCGGAAATAAATACCATAAGAAGAACGAAAATACCAAAACAGTTACCATACAGGGATAGATTAGTTATTCAAAAATGCAAATAATTTTATTTTGAACAGATACATTCAATAGATTTTTCATGACATCCGGACTCCCAAAGGTCTGTTTATAAAATTTCGCGCGCTCCTTTTTGTTGTAAATCATCTTGCCTTTCGCTACAAATTGTTTCCCCGATCAGTGGTACGGATGAAGTGGGGGTGCAGCGCGCACCCACACATGCTCACTAGGTTAGCCGCTGATATCTATTTATGGTTGTAATACCTACATATTTACATCTTTATTTAGAAAAATTGCATGCATTTTAACCCCGCCTACCATTTAGTTCGAGCTATCGACTAGGGCCACCTTAAATGAACGATCGTTAAATAAAATATTTGAAACAATGCTACCTGTGCAAATTATGAGATGAAACATATTATCATCTAATTCTTTATCAAAATAAAATAATACGTGGCTGGACATGTGCATTCCTATTGTATGAAAGATTTGTAATTATCTCCTTGACAGGCCGACTTGCGATCGTGTTACCAGATATCTCGCGCTTTGACTCTATTCCCAGCTTTCCCCCTTTGACGGTTGGCGTATTTTTTCCTTCGTCGTGGGTTCGAATCCGCCATTTGACTACTGGCGTGAACCACTCGTAACACAAGCAATTTAAGCTTACCACGAGTGGTTTAGGGGAATATTAGTAATGTTTATAGCATTGTTAATATTCTTTTTTTCTAAAAAATCAAAATAAATAAAGTCACGCATGTGTCGAATTTCAGTATTTTTTAAATATATTATTATTTTTTTGAATATTTTATAACGGATAACAAACGAGTACAAAGAATATCTGACTCACCATACGAAACACAGAAACATTATGCTGCTATTTTACTGCTGCTGGTATTAAATTTATTTTATTTATATACTAATATAATGCTTTGTGACCGCGGTAACTTAGAAACAAAGCGTTCGCTAAAAATTTTAAAGTACGTGAGGAAATTTGGTTCGATCCCCATTAAATTGTTAATTGTTTTATGTTTGGTTTTACCACGTGCTTGGCGGTCAAAGAAATGAGAAGAGGTCTGTGCGCAGCGGTTGGACGAATATTGCTTGTACCTTTTTAACTTTATATAATGTATAACGACTGTGAATGTAAGTTAAAAGAAAACGTATGTACAGGACATAATATATTATTATTATTCAACTTAACAGTATTCTTAGATTAACTCTTAAATTAAAAGTATTCTTGGATTTGAAGAAAGCGTTTGATACGGTCTCTATCCCCATTCTTGTACGTAAGCTGGAAAGTGTTGGTATCAGGGGTGTTCCACTAAAATTACTCGCGGACTACCTTGCAAACAGGAGGCAGAAAGTAAAACTAGAAAATTATACTAGTGATTGCACTAATGTGTCGTTTGGTGTCCCACAAGGAAGTGTTCTTGGCCCCACGTTATTCTTAATTAATCTGAATGATTTATATAACATGACCCTTGAAAATGCCAAAATATTCTCTTATGCAGATGACACTGCCGTTGTTTTCACCGGAGGATCCTAGGACATTGCTAAAAATAATGCAGAAAAAGGTCTTGAGCATAAGTAAATGGCTGCAATTTAATCTCCTTACGCTGAATACGGCCAAAAGTTGCTATATATGCTTTAGCATTTATAACAACGCTCAGCCAGAACTTGATTTTACGGTGAGAGTATATCACTGCCGTATCATAACAGATAGACAGAACTGCCATTGCCCCACTATACAAAAAGTAACCAAAGCTAAGTATTTGGGAGCGTGGCTGGATCAAAGACTCTCTTGGTATCCTCAACTTGAACATGTCACTCAAAGAATAAGGAATCTCACATGGATTTTTAAGACATTGAGACATGTGGTACCTAAGACAGATTTAGAAACGGGGACTGGGGACAAGTGTCTTCTAAGAGAAATATACATATCCTTAGTACAGTCTGTTCTTGCTTACTGTTTGCCTGTATGGGGAGGTGCAGCCAAAACGCGCTTTCTGGAAGCGGAACGTGCACAACGTGGTTTGATAAAGGTTATGTATTTAAAAAATCAATTTTTTTTCAACTGATAAACTTTATGAAACTACCCGAATTCTTTCAATTAGAAAGCTTTACATTTACAGACAATTCTGAGTAATCACAAAACCCTGAAATTTAATTCCATTAATGCTGTAAGTAGAAGGCATAAGCTGGAAACCCTGAAATGCAATTCTGTTTTTGCTTCAAGACAATACAAGGCTCGTTCGGCCTACCTATACAAAATGATTAATAAAAGCTTAAATTTATATACTAAAACATACGGTCACTAATATAATGTAATGTACCCATTTCTTTGAAATAAACAAAAATATTTATTATTATTATTATCACGATATGCCTCATATTTATCTTTTTAAAAAAACCCAATCGTTAATAAGATGTAACAACTTTTCCAAATGTCACACTCATGAGATTATATCTCTTTAAATTACAAATTACACAGATTATTTTTGGATTAGTAGTCTGCGATCACCAACAACCATGTGTGTTTGATTGTTATTCTTTTCACTAGACAGCAGTCTCTTTTATAGGTTACTAGCTTGCCAGGCAGAAGTTGATTTTGCCCTTTTCGACGACAATTTGTCATGTTCTATTAAAAAAATTCTTAATCTCGCAAAAAACAAAAATTGTGGGCAAAGAAACTATCCTATCTCTCAAGTTGGACCAAACTGCACACGGTGTGAAAATTTGATAAAATCGGTTACGTAGTTTAGGAGTCCATCGCGGACAAACAACGTGACTGTAATTTATATATATTAAGATTTAAATCGCTAAGTCACACAGAGCACACGCACACATTTTTAGGCTTGATCGGTTGGCAAAAATAATATAATTTCAAATAAAAGTAGAAGCCTTATTTACTCGTATTTCCAAAAACTGCAATAACTGTATATCAATATTTATATATTTGAACTTAAGTTTAAAATTTGGCTACTCTTTTATTTCAAAAATAACCCTGTATTACTGGCACTTTGCCACTTCAGCTTATTCCACAAAATACAGACTGCAATCTCTTATTACATGTATACAAATAGGTAGATAAGTACGCATCTGCTTTGAATGATAGTGATGTCCTTTGTGTTCAACTACATTGATTACAATACAAATCGTAAACTAAGCAGGCTGTTTTAAACCACGGTAAACAAATGGGCCAAATTAAGAGTACCCTTAACCGACGAGTATGTATGCGTAAGTATACGGATGTGGTGGAAGCGACAGAGGTATGTCAGGATCGTGCTAAATAGAAGTCTGTAGTCTCTGCCTACCACTTTGAGTGATATTCGTGAGTGATGTTTATGTATGTAAACAAGCAAATACCGCCCATCCACGATTTCACGAACTAATCTTCATGCGATATGATCGTGTGATCGAAGTGATTTTATGTGATCGCGTACACTTTTGATAATATCCTCTGTTATTACTTTACGATGGTTAGGATGACGTCCTCGCATGTCAGCTTCTATCAAACAACTTATATTGTTTCTTTTTTCCAGGGATGTGTATACAAATTGTTCACTAATTGAAAAAGTATTCAGAAACATTTTCTTACACACAGTTAAATAGTTTTCTTGATTGTCTATATCTGCCCTTGATAGCCTATAAATTAAAGTGAAATTGCGTCTAGATTTTGTGTCAGTAAATACCCTGCGTTTCTCTGTTTCACAACCAAATTTGAAATGAAAGCCCATTGCTTTTCACGATTACCTAAAAGTATTAAAAATCATAAGTCTTTCTTAATCGCTAATTTTTGAACATTTCAGTCTGCAGTTTATATGACACACAGGACCCATAGATTTGCTGTTTCTTACAGTACCATCACTACTCCTATACTCCTTGCCCAAGTTTCTTAGAATTTTTCTTTTATTTTCCTTCCATTCTGTAACATGTCGACGTCTGATATTTCCCTTATCTTTCCTTGGCTTGAAAACCCATTTTCTAGAAGCTTGTGGTGTTGCTTCTGAGTAAGAAGAGAGAGGCGTGTTTGCTTGAGGGGTATGTGCTAAGTCGGTGATATTGGAATCAACTGACGGTAGAGGTAAAATATCTTTATCAACAAATCAGGGACAGAAATGGTTATCACAATCAAAATCTAGATGATTTAAGCTACAATCGGGAGATGGATGTTGTGTGATATTTTCTTCAGCCGGAGAATCATCAGAAAAACTTTTTGCTTTGCGATTGCCAACATCTTGAAGCGAGCTTTGATTAGAACATTCTTCAAGCCGCCGAAGAAGATCAGTCAGTTCTTACTATACGTCAACGTCAAATGTCAACAACTTTGATTATGAATATGGTCTTTCGTATTCAGGAAAAACAAATAAATCTAAAAAAAAATTGCGTAAAATAATATACAGTTGAGGTGAAACACCAACGCTCCGGGAAGTCTGCAGTTTGTGATCATATTCTAGAGGGCTCCAACCATTACATCAAATTTGATAGACCACGAAAACCCACGCGAAAGAACATCAATTATACGTGATTATTCGTGAGGATATTGAGATTTAAAACATTCTCACTTCAAAATGGAAGGAGGCTTAATAGAATTAAAACTAAACCCAAGCCTACAACTGCAAGACTTAAAAATACAGTAAGGTTATTCTGCGTAGATCAGACCAAAAGTAAGTATTAAAAAGCTGAAGGTACTCCGGATTAACTTTGATATCGGGACTTCACTCGTCTCAATTCTCCACGCCGCAAAGCACCTGAAAAAACAAGCATTGCTTAAAAACCAGCAGTTTTAGATTAAAAGCTAAAGTTACAGTCTATATACGTCTCACTCTTGGGCACAGGCCTCGTCTCACTTTTGAGAGGCTTTATAGGCAAGTTGATGGACTTTAGAGGTTTTTTTTTTGTTTTACGAGGTTTCCTCACGATGATTTCCTTCACCGCCGAGCATTTTGTAAATCAGCACTTAAAATTGCCATAAAAATTTCATTAGAATCGAATGGTGATCGCACCCGAGTTGTACACGTGCAGTGAAATTTACAGCGAACGCCAAGCCCCTGAGCTACCACGGCTTTTTAGATTAGAATAGAAATATAATGTTTAAAATAAACCATATTGTACACGAGAAAGTGGAGTTCAATTCCTACCAGGTTCACCGAAGTTTTCCATTGCCAAATTCAAAGACATATTTATCAGGTACTTGGCAGTGACGAAAGCATCGTGAGAAAGCCACGCAGGTGAAGTAGGTGGTCCGTTGTCTTTCCTCGGTCAAGTCAAACTATTCGTACTACAGCCGTAGTATAAATGCACGTTGGTTTTAACACGTTGGCTTTCACATTCGAGGCATTCCAGTATAGACTTCTGGAAAGACAGACGTCGACAGTTCACAAAGAAATCATGCAATTCCTGCGTATACTCTCCATAATAGGATATAGGTTTCAATAAATTCAGTGTCACCAATAAGCCATTTAGTAAAATCTTTAAGTCCAGTAAAAGCTGCTATATGGTATTTTACAGCTCCAGCTCTGAGAGCTATGAAATAACGGTACTCGATGCACCAACAGGACATGCTGGTTTGTAGGCTAAGAAGCAGTACTGCTGCACCTTACAAAGGACAACTAGTATTCTTGAATCTTCATTGACGTTGAATATGAAACAAACAAAGTCTCTTCGGGAAGAAAAAATGCATAGATCTTTTCTTCTCTGAAGGCATGGACCTGGACCGCTATCACCAATTACCTAAATAATTTATTTGTTTTGTTTGTAATAAGCACCCACTTTATATGGGTTACCTAAATTACATAAAGAACATGTTCCTATTCGTCCAGTTGTCTCATATATAGGTGCACCAGCTTATTTCCTTGCTAAAAAATTAAACTTCCTCCTTCGGGAGAAATCTGGTTTCAACCCCACTTACAGCCTTAAAAATAGTTTAGAACTTATTTCCAAAATAAAAGATATTCGTATTCCACCTAAATCTATGTTGTTGTCTTTAGACGTTGATAGTCTTTTCACAAACGTCCCATTCCCTGACTGTTTGCGTATACTCTCAGATCTCTTTAAAAAACGTCGTCTGCATCCCGGGGAAACAAATGATCTTCTTAATTTAACCTCTCTCTGTATGAAACAAAATTATTTCCGGTTTAATAACCGTTTCTATCTACAAAGAGAAGGGTTAGCTATGGGGTCCCCTCTAAGTCCACTTATGGCGGACATTTTCATGGATGATTTCGAAAAACAACATATAGTTGTTAACCAAAATATCTTATACTATTATCGATATGTAGACGACATAATTATTTGCTGGACAGGCACAAGAAGACAACTGGATGTTTTCCTTAATAAAATAAATAGAGTCCACGAAAAAAATTAAATTTAAGCTTGAATTGGAACAAGATGGCTCCCTTAATTTCCTTGATTTAACATTAACAATAACAAGAAAAGAGTCGTTACATGTTTTTCAAATTTATCGAAAGCCAACTCATACCGACACGGTCATCCCCGCATCATCGTGTCATCCATGGCAACATAAATTAGCCGCTTTTTATTGTTACATTAACCGTCTGTCCACTGTTCCATTAAATAAAGAAAATTATTTAAAAGAACTTAATATAATTTATCAAATTGCGGTCTCTAATGGTTTTTCAAAAAGTCTCGTTGATAATCTTATTAAAAAGAAACAAAAGCATGTTGTTCGCAATTCTTTGTACGCGGTTCGATCTCAAAGTGTCCGGCGGTATGTGGGTAGTTTGACCTACTTAGGCCCCATATCGGAAAAAATAGCTAATAGTCTTAAGAAAAACGGCGTTAACGTGGCATTCAAAACAAACAATTCGCTTAGGAATATTTGTAATAATAAAGATAAGTTAAATATTAGTCAAAAATCGGGTGTTTATAAACTTGTTTGTGACGAATGCCACGCCGTTTACGTGGGTCAGACTGGTCGCAATTTCGGGACGCGCTATAAAGAACATATGGCCGCGTACAGAAATTGCAATCCTGATAAATCCCATTTTGCTAAACATCTCTTGGACACTGGACACAACCTAGCTAGCGACCATTCCTTTGAAGTGTTACATACCTGTAATAAGGGGCTGCGCCTGTGTGTGCTAGAGCAGTTGGAGATTTTAAAAAGTAATAATGGTAATTATACACTGCTGAATGAACAAACAAATGTTTCTAATTCACCTTTGTTAAACATCTTTAAGGCCAATCTTTAATAATAATAATTTTAAGATTATTAATAATAAATAATTATAATAATATCAATAAAACAATAATAATAATAGTATTTAAAATATTAATCATAACAATAATAATAATTAGTAGCAGATTTGTTATCGCACGGCGCGGTCACTCAAAACAATAATAATAATAGTATTTAAAAATAATCATAACAATAATAATAACTGTTGGCAGTTTTTTTTATCGCACGACGCGGTCACTCGCTACTTTGGTAGGGAGCGATTGTGTCAGCGTGTATAAATAACAACTGTTTCGACTCGCCGCTCACTTAGCGGTCAGCCGCCGTAGAGTCTATATTACCTGATGATGCCTCGTGTAGAGGCGAAACACGTGTCGTATTATCGTCGATGGTGTGTCTTGCCTGGAATAGTGGTGTTGAGAGTAGTGGTGCTTGGTATAGTGGTGACGGAGTTAGTGTATGCAATTGAGGGAGGGCGGGAGGTGCGCTTCATTCCAGGTAAGACACATCATTTTATATGTTTAGCGGAAAGTTGCAAAGAAATTTATATTTTTATTTTTTATTATAATGGATTTCCGCAAAGTAACGCCTGATTCTATCAATTATCTTAAAAAGGCTAGCACGGCCGAACAGGCAAGACTCTATGTTAAATTAACAAAGCTACATCGTATTGCTGCTCAAAATGTTTGGTTTAATCAGCAGTGTAAACAACTTCATGTTATTCCCAATTATATCCAAATACGTTCTAACACACATAGTCGAGCGGCCAGTGTTGCCATTTCCAAAGCTCAGAATATTTGGCTTAATGAGGAATGTCGTCGTTGGTTTTCCAATAGAGATAACTTAAAAACCCACCTTAAAGTATTATATTCTGAACTTTCATATAAATTACATAATATTGAATTTGATATTTTGGATGGGAAAGCCAGAGAACTTGCTTCAATGGCCATTTACGAGAAATATCAAATTCAATCCCATAAGTTAAAACGACTTGTATCTTCTTCATCCCGTAAACGTAATAACGACATACATACTGAATATCACCAATTTTATCCCCGTGTTAAAAATCTTTCCGATGTCCAGTTTCCATCGGATGAGTTGTCCCTTTTACACAAAGGCCTAAAGTATAATTTAACACCTTCGGTCTCCCAAAGATCGTTAGAGACTGTAGCCGTTGACGCGGAGGTGGCTGCTGTGATCGGGAGGAAAGATAACATCGTTAAAAGTTTGTTAGCTAAAGAAATTCAGGAGGCACCCGCATCTTCCCATTGCAATCCTGAGTTCCCCATTTTTATGTCACTAAAACATAGAATAAAAGACAATAACCTTATTGTTACTAAGGCCGACAAGGGAAATACTGTTGTCATTATGGAGAGTAACGGGTATAGCCAGAAGGTTAACGATGTTATCCAAGGTGACGACTTTCAGCTGTTAGAGTCTGATCCAACCAAAAAGTTTACTTCGGATATTAAAGTATGTATACAAAAGTCGTCATATGTTTTTCCCGATCACAACTTGTCTCGGAGCAATCTTGTTCCAATGAATCCTCAAGCACCCACTTTATATGGGTTACCTAAATTACATAAAGAACATGTTCCTATTCGTCCAGTTGTCTCATATATAGGTGCACCAGCTTATTTCCTTGCTAAAAAATTAAACTTCCTCCTTCGGGAGAAATCTGGTTTCAACCCCACTTACAGCCTTAAAAATAGTTTAGAACTTATTTCCAAAATAAAAGATATTCGTATTCCACCTAAATCTATGTTGTTGTCTTTAGACGTTGATAGTCTTTTCACAAACGTCCCATTCCCTGACTGTTTGCGTATACTCTCAGATCTCTTTAAAAAACGTCGTCTGCATCCCGGGGAAACAAATGATCTTCTTAATTTAACCTCTCTCTGTATGAAACAAAATTATTTCCGGTTTAATAACCGTTTCTATCTACAAAGAGAAGGGTTAGCTATGGGGTCCCCTCTAAGTCCACTTATGGCGGACATTTTCATGGATGATTTCGAAAAACAACATATAGTTGTTAACCAAAATATCTTATACTATTATCGATATGTAGACGACATAATTATTTGCTGGACAGGCACAAGAAGACAACTGGATGTTTTCCTTAATAAAATAAATAGAGTCCACGAAAAAAATTAAATTTAAGCTTGAATTGGAACAAGATGGCTCCCTTAATTTCCTTGATTTAACAATAACAAGAAAAGAGTCGTTACATGTTTTTCAAATTTATCGAAAGCCAACTCATACCGACACGGTCATCCCCGCATCATCGTGTCATCCATGGCAACATAAATTAGCCGCTTTTTATTGTTACATTAACCGTCTGTCCACTGTTCCATTAAATAAAGAAAATTATTTAAAAGAACTTAATATAATTTATCAAATTGCGGTCTCTAATGGTTTTTCAAAAAGTCTCGTTGATAATCTTATTAAAAAGAAACAAAAGCATGTTGTTCGCAATTCTTTGTACGCGGTTCGATCTCAAAGTGTCCGGCGGTATGTGGGTAGTTTGACCTACTTAGGCCCCATATCGGAAAAAAATTAGCTAATAGTCTTAAGAAAAACGGCGTTAACGTGGCATTCAAAACAAACAATTCGCTTAGGAATATTTGTAATAATAAAGATAAGTTAAATATTAGTCAAAAATCGGGTGTTTATAAACTTGTTTGTGACGAATGCCACGCCGTTTACGTGGGTCAGACTGGTCGCAATTTCGGGACGCGCTATAAAGAACATATGGCCGCGTACAGAAATTGCAATCCTGATAAATCCCATTTTGCTAAACATCTCTTGGACACTGGACACAACCTAGCTAGCGACCATTCCTTTGAAGTGTTACATACCTGTAATAAGGGGCTGCGCCTGTGTGTGCTAGAGCAGTTGGAGATTTTAAAAAGTAATAATGGTAATTATACACTGCTGAATGAACAAACAAATGTTTCTAATTCACCTTTGTTAAACATCTTTAAGGCCAATCTTTAATAATAATAATTTTAAGATTATTAATAATAAATAATTATAATAATATCAATAAAACAATAATAATAATAGTATTTAAAATATTAATCATAACAATAATAATAATTAGTAGCAGATTTGTTATCGCACGGCGCGGTCACTCAAAACAATAATAATAATAGTATTTAAAAATAATCATAACAATAATAATAACTGTTGGCAGTTTTTTTATCGCACGACGCGGTCACTCGCTACTTTGGTAGGGAGCGATTGTGTCAGCGTGTATAAATAACAACTGTTTCGACTCGCCGCTCACTTAGCGGTCAGCCGCCGTAGAGTCTATATTACCTGATGATGCCTCGTGTAGAGGCGAAACACGTGTCGTATTATCGTCGATGGTGTGTCTTGCCTGGAATAGTGGTGTTGAGAGTAGTGGTGCTTGGTATAGTGGTGACGGAGTTAGTGTATGCAATTGAGGGAGGGCGGGAGGTGCGCTTCATTCCAGGTAAGACACATCATTTTATATGTTTAGCGGAAAGTTGCAAAGAAATTTATATTTTTATTTTTTATTATAATGGATTTCCGCAAAGTAACGCCTGATTCTATCAATTATCTTAAAAAGGCTAGCACGGCCGAACAGGCAAGACTCTATGTTAAATTAACAAAGCTACATCGTATTGCTGCTCAAAATGTTTGGTTTAATCAGCAGTGTAAACAACTTCATGTTATTCCCAATTATATCCAAATACGTTCTAACACACATAGTCGAGCGGCCAGTGTTGCCATTTCCAAAGCTCAGAATATTTGGCTTAATGAGGAATGTCGTCGTTGGTTTTCCAATAGAGATAACTTAAAAACCCACCTTAAAGTATTATATTCTGAACTTTCATATAAATTACATAATATTGAATTTGATATTTTGGATGGGAAAGCCAGAGAACTTGCTTCAATGGCCATTTACGAGAAATATCAAATTCAATCCCATAAGTTAAAACGACTTGTATCTTCTTCATCCCGTAAACGTAATAACGACATACATACTGAATATCACCAATTTTATCCCCGTGTTAAAAATCTTTCCGATGTCCAGTTTCCATCGGATGAGTTGTCCCTTTTACACAAAGGCCTAAAGTATAATTTAACACCTTCGGTCTCCCAAAGATCGTTAGAGACTGTAGCCGTTGACGCGGAGGTGGCTGCTGTGATCGGGAGGAAAGATAACATCGTTAAAAGTTTGTTAGCTAAAGAAATTCAGGAGGCACCCGCATCTTCCCATTGCAATCCTGAGTTCCCCATTTTTATGTCACTAAAACATAGAATAAAAGACAATAACCTTATTGTTACTAAGGCCGACAAGGGAAATACTGTTGTCATTATGGAGAGTAACGGGTATAGCCAGAAGGTTAACGATGTTATCCAAGGTGACGACTTTCAGCTGTTAGAGTCTGATCCAACCAAAAAGTTTACTTCGGATATTAAAGTATGTATACAAAAGTCGTCATATGTTTTTCCCGATCACAACTTGTCTCGGAGCAATCTTGTTCCAATGAATCCTCAAGCACCCACTTTATATGGGTTACCTAAATTACATAAAGAACATGTTCCTATTCGTCCAGTTGTCTCATATATAGGTGCACCAGCTTATTTCCTTGCTAAAAAATTAAACTTCCTCCTTCGGGAGAAATCTGGTTTCAACCCCACTTACAGCCTTAAAAATAGTTTAGAACTTATTTCCAAAATAAAAGATATTCGTATTCCACCTAAATCTATGTTGTTGTCTTTAGACGTTGATAGTCTTTTCACAAACGTCCCATTCCCTGACTGTTTGCGTATACTCTCAGATCTCTTTAAAAAACGTCGTCTGCATCCCGGGGAAACAAATGATCTTCTTAATTTAACCTCTCTCTGTATGAAACAAAATTATTTCCGGTTTAATAACCGTTTCTATCTACAAAGAGAAGGGTTAGCTATGGGGTCCCCTCTAAGTCCACTTATGGCGGACATTTTCATGGATGATTTCGAAAAACAACATATAGTTGTTAACCAAAATATCTTATACTATTATCGATATGTAGACGACATAATTATTTGCTGGACAGGCACAAGAAGACAACTGGATGTTTTCCTTAATAAAATAAATAGAGTCCACGAAAAAATTAAATTTAAGCTTGAATTGGAACAAGATGGCTCCCTTAATTTCCTTGATTTAACAATAACAAGAAAAGAGTCGTTACATGTTTTTCAAATTTATCGAAAGCCAACTCATACCGACACGGTCATCCCCGCATCATCGTGTCATCCATGGCAACATAAATTAGCCGCTTTTTATTGTTACATTAACCGTCTGTCCACTGTTCCATTAAATAAAGAAAATTATTTAAAAGAACTTAATATAATTTATCAAATTGCGGTCTCTAATGGTTTTTCAAAAAGTCTCGTTGATAATCTTATTAAAAAGAAACAAAAGCATGTTGTTCGCAATTCTTTGTACGCGGTTCGATCTCAAAGTGTCCGGCGGTATGTGGGTAGTTTGACCTACTTAGGCCCCATATCGGAAAAAATTAGCTAATAGTCTTAAGAAAAACGGCGTTAACGTGGCATTCAAAACAAACAATTCGCTTAGGAATATTTGTAATAATAAAGATAAGTTAAATATTAGTCAAAAATCGGGTGTTTATAAACTTGTTTGTGACGAATGCCACGCCGTTTACGTGGGTCAGACTGGTCGCAATTTCGGGACGCGCTATAAAGAACATATGGCCGCGTACAGAAATTGCAATCCTGATAAATCCCATTTTGCTAAACATCTCTTGGACACTGGACACAACCTAGCTAGCGACCATTCCTTTGAAGTCTTACATACCTGTAATAAGGGGCTGCGCCTGTGTGTGCTAGAGCAGTTGGAGATTTTAAAAAGTAATAATGGTAATTATACACTGCTGAATGAACAAACAAATGTTTCTAATTCACCTTTGTTAAACATCTTTAAGGCCAATCTTTAATAATAATAATTTTAAGATTATTAATAATAAATAATTATAATAATATCAATAAAACAATAATAATAATAGTATTTAAAATATTAATCATAACAATAATAATAATTAGTAGCAGATTTGTTATCGCACGGCGCGGTCACTCAAAACAATAATAATAATAGTATTTAAAAATAATCATAACAATAATAATAACTGTTGGCAGTTTTTTTATCGCACGACGCGGTCACTCGCTACTTTGGTAGGGAGCGATTGTGTCAGCGTGTATAAATAACAACTGTTTCGACTCGCCGCTCACTTAGCGGTCAGCCGCCGTAGAGTCTATATTACCTGATGATGCCTCGTGTAGAGGCGAAACACGTGTCGTATTATCGTCGATGGTGTGTCTTGCCTGGAATAGTGGTGTTGAGAGTAGTGGTGCTTGGTATAGTGGTGACGGAGTTAGTGTATGCAATTGAGGGAGGGCGGGAGGTGCGCTTCATTCCAGGTAAGACACATCATTTTATATGTTTAGCGGAAAGTTGCAAAGAAATTTATATTTTTATTTTTTATTATAATGGATTTCCGCAAAGTAACGCCTGATTCTATCAATTATCTTAAAAAGGCTAGCACGGCCGAACAGGCAAGACTCTATGTTAAATTAACAAAGCTACATCGTATTGCTGCTCAAAATGTTTGGTTTAATCAGCAGTGTAAACAACTTCATGTTATTCCCAATTATATCCAAATACGTTCTAACACACATAGTCGAGCGGCCAGTGTTGCCATTTCCAAAGCTCAGAATATTTGGCTTAATGAGGAATGTCGTCGTTGGTTTTCCAATAGAGATAACTTAAAAACCCACCTTAAAGTATTATATTCTGAACTTTCATATAAATTACATAATATTGAATTTGATATTTTGGATGGGAAAGCCAGAGAACTTGCTTCAATGGCCATTTACGAGAAATATCAAATTCAATCCCATAAGTTAAAACGACTTGTATCTTCTTCATCCCGTAAACGTAATAACGACATACATACTGAATATCACCAATTTTATCCCCGTGTTAAAAATCTTTCCGATGTCCAGTTTCCATCGGATGAGTTGTCCCTTTTACACAAAGGCCTAAAGTATAATTTAACACCTTCGGTCTCCCAAAGATCGTTAGAGACTGTAGCCGTTGACGCGGAGGTGGCTGCTGTGATCGGGAGGAAAGATAACATCGTTAAAAGTTTGTTAGCTAAAGAAATTCAGGAGGCACCCGCATCTTCCCATTGCAATCCTGAGTTCCCCATTTTTATGTCACTAAAACATAGAATAAAAGACAATAACCTTATTGTTACTAAGGCCGACAAGGGAAATACTGTTGTCATTATGGAGAGTAACGGGTATAGCCAGAAGGTTAACGATGTTATCCAAGGTGACGACTTTCAGCTGTTAGAGTCTGATCCAACCAAAAAGTTTACTTCGGATATTAAAGTATGTATACAAAAGTCGTCATATGTTTTTCCCGATCACAACTTGTCTCGGAGCAATCTTGTTCCAATGAATCCTCAAGCACCCACTTTATATGGGTTACCTAAATTACATAAAGAACATGTTCCTATTCGTCCAGTTGTCTCATATATAGGTGCACCAGCTTATTTCCTTGCTAAAAAATTAAACTTCCTCCTTCGGGAGAAATCTGGTTTCAACCCCACTTACAGCCTTAAAAATAGTTTAGAACTTATTTCCAAAATAAAAGATATTCGTATTCCACCTAAATCTATGTTGTTGTCTTTAGACGTTGATAGTCTTTTCACAAACGTCCCATTCCCTGACTGTTTGCGTATACTCTCAGATCTCTTTAAAAAACGTCGTCTGCATCCCGGGGAAACAAATGATCTTCTTAATTTAACCTCTCTCTGTATGAAACAAAATTATTTCCGGTTTAATAACCGTTTCTATCTACAAAGAGAAGGGTTAGCTATGGGGTCCCCTCTAAGTCCACTTATGGCGGACATTTTCATGGATGATTTCGAAAAACAACATATAGTTGTTAACCAAAATATCTTATACTATTATCGATATGTAGACGACATAATTATTTGCTGGACAGGCACAAGAAGACAACTGGATGTTTTCCTTAATAAAATAAATAGAGTCCACGAAAAAATTAAATTTAAGCTTGAATTGGAACAAGATGGCTCCCTTAATTTCCTTGATTTAACAATAACAAGAAAAGAGTCGTTACATGTTTTTCAAATTTATCGAAAGCCAACTCATACCGACACGGTCATCCCCGCATCATCGTGTCATCCATGGCAACATAAATTAGCCGCTTTTTATTGTTACATTAACCGTCTGTCCACTGTTCCATTAAATAAAGAAAATTATTTAAAAGAACTTAATATAATTTATCAAATTGCGGTCTCTAATGGTTTTTCAAAAAGTCTCGTTGATAATCTTATTAAAAAGAAACAAAAGCATGTTGTTCGCAATTCTTTGTACGCGGTTCGATCTCAAAGTGTCCGGCGGTATGTGGGTAGTTTGACCTACTTAGGCCCCATATCGGAAAAAATAGCTAATAGTCTTAAGAAAAACGGCGTTAACGTGGCATTCAAAACAAACAATTCGCTTAGGAATATTTGTAATAATAAAGATAAGTTAAATATTAGTCAAAAATCGGGTGTTTATAAACTTGTTTGTGACGAATGCCACGCCGTTTACGTGGGTCAGACTGGTCGCAATTTCGGGACGCGCTATAAAGAACATATGGCCGCGTACAGAAATTGCAATCCTGATAAATCCCATTTTGCTAAACATCTCTTGGACACTGGACACAACCTAGCTAGCGACCATTCCTTTGAAGTGTTACATACCTGTAATAAGGGGCTGCGCCTGTGTGTGCTAGAGCAGTTGGAGATTTTAAAAAGTAATAATGGTAATTATACACTGCTGAATGAACAAACAAATGTTTCTAATTCACCTTTGTTAAACATCTTTAAGGCCAATCTTTAATAATAATAATTTTAAGATTATTAATAATAAATAATTATAATAATATCAATAAAACAATAATAATAATAGTATTTAAAATATTAATCATAACAATAATAATAATTAGTAGCAGATTTGTTATCGCACGGCGCGGTCACTCAAAACAATAATAATAATAGTATTTAAAAATAATCATAACAATAATAATAACTGTTGGCAGTTTTTTTATCGCACGACGCGGTCACTCGCTACTTTGGTAGGGAGCGATTGTGTCAGCGTGTATAAATAACAACTGTTTCGACTCGCCGCTCACTTAGCGGTCAGCCGCCGTAGAGTCTATATTACCTGATGATGCCTCGTGTAGAGGCGAAACACGTGTCGTATTATCGTCGATGGTGTGTCTTGCCTGGAATAGTGGTGTTGAGAGTAGTGGTGCTTGGTATAGTGGTGACGGAGTTAGTGTATGCAATTGAGGGAGGGCGGGAGGTGCGCTTCATTCCAGGTAAAACACATCATTTTATATGTTTAGCGGAAAGTTGCAAAGAAATTTATATTTTTATTTTTTATTATAATGGATTTCCGCAAAGTAACGCCTGATTCTATCACGAGGGTATATTGCTCGCCAAGTGTCTGTCTTTCCTAGACCCCCCCCCCTCCCTTCAGTGTGTACGGAAGGGATATGAGGCTATAGGAAGGACAGACACTGTTTTCTACTTGAGCCTTTTGTTTGTTAGCTGACCCGCCCCATTTTTTTCTACTTACCGGCTCAAGTAGAACTTCCTCTCGACCTTTGGCGAAGCAATAGATTTGGAAGAGCGAGTGCATTGTCCAAGGCTGTCGCGTGCCACGTCCGCCATCTTGTTGAGGCATAAGAAGCCGCCCGCGTACACAGTCCACCTAGCAACATCTCGCATAATAGGCTCAAGGCCCGACCTGGGAATTAAAACTCGGGAACCCCTAGGCCCTTCGCTCAACCAGTACCAATTCGCCTTTCCGAGTTTACACACAATTTACACAATAAAACAAAACCTAACGTAAAACGCCAAAACATTACCTACTGTGGGAAAGCAGATAGATGTTCTTAAATACAAAAACAAATAAATTATTTAGGTAATTGGTGATAGCGGTCCAGGTCCATGCCTTCAGAGAAGAAAAGATCTATGCATTTTTTCTTCCCGAAGAGACTTTGTTTGGTTCATATTCAACGCCAATGAAGATTCAAGAATACTAGTTGTCCTTTGTAAGGTGCAGCAGTACTGCTTCTTAGCCTACAAACCAGCATGTCCTGTTGGTGCACCGAGTACTGTTATTTCATAGCTCTCAGAGCTGGAGCTGTAAAATACCATATAGCAGCTTTTACTGGACTTAAAGATTTTACTAAATGGCTTATTGGTGACACTGAATTTATTGAAACCTATATCCTATTATGGAGAGTATACGCAGGAATTGCATGATTTCTTTGTGAACTGTCGACGTCTGTCTTTCCAGAAGTCTATACTGGAATGCCTCGAATGTGAAAGCCAACGTGTTAAAACCAACGTGCATTTATACTACGGCTGTAGTACGAATAGTTTGACTTGACCGAGGAAAGACAACGGACCACCTACTTCACCTGCGTGGCTTTCTCACGATGCTTTCGTCACTGCCAAGTACCTGATAAATATGTCTTTGAATTTGGCAATGGAAAACTTCGGTGAACCTGGTAGGAATTGAACTCCACTTTCTCGTGTACAATATGGTTTATTTTAAACATTATATTTCTATTCTAATCTAAAAAGCCGTGGTAGCTCAGGGGCATGGCGTTCGCTGTAAATTTCACTGCACATGTACAACTCGGGTGCGATCACCATTCGATTCTAATGAAATTTTTAATGGAAATTTTAAGTGCTGATTTACAAAATGCTCGGCGGTGAAGGAAATCATCGTGAGGAAACCTAGTAAAACAAAAAAAAAACCTCTAAAGTCTATCAACTTGCCCATAAAGCCTCTCATAATTGTGACGAGGCCTGTGCCCAAGATTGATACGTATGTAGTCTGTAACTTTAGCTTTTAATCTAAAACTGCTGGTTTTTAAGCAATGCTTGTTTTTTCAGGTGCTTTGCGGCGTGGAGAATTGAGACGAGTGAAGTCCCGATATCAAAGTTAATCCGGAGTACCTTCAGCTTTTTAATACTTACTTTTGGTCTGATCTACGCAGAATAACCTTACTGTATTTTTAAGTCTTGCAGTTGTAGGCTTGGGTTTAGTTTTAATTCTATTAAGCCTCCTTCCATTTTGAAGTGAGAATGTTTTAAATCTCAATATCCTCACGAATAATCACGTATAATTGATGTTCTTTCGCGTGGATTTTCGTGGTCTATCAAATTTGATGTAATGGTTGGAGCCCTCTAGAATATGATCACAAACTGCAGACTTCCCGGAGCGTTGGTGTTTCACCTCAACTGTATATTATTTTACGCGATTTTTTTTAGATTTATTTGTGTTTCCTGAATACGAAAGACCATATTCATAATCAAACTTGTTGACATTTGACGTTGACGTATAGTAAGAACTGACTGATCTTCTTCGGCGGCTTGAAGAATGTTCTAATCAAAGCTCGCTTCAAGATGTTGCCAATCTTTTCAATGATGCCTCTAACATATGATCGTACAGCAGGCACAAACTCGACTGTGGCCGGTTTCACTCGGTCACTAAGACGTAGGCGTGGGATCAAGTGAGGCCGGTGCTAGTTGTCGTGCAAAACCTTTGTTTGCTGTCACAGATCCCTCGTGCTCTGTGTAACAAAAATTTTCTTACGGTAGCTAACTGTGAAGGATGATGGTGAGATTCACCGTTTAAATATCCGGTAACAATGCTGTAATTTTGGACTTCAAATCGCAAGACGCTTATTACCTGATGAAATTCAATTAGCAGGTTTCCTCGCCATGTTTTCCGTCAATCGAATTCGAGTTTCTCGCGTACTGTGAAATTCACAGTGACCACTTATGAACTGAACTACCATGGCAACTAATGAAAAGAATCATTAAAATCGGTTCATGATTAGTGACCATATGGTAGATAAGAACACACAGTCGAATTGAGAGCCTTTTTCTTAAATTTGAGAGTTTTGTGAAAAATGATAAACAGTTGACCTTATATCGTTAAACTTTACTACCATCAATAAATGCCTTCATTCACTTTTGATAAGGCTAAATTTGGCAACAAAGCTTAAAGAATATTACTGCGACGTGGAAATAGCGAACAGTTGTTTGTGTAATTATTATTATATATTTCAGTATATATTAATGTATTAATGATTATTAATATATATTAATGTAATTAAAACTTAGGGTAAAACTATTCTCCATACCTTTATTAACTTAACGTAAACTTTTATTTAACTAAAGAGCGTTCCGCCTATAAACTTCCGTTTTGATGCTCTTTTATAAATTACATTCTTTTATAAATTAAATTATCGGTACTATAGTCAACTAAATCTAAGAAATACCTTTTGACGTTTCACATTAATCATTCCGCAATAACTTTTCACAAGCGTACTCACACGATTAAAAATAACCTTTTACGTAAATCCAAAGAATTATGAATTTATCTATATTTCTTTACAACGTGTATAGTTTTTTATCGCTAATTTAAATTTAAATTTTTCAAACAAAGAAAATATTAAAAAATAACCAGTATCAACTTTTTTTACTTGACGTCATATCAATGATATGTCGCTATGTAGATCACCGTATTGCTTGGATGATTAAAATTCATTGTTATGCGAATAATCGTCAAAAATATTCAAATAATCGGTAAAAATATTCAAATAATCGAATTATTAATTTTCTTGAATGTATTATTTGTTTTATTTTATTTTATTTTTAAAATTCCAATTACATGAATCATAAATAAAACAAGTTTATTTTTTTTAATTTGTCAACATTCCCGCCATTTTGGGAGTTTACTGTCCACAATTTTTTGATTTTGTGTTTGTTTTCTTATTTTGTGACCCAGATTTAATTTTTTGGACCGTTTCTTCTATATTCGTTGACCTTGGCAACTTATATACTGGACTCTGACTAAGCAAGTGCTCATAATGTCGAAAAGAAAACGTAGTTGTGGTAGTCGTACTTTAAACCGTCAAGCTCGTGCATTGGTGGTGAAATTACACGAATATTTTGAACGTGAGTCACAAAACGGTGGGCCTCTTTTACCAGTGACATAAGTGCTGGATCGTGTCAGTGAAGTATTCAGAATTGGCAAACGCACCGTTACAAAGATTGTCACTGAAAAGTACGGACCTTCAGGCAGTGAGAATAATTTACTTTAAAAACGAAAAAAGAACAAACCAGTAACGGTATCGATCAATTCGACACAGATGCAATTAGAAAACATGTCTACGGCTATTTCATAAGAGGCGAATATCCTACTGTGGCGAAGTTGCAAGTAAGTTTAATAGATGCCGGTTTGTAAAGTGGTAGTGTAGAATCATTGAAAACCATTTTAAAACGCATAGGCTTTCGATACAAAAAACTTGACAAACGTAAAATAATTATGGAGAGACATGACATAGTCTTGCAAAGAATAACATTTTTAAGAGAAATCAAAAATATAAACGATTGGGACAACGTCATATTTCTTGATGAAACGTGGTTAAACGCCAACCACACTGTAGCGCAAATATGGACAGATGACAATACAGCAACTTGCTCGAAGTTGCCCACGGCTAAAGGTGGGCGCCTCATAGTTTGCCATGCGGGATCAGCCGGAGGATTTGTACAAAATTGTTTATTAGCCTTCCAATCAAAGAGTACAAGAGATTACCATGAGGAAATGGATGCAGAAAAATTCAAAGAGTGGTTTATAACCCATTTACGAAATATTCCTGCGAATAGCAGCATAATAATGGACAACGCCCCGTACCATTCTGTCCAAATCGACAAAGACCCAACCCAAGCGAATAAGAAAGCAGATTTAATAGCATGGCTGCAACACAAAGGTGTGGAAGCGGACATGAAGTTATTGAAAGCTGGGCTAATACAAATAGTAAAGCAAAATAAACCACGTAAACCTTTATATGTTATTGATAAATTAGCAGAAGAGCACGGGCATAAAGTTATAAGATTACCACCATACCACTGCCAATATAATGCTATTGAATTGATTTGGGCCCAAATCAAAGGCTAGTTCTTATATGAAAAGTGAAAACATATTAACTTTACTTAGCACGACATAAACATATTAACTTTACGTAGCACG
Organism: Parnassius apollo; assembly: GCA_907164705.1. NCBI lineage: Eukaryota > Metazoa > Arthropoda > Insecta > Lepidoptera > Papilionidae > Parnassius > Parnassius apollo. The sequence continues at coordinate 9,587,766 of CAJQZP010000975.1, forward strand.
ACATAACACCAAGCCACCTTTCACGACGAAGAAGATGGAAGGTTTGCTCAAGGAAGCATGTACCCATGTCATAAAGGATGATTGGGCAAAAGTGGTAGAAAAAACAAAAAACACGATTATGGATGACTTTAAAAGAGACATTAATTTTGATTGCATTATTGAAAATCAAATAATAATTAATCTTAACAACGACAGCTCAACTAGTAGTAGTGAAAGTGATTGAATAAATTTATTTTTAATCTAGTTTCAATCTTAATTTTTTATGACTTTTCCTCTAGAAATAAGCAGTTACAACAAATACGAAGAAAACGATAAATCTTTTGTTTTAAATTATGCGTTCTAATTTATTCTGGTAATTAAACCTAACTGTGAATGATTACCAACTCTAAATAATCGATATCGATTTTTTTAAGAATCGATTATTGTGCCTTCTCATTTTTTCGTTGGCATGCTTGGTGCAATAAATCTGACAGCTGTCAAAAGGTATTTCTTAGATTTGGTTGACTATAGTACCTCCTAAACTCACCTTTCAGTGCTAAGTCGTGTAAGAGAGAGAGAGGGAGAGAGAGAGAGAGAGAGAAAGAGAGTAAGAGTGAGTGGGAGAGGGAGCTTTGGAAGAGAAACCACTACACAAATAACAACACAAAATAAAAATAAACCAATAAAAACCTGCGCCAGCCAACCCGCCCGCATGCGCCCTCCTTTCTGCTGCGCCCTCCTTTCTGCCAAGGAGGGTCGCGTTCGTATACGGCTTAGAGATCTCTCGTCAGATCGGTAAGCCAATTCATAAAGGCGGTGTTTAGTGGGTAAAAGTCTCCACATAACCACGCAGCCGGCTATGCTATGAGCATTCACCGCCTCCCTCCCCCGCTTTCCCGAGAGTTGCCCATATTTGCTTCGGGCGCAAAAAAAAAACCCGCCCGCTTAGTGGGGCATCAATAGCAATCCATTGGGGAGTTCTGTGTTCAGCATTGGACTTATATTGGAATATAATGAACTAATGACCTCCTTAATTATTTGTTTGGTGATATTACTTTTATATGATTGTACAAAATACGTTTAACGCTTAGTAGGTCACCAGGGACGAAATTGGATATTTATTATTTTACGCTTACATAACCCTTTGTTTTCAGGTGTTTACATTTTAATATTATGTACAATATTTTAGTAGGTTTTAAATAAAGAATATTAATTACAGAGTATTGTTGTGCATTTTGTATCAATGTATGTGTAAATATTTTTAGCAATAGATTATAATATAGATGTAATTTTGTACTGAGTTTTTATTCTTTAACACCGTCATCATATGTGTATAATAAGTGGTTTTTTCGATAAAACCCTTTTAGTCTACAACTTTTGTAACGTATTAGAGACTCTTCAAAATTTATTTTATGGCGTGTTGATAACCTCAACATATACAATACTATTTGAAATTACAATATGTCGGTGTTCCTTTCAACTACTTACTTCTGTTAAATACATTTTCGAGAAGTGTCCAATTGCGAATTCTTCGCGAAAAGCTTGAATTAATCTTTATTTGCTTTCTTGCGACGTTCGATCACATTTTTCCATTAGGTCCATCTGAGTATAGTATCGCTTACCTTAACATTTCATCCAGTGTATCGCTCAAACTATACCTCGCGACTTTATTGTTTCTTCAAAATTATATTACGTCAGTGTTTGTCTAACAATCCATCTGATGGTAAGTATTGATGCAGCCGAAGATGACATAGCGCACTGACTTAGCTAAACAATAGCCTAGGTTTTTATCTTGAAGATACATACCTACATTTTATTCAGGTGAAAAGACAGGTATTGAATACTGGCTTCTACAACTTTTAGGACAATTAACAAGCCAACCGTCCACCAACTAAGAATGTGTTGACATCCTTGATGCTTGAGACAAAATGCCTGACAGCCTGTGAACATAGCTCTCCTCAACTGAGAATTAAAACGTTATTTGGTTCTCTACGCTCACCATACGAAGCGTAGCAGCATTAAGCTGCGATTTCACGCTGGTGCTGGTATTGAGAGCGTAGTTTACCGGCCGAGTCAATCCATTCATGCTACAAATATAATCTGGCTGTAACGTGACTTTACCACTTAAAATAACCGGCCAAGTGCGATTAGAACTCGCACATGAAGGGTTAACTCCTTTAATTATTAATGAAAAGAATTAAGGCGGGCACTTTTTTAATTTTTTCACCCTTTAATTTTTTAATTACCACGGCCACGGCCACGGCGGCCTGCCTCAACGGAGGCTAGCCATCGGCGCAGGACAGTATTATAGCGCCCAAGTGAATGCACAAGCAAAGGGTCACTCTCTCTATTCCCTCACTCTCGTAATCCGATGAGACGGTAAACCGACACGACTGGGAGAAAGATCAGGCGCAGGATCTACGGCTTTACGTGCTTTCCGAGGCACGGGGGTGAGACACCGCCAACTTTCTGGACTCCGGGCAGCTTTCTTGGGTTTGAGAATTTCTTGACAGAAAAACTCAATAATTGATTTTTTGTAAAAAGAAAAAGGTTTATTATTTTTTTCTTTTCAGTTTTTTCGGCGGTTTAATTTTTTTTAGTTTTTACTGAAAATTTCGGGAATCAAGGAAGTGACACAAAATTACTATTTAAAAATGTATTTATTGCTTTTCGAAGTATTCTCCGCGAAATTTTACACATTTTTCCATACGATGGAACCAATAATTGAAGCAACCATTACATTCGGAAGTTGGGGTCTCCAATGGCCGTTTTGTAGGCGTCCACAGCTTCTTCAGGTGATGAAAATCTCTGTCCACGCAATTTATTCTTTATTTTAGGGAAAGTATAGAAATCATTAGGGCTTAGATCGGGGCTGTACGGCGGATGGTCTAATAATTCTATGTTTTCTTGCTCTAAAAACTCTTTTGTTCTGTGTGCGGTGTGAGAACTCGCATAGTCGTGATGGAGGATGATGCGGCGGTTGCAGTTCTCTTTACGGAGTTCAGAAACGACCTGTGGCAAACAAATGCTAGCATACCATTCTTCATTAACCGTTCTTTGTCCCTCAAGAGGAATAGCGTCGTAACATGGCTGGTTTTGGAGACAAACGTGGCCACCATTTTTTTGCAACACTCCGTGAACGAACAATTTTTGTTGGCTTTAACTCATTTTCGAACACCCAAACTCGTGACTGGTTTTTTGTTTCGGCTTCGTACGCGTATATACAGGATTCGTCACCTGATACGATGTTGTATACAGCATTTGAGGATCCTGCGTGGAATCTTTCGAGAGTTCTGACGCACCAAGTAACGCGAGCCGCTTTTTGCTCTTCACAGAGCGAATGCGGTATCCATCGGAAAAACAACTTCTTACACCTAATTGTTCATGCAAGATTATTTGTATTTGACTCATGCCAATTTCTAAAGTTGCCTGAATTTCGCGGTATGTCACATGTCGATCTTCCTCAATCAGCTTACGCATAGCATCAACGTTTTCTTGGGTGACTTCAGTTTTTGGACGACCTTCACGGGGATCATCACTGAGCTTGTCACGTCCACGTTGAAATTCGCCAGCGATAAATTGTGGTTTTGGATGGGGCTTCATCACCAAATGCAGAAATCATCCGGTCAACACACTGTTTTTGTGTTAAACCACTTCGAAATTCATAATAAATCATCGCTCTTGAATTTTCTCGAGTCAATTCCATTTTTTCAACGACTAAACAAGTTTGACAAAACCTTGTGACAAGACCGAGAATCTTTTTTTAAATAAATAAATGGTATTCGATTTTTAAAACCAAGGAGTTTTCAATTAAAAAGATTTTAATATGACAGGAACAGTGGAAATATTCCATTCCCGATACTTTTAGTGCAGCCTATGTATATATTAGATACTTTGTAAAAATGTTTCTATTTTTTACTTATAAATAAATGATATTTATATTGAACATAAAATAACATAAACTTTCACGCCAGTCACCCAACAGAGTAAGCAGATACTGCGGACTTTCTTTTGGCATAATCCTGACACACCTCTAACGCTTATTTCACATTCTCACTTTTCGATTATTCTAATTTAAGAGTATTTCTAATTTGGTCCATCTTTAATATATTATCGTCAATTTAATCGATACACTTCCGTCTAGGTCATCCCTTGCCGATCTAAAGTATAACGAACTTTGTTGGCAATCCTTCTACCAAATATAGTGATAATAATATCTTTGCAGATTATCAGATGCTAGTCCACACGAGTTTACAGCTATAAGCTGATTTTTTTAGTGAAGACGTAAAGTATGTAATTTAGTTTAGTGACAAAATTATTTCACTTCATTACAATAAGTATATTACGTTAACGTATTTGGCAACGTAATAAGAATATTAAAAGGCTTAAGAATTAAGATATTACAATATACATATGAAGATACCACATTAAGTTACTTAATTTAACGGATTTATACTATAATATAATTATTATCTTAGTTTCATATTCCCGAGACACTTCATCTATAATATTATGTCTTTATAGTAGTAATTAAGTAAATTAACTATATATATTAGGATTCATATATTTGCGAGATAACATATATTATTAATCTCATCTCGTTGCACATGGCTTCTTTGATAAAGATTCACTATGTTGTTAATATGTATAAAAGGTCAAAAAGTTACCAAGAATGTGGAATGCTTAGCTATTTGATTAAGGCTAAATTAATTTAAATTTATTGTAAGAAAGGTCCGTTTTATACGTTCTTTTCTAAGAGGAATAGGCCGAATAGAAAGAATTGTCGTCAATAATTTACTATGACACAAATATCGCGGTCGGTAGGAGAGCAAACAACATTACTACAAGGAAGAATATGACGGCCACGAATATGTGTGAATTAGTAAATAACTAAATCGTCATGTGGAAGCATACAAATCACGCACGCCCTATTTGAGTACCATCCTTTGTAGCCAATATTGCAATTTGGCACGTAACTTGACCCTCTAATAGGATCTCACATCACTCATGTAGACCCTTAAAATGAGTAAAGTGTTCTCCTTGTTCTATTACTTTCATATATTATAATTCAGTACAAAAAGTATTAGATTAATGCTATTTTACCCGACTTCTAAAAAAGGAGTTCACAATTAGAATGTTTTTATATGTACTTTCTTATTTATCTCAGCCAATTGAGACCCGATTTGAAAGATAATTTTTATTAAATAGTTGTATAACTTTTAGGGGTCTCGTATGAGTCTGGAGAGAAATTCCACTTCTAAGGGTGGCAAAAATAACTTCTTTTTAGTTATTTATAATCGGCAATTTTATAAACAAGTTATAATCATTATTTTGCGGATATTCATTTCTCTTATTACAAATATGGGTACTGTACAAAGCTGTGTAATTTTTTTAATAGAGTACGGGTATTAATAATATGGTAGAAATAATAATCCCCATAAGTAAAAATACTAGGTACCTACTTGTAATCCACATCTCGACGCTGTCGATGATTAAATTAAACTTACAGAAAATGTCAATATTTACCCATATACCATATAAGAATAGAAATAGTTTTTTTTTAATTTAACATAGATTATTATAAATAATACTTATTGAAAGTGCCATGCCACAACAGTGGAGCTGAAGTCTATTGCACTTCGGAATCCCAAGAATAAGGGAATAAAATTAATAAATATTAGATCATATTTTATCGTAGTTTAGATAATTTTAATTCATTAATTTAATACAAAAGTACGTCAAAGCCACCGTACCGTGGTATGAAATTTAGATATTAAAATAATTAGCGAAAAGCAATATTCTTTGAGGCATCTAACTTTGTATAACACCATGTAAAAAAAATACAAATACATATTTATGATAGATTTTGTGAAAAGTAAACGAGAAATGTTGATTTCTAAACATAAAAAGGTATTATACATTGTATAATTCAATTTTAAAAATATTTTTTTTAATCTGTGACTCAAATCTCCAAAACGCTATCCGCCATGTATTATGCCATACCATGTCTCATTAAATCTACCTACTACTAATCTAGTACGGGTACTAATAATCTGGTTAAAGTAATAATTCCTATATTATTATTTCCTATTTATTAGCAAACCGATTTACTTCTCCAATTTGTAAATGCTTTGTGCGAAGAGTGACGATCACGGGAACATACCCTTTCCCCTGATGGTCACTCATAGTAACAAATATAACTGTAGGTAATTAATTTATTATTATTATTGTAATGCGTATAATTTTCGATCCCAATTAATAAAATACTAACATATTTTGTAAGCCACTTTACTAACACAATATGGATGTACAAGTTGTCCGAAATAAATATATAATTATAAATTAAAATGAAAAGATAAATATACATAAATATCAATAAAATAAAATAAATACAAAAAATACACAAATAAATAAAGATCCAAAAGATGGAAGCCCTCGGCAGAGGAGACCAAACGGCCGAGGGTTAGGAGGAAAGGGAAAGAAACCGACGGACAATGCGGGCGGTATCAAGGACCACTGCCTTCTGCATTCGAGCCCGGAGCGGTCCGTCACGGAGTCAGATGACCCGAGAGGCTGACTGGGATTAGCCCATTCGCAGAGACGACTACAGTAATAATTTCAGTCGGCCGACCACCCCACATGTCGGTCACCTCGTGAGCCAGGTCCAGATATTTTGTTCGCTTATCTGTTTCGGCTTTCACGAGGTTCTCGTCATACGGAATGGTAATGTCGACCAAAAATATCCTTGACTGTGCCCGGTCCATCAGTACAATATCAGGCTTATTCGCAAGAATAGTTCTGTCTGTGATGATGGCCCGGTCCCAGTGGAGCCTGGCGCGGTCATTTTAGAGCACGGCTTCCGGCAAGTACTTGTAATACGGCACTTTCCGGTCCACTAGACCGTAAAGCTCCTGGTGTAGAATTCTGGCTACTAGGTTGTGCCTGTGCAAGTACTCAGAGTTAGAAAGCGCCGAACAACCGGAGATGACATGCCTAAGTGACTCCCCGGGATGGCGACAAGCTCAACAGACGTCAACGGTGCCATCCTTTAGAATGTATCTCCGATAGTTGTTGGTCTTAATAACCTGATTCTGTATTGCACAGACAAAACCCTCGGTTTCCCCGAAGAGGTCACCGAAACGTAGCCAGTTGAGGTAGGCGACTGTATCTACGAAGGGCACATGTAGAGCCTTGTAATACCTCCCGTGGAGCTCCTTCTCCTACCATACGGTCTCCCGGTCGGAAATGCTAAGCACTGCTGGGTCCTGCCATTGCTCGTTGGCTAAGGATAGAGGGGTAAGCCCTTTATCACTAGAAATGACGTCATTATAGAATGGATCATCCGATCTCGCCAAGAAGTATTGACGGAGACTGCACACTTCGCGATTATGCATGGTGAGCGCGCTCAGGAAGCCACGCCCACCATGCTTTCGCGGCAAGTACAGCCTCATTACCGACGATCTCGGATGATGCATCCTATGGGACGTCATGGTAGTGCGGACTTTTCTATCCAGGGCGTTAAGCTCAGTCTGAGTCCACCTGAGTATGCCCAAGGTATACATGAGGATAGGCATGATTCAGCAGTTATATGCGTGTGACTTATTCTCACCGGACAAAAGGCTGTTAAGCACTTTGGTCAAGCGTGCATAAAACACGTCGCGAACTGACTGTTTCATACCAGCCTCATCGATACCGATGTTTTGTGACATACCCAGGTAACGGTATGTTTCAGCCTCGGAAAGGGTCCTTAAGTTGACGGGCATAGACAAGTCTATGCCCTCAGAGTTAGCAACCCTTCCCCCTTCAACATGGAGGACCGCACACTTATCCGTCCCCAGCTCCATTCCAATGGAACTGCTAAATTCACAAGTGATGTTTAGCAGTTCCATAAGATGGGAGCGACTGGAGGCGAATAACTTGAGGTCATTCATATACAAAAGGTGAGTCACTTTTGTCCCTCCTTTCCGTAGCTGAAATCCCCTCCCGGAGACCTCCAGTAAGGTACTGAGAGGGTTCAGAGAGAGGCAGAACCAGATTGGACTCAGACAATCGCCCTGGAAGATACCCCTTCTTATCCTTATGTGGTTCTCCGCAGCCATCATCCGCTCGCCCAGATGACAAAGGATCGTACTCCACTGCCCCATACACTGCTCGAGGAAGTCTCTAACTGTACAGTCAATCTTGTACAGCTCGAGGCCCCTTTTTAGCCATGTATGGGGCACCGAGTCGAACGCCTTTCTGTAGTCTATCCAGGCGGCAGAGAAGTTCCGACGGTTGCGTTTCACCACTTTGCCTATGACCGCGTCAATGAGGAGTGGTTCCTTGGTTCCACGACCACCGCCCCGACATCCATTTTGAGCGCGTGACATCACCTGGTTTAGCTCCAGGTGACGAGTGATTCCGGCGCTCAAAATGGACGTCAGTGTCTTATATATGGTGGGTAGACACGTAATGGGGCGGTATTTGCTCGGGTCTGTGGTATCCTGATCTTTAGGAACCAAGTGAGTGATCCCAGTAGTGAAGAGGCTCGGGAGCGACTTCTGGTCGAGAGCCTCTTGAAACTGTCGGGCGAGCACAGCGTGACACACTATTAACCCCTTCAGCCAGTAATGATGCAGCCGAATTATTAAATCCCATAAAATCCTTCCGGCTTTTACCATGGGCACATATCGCACCTTCATTTCGAAACCGTTCCTAAACAAAAAAAAACTAAATTTTACAGGAGAGCTAATTTACGATTTTTGCATGACTATTTACCTCTTAATAAAAAAGTAATGAACACTTAAGAGATATTTCTGGCATTATTTGTTAAATTATTTTTTTTTTCTTTTTAAGGTGAGTAGTCATATAATTTAATATTTTCTATAATTATTTTTTATAATCATTTTAATTTTTATAGTAACACTTTTGCGTTAATTATTTTTGCAATTAGGATCCAATTATATAAAGCTAATAAAAAACAATTTTACTATATTAAAAATATAATTCTAGCTATTATACGGACTGTTAAAATATATTTAGAAGGTATTATAGGCACAGGTCAATTAAAACTAATAATTCAAATCAATATTTATTTTAAAAAAAACGTAAAATAGTTCTTTTATGACAATAATATTAAACCAAAAATGTTATCTCTTACAATAATCAATTAATCAACTGCAACAATCAACATCTTGAAATAGTAAATTATAATAATTATTATAGTTCAAGTTCAATAATTAAACTATTCCAAAATGTTATTATAATACGAAATCGCGTAGTACTGTGGTATTATGATACTTTGAATCAAACTCTTCAAGTCACAATTAACATCTTAGTGCCGGTGGTAAGTGGGTTTGTCGTAGCAATACGGCTTTCCCGTGGACATCGCACACCCATACCGTTTGAGGGCGGCGTCGTAGCGCATAGCGATGCGTCGTCCATCTTTCGGATTGGGATGAGTATGTTTGGTAGCACTTTTAAGTGTAACGGGCATACTCAACTTCATGTCTTAGTGCATCAGCGCTATGATACATGGAGTCTTGTTCATTGGCATCTTAGTAGTGTGCTACTATGATACGTTGGTAATATTTTTTAGTTAACAACTATACAAACTTTGTTACCAAAGTCGATAGGGATCATGTGGGTGTGTTGTGAGGGGGCGCCATCCGAATGATAGTTGCATTGATGCTTACTGCTACTTGCGGTATTGCGTCTTGTGATGGATCTGCGGGTGTGCTGCGCCTGATTCGACGCATTCTTGTGGTTCTGGTCGATGGAGGTATACAATTAACATATTAGTGCCGGTGGTAAGCGGGTTTGTTGTAGCAATACGGCTTTCCGTGGACATCGCACACCCATACCGTTTGAGGGCGGCGTCGTAGCGCATAGCGATGCGTCGTCTCTCTTTCGGCTTGGGATGATGAGTGTGTTTGGTAGAACTTTTAAGTGTAACAGGCATACTCAACTTCATGTCTTAGTGCATTAGCGCTATGATACGTGGAGTTTTGATCATTGGCGTCTTAGTAGCGTGCTACTATGATACGTTGGTGATATTTTTTAGTTAACAACAATACAAACTTTGTTACCAAAGTCGATAGGGATCATGTGGGTGTGTTGTGAGGGGGCGCCATCCGTATGATAGTTGCATCGATGCTTACTGCTACTTGCGGTATTGCGTCTTGTGATGGATCAGCGGGTGTGCTGCGCCTGATTCGACGCTCTCTTGTGGTTCTGGTCGATAGAGGTATGCGGGTGGTGATGTCTGTTGGGTTATATGGGGGACCTTGGGATGGTGTAAGCCCGACGATAGTCGTACTGATGCTTGTTGCGTTCTGCAGCATTGCGTCTCTGCGATGGTTGTTTGGTGGGACGCTATTCTCAAAGGCGCTCTTTGTGTCTTGGTTTGACTCACACCTAAGTAGCTTTGCCCAAGTCGTGTCCCTTCATTACGGTGCTGCAGACTGTCTGCCCTTCATGATGTTTTATATAACAACATAATAATATATCTCTGTAACTTTCCCACCTTTGAACGATTGAAGGCAACTTTTTGGTGGGTGAGACAAACATGATCGAAAATTCATTTACTCAACGTCAGTTACACAAACCCTTTCTGATGGCAAATTATTACTCTTATCTTGGTGGAGCATATGTGTCGACTTCATGCGGGTGGTAGTTGGCGGGAAGATCTGAGGAGACTCTCAAAGCTGCGGCCGAAAACCGTACAACGTGGGACCCCATTCCCTTGAGGTGAGCGGTACACTCATGACACGTTCTGCGGCTAGTAGCCGTGATGATCATGCCATACACTTACATCAAGTCTGCAGGAGCGGCGGTCTGGCAGGTGGTGGCGCTCACGGAGGGTTTACGGCCAGTGTGCCTATTTGCCTAAACCGTGTGAAATACATTCACTGTGGCTGGATTCGTTCGTATTCTGTATGGCGTTTACACGCATTGACATGCGCGACTTCGGTCGATGTTTGTGCTTACGCACTAACAAGGGGCCAAGCCTCTTTTACTGGTTCGCCAGTTATTTTGCTGTGGACTAAGGTCCAGTTCCAGAATTAGCGTTCCCTTCGGGGGAGTGCATCAAAATAGTTTGAACTTACCGTGCATGGCGTGTGTGGGGACGTGTGCCTCCCCTACATTTTTTTAAATAAATGTAGGAGAGCGAAGCACTTGTATCGGGTATTTTGTATAAATATGTTTTGAGCCTTTTCCGAGCGGGAAGGGATAAATAATAATAAATTAATAATGTAAACCTGATACATGTGGAATAGGGACGTTTTATGTTCTTAACCTTTCTCGAGCCCTGTCTTCGTGAACGGGGTTTACTTAGCTTATAAGGCACTACCAACAGCTTTTAATTACTCTAGTAAATATTCATTCTTCCAAAAGACACCTAAAAGAACTAAGTTACTAAACAAACACAACGTAAATAAGGGTCCTAACTAAGACGATCACGCCAAAAATTCTATTATATATAATTATATAGAATTATATAGAATTACTATGGAATCCTTAGAAGTAATTAACGTCTAGTTTTAATTGAATAAAACGCAATAAACCTTTTATTGGAATACCATTTTTGACTAATGGTAAAATTTTTTTGGTCAATCCCAAGGTAGACAATATAAATAAAGGTTTTGTTCACTTTTACGCAGAAGGTTTTATTTACTTTTGTTTTAGTACCTAATGTATTTCGTATGAAACTTAGGCTAGTTATAATTGATTTTGAAATTGAAATTATTTAAAAGTAAAAATAGAAATGTTTTAGTTTAAAATGCTCAAAATAGAGATATGTGAAAAATATATTTAATAATATATATGAGGTATTCCTCATATATATTATTAAATATATTTCTCACATATCTATTAACGAATAGAGATATATAGAGAGATATCAGCAACTAGCGACCGAATGCTGGTTTCTAATACCTAATAACGCTAGTAACCAGCCTAAGAATTTGGAGTAAGGTGGGTGGACCATGAAAGACCATGCTTCTTCGAAGGCCAATTATTAAAATGTCGTAGTTATTGCCATGTGATGACAAATTCCTCCTACCTACACAAACACCCATCGAACTGAAAATCACAGATGAGGCAGCGAATCGCTCGCGCTACTATTTTGGCAGTACGGTCCCTCGCTTCATTGATTTCGGGAATCGACGACGTTAAAATATGGTGGGTGTACCATGGAAGGCCACTCTAACAAATAAACAGTTATTATTCGTTTATATACTGGATAAGTGAAACTAGCAAATATTTAGATAATACTTTGTTTTATTACGTAACATATAAACCACTTCTGTTTGATGTAGATTAATAAAAGATGTCTGCAAAACCCAGATTTTCACGTGGATCAATTTGTGTTGTATATGGTTACAATAATTATAAACAACAAAAAGACCCAAAGTCATTCTTTAGAATGCCTAAAGTTTTGAAGAGGTTAGTGTTATGTGATTTTTTTAAACAAATGTGATAGTAGGCTGGTAATATATCGTTTGTTGTACTTAATAATACATTTCCTTTTAGATTAAAGCAATGGATTGTGGCTTATAAAAGAACTGACCTGGATAATTTGATGAAAATTAAAGAAGCTGATCATTTTTCCAACAATTATGTTGTTTGTCCAGATCATTTTGATGTATAATGTTTTCGAAAAAAAGATTTATATATCCAGGGGTAAGTTGTCAATATTTAGATGGTATAATATTTATGAAATGAATGTGTTTTTCCATACTAATACGTACAGATGTACCAATAAAAAGTATCATTTTTTAGATTAATGCCAGGTTCAGTATCAACCTTGAAGTTGATACTGAACCCGGAAGTTGTATAATAAGAAAAAATCCAATGAAGAGAAGATGTCTACGTGAAATAAATTTAGACTGTTCAATAAGGTAATATAACTTTCTGTCTTACATACCTAAATTTTAACATTTCCATTATTATGTTCGTAAGGATTTAGTAAGAAACTACATAGTATATGTGCTTTTTTGTTGCAGTTCTAAACAGATCAATTTGAACTCGGTAGACCTGATAATGGAGACCCAAGAGCAACATGAAAACATAATACCTAATGTTGCAAATTTGCAGACAGAAATTCTAAATTTACATCTTGTTACAGATAATTATAAAAATACTATATAATACCTCTAGTTTATTATCAAAATATAAACATTTAAGCTCTAGCTGTGTGTAAAAATATTGAATTTCTTTTGCAAAGAGAGCAAATTAAGCATAAAAACATAAGTGTTATTGTCTTAAAAACAAAGTCAAGCACAAGCACATTATTCTTTGAGTATTTCTGAAAATAATTCAGAATACTATGTTTTAGGTTGGGTATATGTAGTTCACTGCCACATGATAAATGTAAAAAAATAGTATGTAGCCTAGATAATTATTATAGTTTAGAAAATACACAAATATAGAATGCCAAGAGAGTTTCAGACATTATCAACAAAATTTTCAAAGAAAATATAGACAATTATTTGAAATTTCTGTAAACAATATTAAAGGTAGATTAATTTCAAATGTATATGCACAAATAAATATTTCTAAATGTGATGAATGATTTTTAGACAAGTATTTCAACGTTCTGCTAAAAGCACACGTAAATTAGTTTAATGAGTTGCGCACGAGTAAATTGAAGTCTACAAACTTGAAAATTATAGAAAATTTCACATTCATAATGTATTTAGTTTTACTTTAAAAATCCCAAGAAATCTTCAGAAACCATAGAATACTATAATATAGTATTCTACGTCAGAAACTATTATCTAAGTTTTGTTTCTAATACAGTGTAAAATTGTATAACATTTTCAAATTCTGTTGAAAAACTAAGTACAAACAACGAGTTTTGCATAGTTCATAACTTTTTCATCAACTCATGCCACAAGATGGCGATATTTTGACAGTTGCCATTCCAATATATGGAAACTGTCAAGAGCTGCACGTATTAAACCGTAAGGTTTTATAAAGTATTTGCCCTAACTGAGCCGGCGCGAATCAGCTTGTACATTGTACTCAGACGGAGCGTGGGAGAAACTGTCGGTGAGAGCTGACGCACACACACCAAAACATAGCGCATTAAGGTGTGCGTGTACTATTTTACTCTTATTTGGTTTTATTAATATTTTGTACTTAATATTGCACTGTATACGTCTGTAATAATGGTGCATTTATATTTAAGCAAAGTGCAGTTTTTTCATATCGTAAAAAGTTCCCAATTCTAATTATTTGAAGTTGAATCGATATATAAGGTGAACGATCTTAACCCATTTTTTTTATTTAGGAACTACGTAGGTGCAGTTTAAATAATAATTTTGTTTAAGATGCGCTTTTTTATACGTCTGTCAGTATTTTTATATACACTACAAATGGTAGGCTTTGTAGGTGAAGTGGTGCATTCGACACAACAAATTTGGTTATATTAACTTTATTTTATTTGATTATATGAACTCACTTAGTATCGCATTTTATGCATTTTTTACGTTAGTGCAATTATATTCTATTTCTTAGATGTAATATCGACGGTAGGTGGGCAATTTTTGACAATTTTTTATTTCTAAATTATATGGGTGTAGTTTCAACAATTAATATTTTAAGATATGCTGTTTAAAATACGTCTGTCAGTATTTTTTTATAATACATATATTCCAAGTTTTTAGGCTGGTGTAAGGAGGGTAACGCTGTGCTCTGCGAGCTGATACGTTACAATGCCAACCCACCCGCGCACTGATCGCACAAAACGGAGAAGTTTCTGATTAGCACACATGTTATTCTTTTTCCTCACCATTCTTAGGGCCGGTTTTTTGATCCGTAGTCAAAGTTACGTTGACTATTTGTTAAACTGACCAAAGGTTAGAAGCTAACCACTAGTTAAAGCAAGAGTTTGTTTTTGATCTCTTTTTGACTATTGGTAATGTTAACCATTGGTTAAATATGTTGCCATTGTAATGAGTGTTAAATGACCCCAATTTCAGTAGGGAGTAATTATTTTTGCATGGCAAGACTGTCTACGCCTGAGGCATTTGACGTTTATCGTACTTGTTATTAGTGTCAAAGTTGTCAATGTCATTATTTTGTAATAAAGATTCTTTATCACAAAAAAAAACGGTACTTAATTAAATCATGATTTGTGCCTCGTGGTATTTTTAACATCGTGACGAAAAAGTACAGAATATATAGCAAATTCGAATATGATGGCATCGCAAAAAACAGGAACTAGCAAGTAAGTCTTAACATTTGTTTTATTGTAATGCTATAATCAGGAGAGTAGTAAACAAAAAGTATTAAGTAATTTTCTTTAACCCTATGTTTCAGAGATCGTACAACCAATTTTAGTAAAGAAGAGACTGTAAAACTGACATGCCTCCTCAAGGATTATTCGATAATTACAAGCAAAAGAACTGATCACGCGAGTAACCAGCAAAAAGATGCAGCGTGGCGATCTCTAGCAGAAAAGTTTAATTCGGACGCTGTTGTTTACAGAAATGTTAAGCAACTACAACAAAAATTTAACAATATGAAAAAAATAGCCAGAAAAGTAAGTTGCCTTTATCTTCAAAATAAGCTAAAAGATGGAATTTAATTATGCTTAGGTACTATAATTATTATGCTTTATTTACAGGAAATGAGTGCAGAGAAAAATGGTAGGAAACAAACTGGAGGTGGACCACCACCCCTAAACCATCAGAGACAACAGAATGGTTAAACACCATTATGGGCGAGTCAATTTCTGGCTTACCCGCTATATATGACAGTGATGCTTTAGGTATGATGTACCTACTTCTCTTATTGTTTTTGAGATTATATTATGATAATAACATTATAATTGTTTTGAGTGTTTGTCTATTGCATTGATGCAACTATACTACGACATAAGCTCCTGGAAAAATATAGACTCAACATCATACCAATTTTCAGTCCTGGCTTTTCAGTTTTGATAGTTTATTAGATAATAATGTGGATTTGGATATAGCAGATTATTTTAAAATGACATAAAAACAATACATTTCAATCATGAACAACAATTAACTCATTAAATAATACCTTTGTTTTACAGTTGATGGTGACACAACGCTTGAAATGTCAAACACAGCAGAATGCACCATATCTCTAGATTTAATGGAAAACGAAATGTCCGATGCAGGTGAGGTTAAATGTATTTAATATAAATATATTGCATATTATTTTCAGAATATTAACTATATTTTTATTTTAGGTGGTACTGCAAATACTTCCTTAAATGAGTGCAACAATTTGTTAAACACAGAAGTATTGGATGATATTGAGACAGGTTTGTTTATTACTTATTAACTTGGTACTTATCTATGGATTTATGTATCAGAATCTTTGAATGTCCTGATCAGGACCTTCAGGATTACTAGCATGAACTTTTTTAACTATTACAATTTATTGTTATTAGTGTTCATCACAAGTTTTGCTTGGGGATACCTAACATTATTTCTATCCATGCCTTTCAGATGCACACTCAAAAAAGGTTGATATAACGTTTGACAACTCTACACCAAAGGCTTTGCTCAGGAAACCAATTTCAAAGCAATTATGTAAGTATCAAATACTAGCAGCTGTACCACATCATACTGAGGGTCTCGAGTTCAATCCCAACCGAGGCAGATAATTGTTTTGTACTCGGGTCCAGGTTATATGTACATGGCTACCACCCTCACACACAGTGAAACACAGGGAATCCTAGTGTCCCCTGCACTGTGTGAATGGAAACATTCATAATAATTATTATTATAAACAGAGATGAATTAATTTATAAAATCACAAGGTCAAAATTAAATCAATCATAATTGATTTGATCTGTAATTTGTGAAAAATTTCTTTGCTTATCTTATTTTATGTTTGTATAAAAAGTAGCCCATTGTGTCTATTATTAATAAATATTAAAAGTTTATTCCATTTATAAAGTTTCATAAAATTTATTGCAATATAAAGCATAGGTACAGTATAAAAATAAAAGTATAACATTGTCTCTAAAAGGGTTTAGCAAAAATGGGACTGATGTAATTTGATTTTAAATAACATTCTTTTCATAGTTTCTTTGTTTACAGCGAGTCCTCACAACAAAAGAAAGAAATGTTATACTCCTTTTGAAGCCAGAAAACGTATCGTAACTCATTTTGAAGAGAAAAAAGAGTTTTTAACCGAAAAAAAGAGCAGGGAAGAGCAAATAAAAAAATATGCACAAGAAGAGCACCAGCAAAATATTACACATAAAGCAGATAAATATAAAAGAGAAATAGAATTCATGGAACAAAAGCACGCTTTGTACATGGAACAACAAAAGGAAATGCATGAGCTCAAGTAGTATTTAAGAAAAATATACAAGAATTACTTTTGGAAAAAGTTAAATTAGAAATTTTAAAAAATTAAGAAATGCAGCTGTATTTCAGAACAATAGTCACTATTAGTTATTTAATATTAATAATATAAGCAAAGTAGTATATGGTATAGTGTAATGTAATGTAATATAAGTTTAGGTAAGTTATGATTGTGATTAAAAAAACGATATTATTTTTAAAATATGTTTTATTTCTATATGTATTTTATAACATACATTCCTTTACATGTATCATGTATATAACATTTATTCTGAGTTGAGCAAAGAAACAAAGTATGTATCAATTAATTCTTGCCGATATTGCTGATCACTTTGAGTCGATGGAGGTGATGTTGTATTAATGTTTTCATCCAAAATGATGTTTAGGTTACTGGTAGAGTCATCGAGTAAAGCATCATTTCGGTCTACACATATGTTATGAAGAATTGCTGTGCTCACTATTATAGCTTGCACATTCTCCAATTTCACTCGCAATTTTGTGCCTATACAAGGAAACCTCCTCTTCCACACACCAAATGTCCTTTCAACCACATTCCTTGTTCGTATATGGCTTTCATTGTACAGCCTCTCAGCCTCAGTTTGTGGGTTGGCCAAAGGAGTCAGCAAATACTTTTTTAAGGCATAGCCTCTATCTCCTAAAAGACAGCATCTGCCAAACTTTTGAGATATCATTAAATCTTTGGCTGCACTGCTATTAAAAATTGTACTGTCGTCGACTGAACCCGGCCATCTAGCAACTAAATTTCTAATTTTTTGTTTTGAATCGACGATGGCTTGAGTATTTATAGAAAACACATCTTTTCTGTTCCTATACAATTCCGCATTATCTCCACCTGGGCTTGCAATACGTATATGGGTACAATCTATTGCACCAACAACACTTGGGAATTTTTCTATATTTAAAAAACTTTCAACGACATCTCCAGCCGTCTGAGGCATTGCAATAAAATATTTTAATTTTAAGCAAATGTGCCTTGATACAGCATGAATTATTTTGCAGGCAGTGGATTTTGAGACACCAGACAGATCACCGGAACATTGTTGCATATTCCCAGTGGCATAAAATCTTAAAGTAAGCAATAATTGCTCCATTGGCGTAACTGCATAATTTCTTTCAGTTGGTCTTTTTAACTCGTCTCCTATGTTTCTGATGATCCAAATTACACTTTCTTTAGATAGACGGTAGCGCTGACAAAAGTCTACTTCGTCCCAATGCCCCAGGGGCGGATTACGTGGTCTGAATACCTTTGGTCTTCTCATTAAAACATATTCCGCAACAATTTCATCATCAGATGAACTTTCTGAAATGTCGAAGTATCTCGTTATGTTTAAATTCATAATTAATAACACAGAAAATCTGTATTGTAACACTTTTCACTAAAATCCACACTAAAATCACACGAGCAAACAACACTGAGAAGTGAGAACAGCTGATAATGCGAGAGTTAACTAGCCGCCATCTTGCTAATCCCTTGTTGGAGCTGTGGTTAAATTTTGTGACCAATAGTTACTTATTTAACCACTGGTTGTGCTAACTATGGGTCAAAAACGGATTTTACAAAAATTTAACCATTGGTCGTTATTTTTAACCATTGGTCGCCTTAACTACGGATCAAAAAACCGGCCCTTAAGACCCTAATTTAATAGTCGCAACGTTTGATCAAGCAGTAGAATAGGTGTCTGAGGCGAACCGACAAATGTTTGGTAAAAAATGATTTTAACACATGAAACTTTGTATAGATAGTAAAGAGTTCTTTGCAAAGATTTAATAACGCAAAATGTAACTTTTTTTGTTTATCAAAACTTTCTGTGTACTCTCCTATACATTATTTTTGTATAAAAGAAAGCACTGTCATCGTCATTTATTTCAGTTATTTTTATAAAATAATTTTTTGCCATTAGGAAAAGCAATTGACTCAAAGTAATTTTGTTTTCCCGGAAGTTGACCATTAATCTTAACACGGGAATTATTTAAAGTAAGGAATATATTATCTTAGTCCTCTCAGTGTTTTTAATTCTTACATTACTTACTGCCTTTAAAAAGTCAACAGGTGAACATAGGCTACCACTATATATTGCCTCATAGCTAGGATATATACATACTCGTACATACTCGTAGTTGCCACGCATGCCACGCGGATTTCAAGCTGATATTTTTTATATTATTTAACTTACATCAAAATGATGGTGCTGCTTATCTCCTGTTTCAGAGACCCTCTGTTGCCTCTAATAATAAAGAAAGAAATTCTTTATTTTAGCATAGAACATTGACTTAATGTTCTCCGGACTAAATTTTGATAACGGCGGCCAGTCTGGTTGGGGACTAGCTATTTGCGCAGAACAAGATTGTAGAGTCAGAGTTACGCTCCATCCAGCACTGATACACTCCTATACCCTCACTCTCAAAGTCTGGTGGGATGGTTATGAGGTGCCGGACCAACGGCTTTACGTGCTTTCCGAGACACGTAGGTGAAACTGCATCAATTTTTTGACTCTGGGTAGTTAATAAGGTATTAATGATAGAAAAACCAATTATCCAATTTTGGGTCGACCCGTGATTCGAACTCAGGGACCTGATGATTAGTAACCGCGTTTACGATCAGTAGACCAACGAGGCAGCAACTGACCATTGAACATAAACTTACTAAACTTATGACACACACGGGATAATAATATACGATAGTGAATTATCTTAAGCCGTCCTTTCCCCCATTTCTTCCCGTGGGTGGCAAAATTACAAGTTATTGACCTCACAACGATTCAACACTGGATGTTATTTTTGTATGATTACGATAACTGAGGAGCCTTTAAATTTTTTATTTCTATTAAATATTACCTTTATTTTCTATTTTCTTTCTAAAACAAAAATTGTGAACTGGACATAATTTTTGTTGTGTTATTTGTTGTAAAAGATTTTTAATATTTTAGCCAGTTTTTTGTTTTAGATGTTGCATACTAATATAATAATTATGTAGAGTTTCCATACTAACGAAGAAATTTGTGGTAAGAGGAGATTACGGGTAGTTTTTCGCTAGACGGCGGTAAACATCTTATTAACGCCAGATCAGACGTAAAATATTCAGACCGGTGACAGCAGAAAAAGTACGATTAGCATTACGTCTGCCAGAGAGAGTCCATGTTTAGCAGGGGATTTATATGGGCCGGTGAAAAATAATATTATTTTTCTTTTATTATTTTTCTCAAAATAAAGTAAAAACAGCTCCTAAGTTACAAAATCCTAAAACTATTTTACGGCAGTTGTTGAGTTCTGTTGTTAATTTAAAAATAAATTTCAGAAATACCACTAGAGGAGTAATCATAATATGAAACATAATTTTCCTAATATTAACTACTCCAGGTCAGTTTAAACTTACGTCAGCCAACTTTTTAATTTCATGCGTTCATATACATACAAACCATCATAAAAAATTTATGATTATTATTATTATTCAATGTTATCAAATATTTTGCCTTAATACTATATAAAATTAATTGTAATTAAAGTTTTAAAGGTTTTTTTAAACCAAAACACCTAATGTGACCTTTTAATCCTGTCCTTCAAAGATGTCTAGGATCGGTTGTCTGCCTCCGTGACATGGTCTGTGAATTGAAATTGCACATTAAAATTTACGACGTAGACGAATTGTCTATGGTATTGTTTATGAAACATAGATCGGTACGTTTTTCTGAATCACCGTTATTAACAACCTTCTACTAGCCTGATTTAAGATCTTAGCGCTTCCTCGAATGTATTTTTGGTAGATATCTTGATACACGTATAAATATTTAGATTCAGATTATGCAGCGCACAAATTCTCGCGAAAAACATCGATTTCTACCAAGGATGAAACGTGAGACTCTTGAAATTAAAAAACATCCTTATTTCAGAAGTCAGTAGTAGTCACCCAAAATGTCGAGAGTTAAAAATCAATTAAAAACGCGATAAAATCCGTAGAAGCAGTTTTAATTAAAATAAGTGCTTAAATTACGACGAAATCTTTCCATCGAACAATTTCATATCTGTTTGTAAAATTATAGTTAGAATAAAAGACGAAACTCGAAACTTCTGAACCTACACAAAGAGATGATAAAAGCTATTTTTCGATTCCAAAGGGCTATTCGGATGAAAAGTGACCCTATTAGAGATTTGGGTTACTTGTAGGGTTTCCTTTCATTGAACTCTTTATTACATACATAGATACAACATTTTATATTTATCGTAAAAGCTTTGATGTTGAAATAAAAATAACAACTATTCGATCGAATAAATTGAATAAAACTATTATTTACGGATTTTATCGCGTTTAATTACTTTAATTTATTTTTATTATTATCCCGACGTTTCGGGTGCTTTACAGCGCCCATGGTCACGGGGGGGACTGAGATGTTTGACGTCCCAATGTCATAGTTAGTCCGGCTACCTTCAGTTTTTTAATATTAAATTTTGGTCCGATTTACGCAAAACGAGCTTATAGTATCATGAAGTCTTGCAGTGGTATGCTTGGGTTTGGGTTTAATTTTGTTAATTATAGGATCCCAAGCAGATGGTAGCACCCAACCATCTTCTCTATTGAAATTTGGATGTTTTTTAATTTCAATAGCCTCGCGTATCATCCTTGGTAGGAATCGGTGTTCTTTTGCGAGAATTTGTGGTTTATCAAATCTAATGTAATGGTGGGGACGATCTTGAACATGTTCGCAGACTGCAGACTTCCCGGAGCGTCGGTGCTTCACATCAGCTATATGTTCCTTCACGCGGGTTTTTATAGATCTCTTTGTTTGACCTATGTAAGAGAGACCACATTCACAATCTAGCTTGTACACACCTGCATCTTGTAGAGGAATATTACATTTGATGGATGGTAAAAATTGACTAATCTTCTTCAGCGGCTTGTAGTATGTCTTAATGGACGCTCGCTTCAAGATGTAGCCAATCTTGTCCGTGACTCCTCTAACATATGGTAGTAGAGCAGGCGCGCGCTCGACTGTGGCCGGCTTCACTCGTTCACTGTGACGTAGGCGCGGGACCCGAAGCTTGTTGTCTTGCAATACTTGCTTGACGTGCTGAAGCTCCGCAGCCAGATGTTTTCTGTCACAGATCCCTCGTGCTCTCTGAAACAAAGATTTACCCACGGTAGCTAACTGTGAAGGATGATGGTGAGATTCACCATTTAAATATCGGTTGGTATGGGTCTTTTTCCTATACACAGTGTGACCAATAGTGTTATCAGGATTTCGGATGACTAAAACATCTAGGAAAGCTAAAGAATTATTTGCCTCTAACTCCATTGTGAATTGTATTTTAGAGTTTATGGAGTTAAGGTGGTCTAAAAATGCAGTTACTTTGTCAGATGGTAAAATTGTGAAAGTGTCATCTACGTACCGCTTGTAGAACCTTGGATTTACAGGAGCAGTAAGAAGGGCTTTCTCCTCAAAGTCCTCCATGAATATGTCGGCGACTATGGGAGACACAGGTGAGCCCATCGCCACACCATCTACTTGCTTGTAGAACTCCTCCTTCCACAATAGATAGCCAGATGTGAGGCAATGTTCAAGTAGTATTGCATATTCTTGAGGCATGTTATTTTCTTCTAGCTTCCTAGTTACAATTGAGATGCAGTCCACAATAGGTAGGCATGTCTTTAGTTCACTGGACAAATTGTCTAATAGACAATTTGTCCAGTGAACTAAAGACAAATTTAACGACATTTGATTTTAATAATTGCATCGAAACTTTAAACAAACGAGAAACATCAAAATACAATGAATGCAAAAATAAACAAATAGAAAAATAGGAGAATAAATAGGACTAACTATGACATTGGGACGTCAAACATCTCAGTCCCCCCCCGTGACCATGGGCGCTGTAAAGCACCCGAAACGTCGGGATAATAATAAAAATAAATTAAAGTAATTAAACGCGATAAAATCCGTAAATAATAGTTTTATTCAATGTGTAGTGTTCGCGTAAATTTAAGAAAACTATTCGATCCTTAAATTCATACATAACAGAATCACGCTGCAGTTTTACTATGGTTTTAGCACGAATAGGTTGGCTGGTCCAGGTAATGACCACGCCCTCACAGAATACCAGCGTAAAACAGCAGCTCAACGCTGCTGTTTTTGATATGGTGATTGTAGAAAACTGGACCCTCTTTTTACTAGAAATGAGGCATTCTACCTTAGACCTTACGGGTGACAACGCATCTGCATTTTGATTCTTAATTGAGAATAAATGTAGACGTCTGTGGGCTACGGAATCCACTTACAATCAGGACTGTGTAATCGTTTGTTACCCTTATTCTATAAAAAATATTACAAGACTACTAAATTGAAAATCTGTTTATTTCTTTTATCTAAGTTGCTGCTGGCTTCCCTAACTGATTGTAGCATCCATTGCGTAAGTAAAGTAACAAGCTTCACTTTTTCAGAAGCCAAAATGGCTTCGTCTTTTTCGCAGTATGCACCGTAGCACTATCATGGTGCAATAGAATGCAACTTCTCGGTCGTTTATCCTTAAGCTTTTCAAAGGTAATGTTTAAAATGGTGGAGTGGAATCAGAATTAACTATGTTTTCTCGTCAAGTGGAATTATACAGACATGACCCAACTAGGAGTAAAACGCAATCATCTTTTTCCCCGCGCTTCGTGCCTGCCTCAATTTTGTTGGCGAAACACTTACGCAGTTATAATTAATTTAAATAAAACAAAAATTTTTATCCAACGCTGTCAAAACGCAGATATTAACATTTCCTACCAAGGCTTTAAATATTGAGGAAGCAATTATGGATAAATTCTTGGGTATAATTGTTGATAACCAACTCACTTGGAAGCCTCATGTTGAGGATCTATGCAAAAAAAACTCAACAAATCCTCTTATATGCGCTTTCTCAACTTTCAAAAAAGGTTAACAGCCAGGCTCTTTTGACAGCATACCATAGCTTCCGTTTTGGGATATGGCATTATTTTCTGGGGACAGTCTTCTGATAGGGAGCTTGTATTTAGGATGCAAAAACGATGTGTAAGATCAATGTGTGGTCTGAAAATAACAGATAGCTGTTTTCCTTATTTTAAATCTTTAAAAATCCTAACACTGCCATCATTGTATATTCTGGAATCAGCAATTTTTTGTAAAAAAGTATCCATTTGTTTTTCGAAAATTGTCTACAATTAGAAAGAATACAATACGTTAATAAATTATGTTACATAAAATGTGAAACATCACTAATGAAAAAAGCTTTTTTGGTAGTGCCCCACGAATTTATAATAAAATACCTGATACAATAAAAAATATGATTTTATTTAAATTTAAAAAAGTGCTTAATGAATTACTAATAGACAAATGTTATTATAAAATTGACGAGTTCTTGAATGACAATATTGAACAATTATATTAACTTTAAATTATATTGACTAATTATATTATTTTGTTATAGTCATCTATTTAATTTTATCAATGTAGAATCTTAATAATTAGTATTACAATTTTATAAATTTTTATTCTTTTTTATTTTTATGGCATGATTCTCATAAAAACACACAATTATATTCGTATGTCTTTAGGACAAAACATAGCGTACTAATAATTGTAATCCTCGCAAGACCTTAAATGTTTAAACCTACCTATGTTTGACAAATAAACTATTCTGATTCTGATTCTGCAGAAGAATGTTGCTTTATTTCCTAAATATAACAAATATATTCCTGCTTCGTCTACTGTCACAATGTCATTCTCTTATACAGTGTTTGAACATCCGTGATCACATTTTAACAACATATTTTTACTCCAATCTCCCTCGTTGGTCTAGTTGTCATAAACGTGTTGCTGATAAAGAGGTCCCGGGTTCAAATCCGGGGTCGGGTCATTTCATACATTATGATTCATAAACATACATAAACACTCACGCCTGTTACCCAGAGGGGTAGGCAGAGACTACAGACTTCCATTTGGCACGATCCTGGCACACCTCTCTCGCCTCCTTTACATCCATATACCTACGTATACTGCTCGTCGGTTAAGGGTACTCCTAATTTGGCCCATTTTCAATAAATCGCCAATTTGGTCGATAAATTTTCGCCTAGGATGTCCCTTTCCGACTCTGTCATTCACTTCTGCAACATAAATTTTCTTTGTCACTCTTTCCTCATTCATTCTTTCCACATGACCAAACCACCGAAGCATTCCTTTCTTAAACCTGGTCACAACATCATCTTTAAACCACACTCTTCTCTTGTCACACAATTTCTCACTCTGTCATTCAGATTCAGCCCTAACATACTCCTTAACGACCGCATTTCTACTGCGTTCATTCTACTCTCGTGCTTCTTCTGCCATACCCAACTTTCACTACCATACGTTAAAGTAGGGACCAACACAGCATAGTGAATTTTCATACGTGCCTTTTTCAACGCATTTTGACTCTTCACAATAGAGCGTAGGGCCCCATTTACTCTACTGCCTGCATTCACTCGTCGTTCTATATCCTTATCACATCTCCCATCCCTGAATTTAGCAGGGATGGGAGCAGGACGGACGCAACTCAAATATACAAACTCATCTACTTGCTCAATCAACTCCCCTTCTATTCTTATTTCACATATCGTTTTACTTTTTTCTCTTTCAAAAACCATAACTGTCGTCTTACTTGCGTTCACTTTCATACCCCTTTCTTTTAGTGATCTGTTCATTAATGTAACCATCATTTGCAACTCAGCCGCAGATGACGCAAGAATAACTTGATCATCAGCGTACAAAAGGCATATGACGGTTAACTCACCCATTCTTAATCCGCATTCTTCAACTTTCAAATTTTGCAAACAACTGTCCATAAATAGGTTGAACAGCCACGGGGAAGCCACACTGCCCTGTCTGACACCTTTATGAATGCCAAAACAGTCCAAGTAGACCCCGTTGACCCTAACACAATCACTAGAGTCCCTGTAAAGAGACTCCAATGCCTGTATCAAGCCAGCGCTCAACCCAAATGAGTTAAGTGTTCTGCAAAAATTCATAGCACATTCCTATCCACTCTGTCATAAGCCTTTTCCAAGTCCATGAACGCACAAAAAACCTTTCCGCCAAAAACTTCTACGCGATCATGCGCATGGAAAAGACTTGATCTGTACATCCCTACATCCCACATCTCAAATTTTTCCATCAGTTTCTTCATGACCCTTTCAATCAGTACCTTAGCATACAGTTTTCCCACAATGCTAAGAAGGCTGATACCACGGTAGTTTTTAAAGTCCTGCTGCGACTCTTTTCCTTTATATACTGGGACTATCAAGGCTTTGCACCAGTCTACCGGTACCCGCTTGAGTTCCCAGCATAAATTAAACAAGGTGTGCAGCAGGCCTGCCACCACTTCCTCTCCAGCCCTCAGCATTTCGAGTGAAACTCTATCATATCCAGCAGCCTTACCGGCTGTCATGCTTTTCATTGCTTTCATTATTTCATCTATACTTATCTCGCTATCTCTTTCCTCTTCTTTCGGAGTTTCTACTTCATTTAGTTCATACGCTGTCTCCTCACTCATAAACACGCTTTCAAAATCCTTCCATCTCTTTAAACTCAAAACTTCATCATTAAGAATATAGCCACTCTCGTCTCTTATAGCATTCATTATAGGCTGTTTTGAATATCCCCTGGCAGTTCTTACGAGTTTCCAGGACATTTTATTATTTGCCTGGAAGATATCCGATATTCTTCTATCATTCTTATCCGTTCTTTCTTGTTTTTTTTCTTTCAACTACTTCTTTTACTCTCTTATTTAGATGTCTAAAGACTGCTTAGATTTTATTTGCTTTAGATTATGATTCACTATGTATTTATTATGTTAATGTTATTTTTAGCTAAATTCATAAAAGGACGAGGTTCACAATTCGAATGTGTGTTTTTTTTCTATGTACTTTCTTATATAACTTCGCTAATTAGGCCCAGATTTGAAAAATACTTATTTTTATTGAATAGGTGTATAACCGTCAGGGGTCCCATTTAAGTTGAAAAATTCCACCCCTAAGAGTAGCAAAAATAATTTCTTTTTAAATTTTTAAATTCAGCTTTTTTGTAAAAAGTTATAATTATTATTTTCCAGATATTAAATTTTCTTATTGCAAATAAGGGATAGAGGATTATTTTGAAATTTTTGATGATATGAAATTTTTGGAGTAGCTGTTTAATTTTTCTTTTTTTTTTTTGTAAACATATTATTAAATAAGCAGAGTCACAGCACTTTAACAATGTACAGCGCACAAAGAAGAAGTATGTCAAGACGCGAGCTTAAGTGGTGACAGCGTTAGTTAGATCTTTCTTAAGTCTGTCACTTAGCTTGTATATTTTATGACTTTTAACAAAATAAATTCTTTTACATTGGAGTATTAATACATTGTTATTTTTTTAATAGTATTAGGGTGACAAACGCGCACACAATCCACCTGATGGTAAGTGGATGCTGTGGCCTATAAACATCTACATTTATCGTCAATTAAGAATCAATATGCAGATGCGTTTTAACACCTGAGGAGACTGCTTCCCTACACTCAGGGACTTACAATCCTATGGGATAGAGCTGCAATTTCACGCTGGTATTCATATTTATATAAAATAATAATCCATATTTTATAAAAGAAATAGATTTTTTATTCAAAATAGATTATAAATAATAACTATTTAAAGTTATTTTTCAATAAATCTACCACTGGTTCAGAAATTGCTTCCGTTCTGGGAAGACAAAGCAAGAAATGCGATAGTACTTAAAACAGTTAAGTAGCTTTTTAATTACAATTATTTTCAATTATTTATACATATTGAATGCCATAATCGAAAATTATAAAATGACAATTAGATAGCGATAGTGAGAGCCTAATTTCAATGGGCTATTATAATCCATGTATTACCTCTTTTTCTTCATAGAAGAACAAACGAGTACGTAGCTCACCTGATGAGAAGTGACTACCGCCACCCATGAACAACTGCAACACCAGAACTGCAACTGCAACAACTGTATTGCAGGTGCTTTGCTAGCCTTTTCGAAAGGAGTAAGCTCTATTCTTGAAGATCCCTAAGTCGTATCGGTCCAGGAAAATGTTCCAAAAATGCATGATAAACTTTTCCACAGACAGGATGTACGAGAAAGAAAACTCCTAGTAAAAAGCACAGTGATGAACGGCCCAGCATCCAAATGTGGATGATATCGTGAATTTTGACGCGATGTGCGTTCGTAAAATTTTGGCGGCTGAAATTAATCCGAACAATTCATCAGAGTACTCACCGTGGTAGTCGCGATAGAAAGTGCAAAGGAATGCAACATCCCATTGCAGCGCTCGTGAATCGAGCTGATCAGAAAGAACTCGGTTGTCGACTCTGTGCTGGATGTGGTTAAGTGGGAGGAGCTAGCACTGGGGTGCGTCGGCCCAGAAATGAAACAGTATTCCATGTAAGGCAGAATTTTCGCCTTGTACGCGGCGGCTGCAAACTTGCAAGCGGTGTTCCGACATGAAATACTGTACCGCTACGCCGAGCAAGCCAAGCTTTTTAGAGGCCAAGTTGGTCTTCCCTTCGAAGTAGCTGCAAAACTTCACATTATTCCATACATTGACGCCGAGGATTCCGATGCTAGCTGAGGCGGCAAGGCGAGTGCGTTGAAACTTAGGAGATACGACAAAAGGGTTCTTTTAAGCTGTAAACGTGCAAACTTTTGTCTTCTGGGGATTGAACTGGACTAGATTTAGTCGCCTCTAAACCGACACTTTGTTCAATAAAGTCGACTTTAAACGCAAGTTTGTTCCGATACTCGGTGAGAAGTGCTTTGGGCCAAACCCGATCGAAGGCCTTCGCTATATTCAAAATAACATCCCAACGGGGAAGGCCCTTAGGCTCTACTGCCTGCTCCCATCTATGAGTCAGGTAGACTAGATGATCACCAGCTGATCGACCCCGACGAAAACCATACTGACGGTCACTAATCAGATGGTGATCCTTAAGGTACCTCATGAGCTGGCAGTTTATAAATGTTTCCATTATTTTAGAGAACAGATGACGATAGGCCTGTAGTTGGACGGGTCTGAGCGGTCACCTTTTTTAGGGATCGAGTGGAACAAAGCTGTCTTTCATGAATTCGGGACTACGCCTTGGGAGTAAGAGTATCGGAAATGACGCATTAAATCCGGTGCCAACTCCAGAGCACACGTCTTTAGCACAATGATAGGGACTCCATCAGGCCCACTCGACTTGTTGACGTTCAGGAACAGGAATGCTTTGTGCACCAAACGCTATGTAAACCGCACATCCGGCAAGCACTCACACCGCGGGATGATTGGCGGTGTAGTATCCTCGTCATTGAGACTAGCTTCCCGCCAATTCTGCCGATCTGCTGTGACCTTTCCTTGGCAATGACACTTTTGAAGAACCTGGAAGCGGAAGTATACTTTTTTTAAGAGCGCTGTTGCCTACATCTCGAGACATTGATGCGTCAGCCCAGGCTCGGTATTACTCTTACCAAAGCAGCCACAGCCACGCTGCAGCTTTATTATGGTTTAGCACAAATGGGTTGGTTCGACTGGGGAAGGACCACGCTCTCACAGAATACCAGAGCAATTTTTTTATAGGAAAAGGGTGACAAGCGAGCACACAGTCCACCTGATGGTAAATGGTTGCTATGACCCATAGACATCTACATCTATCCTCGTTTGCGAATCAAAATGCAGATGCATTGTCAGCCTTGAGGACTAATATGGAATGCCTCTTTTCCAGTAAAAAGGGTCTCCGGTTCTCTACACTCACCATACGAAACACAGCAGCCTTAAGCTGCTATTTGACGCTGGTATAATATGAGAGCGTGGTCCTTGCCGGTCGAGCCGACCCATTCGTGCTATGACTATACAATTAATATAGCTGCAGCATAGCTCTACCACGTGAAAACAAAATAGCAGAAAAGAAAATAGCAGCTTAATACTGTGACTATAGAGATCCGAAGACCGTTTTTACTGGAAACGAGGCATTCCAACTTAATCCTCAAGGGTGACAACGCATCTGCGTTTTGATTCTTAATCGAGGATAAATGTAAATGTCTATGGACCACAGGATCCACTAACCATCAGATGGACTGTGTGCTCGTTTGTCACCCTTATTCTATAAAAAAATCATTTCAGACAAGGATAATATAAAATGTGGTCTAGAAAATCCCAACAGAAATGCTGGAAAATAACAAGTGAATTAAAATATTTTGTAATTCCTTCCTAATTCTAATTATGTGTAATAACTTTGTATTCAATAATATATACATACAACAATAATTCATAAAAAAGTAAAGTTACAGCCAGCAGGTATGTCCCACAGCTGGGCACCGGCCTCCCCTCATTTCTGATAGGGCAAGGAAGTGTCCGCCGCGCTGCCCCAATGCGTGTTGGCAAACTTCACATGTCTTCGAAATATTTTTTTTCTTATTCCTCAGGCACGCAGGTTTCCTCACGATGTTTACCTTCACCGCTGAGCACGTGGTAAATCAGCACTTAAAATTGCAATTAACAATTTCATTGGTGGCGGAGGGGATCGAACCCCGGTTACTCGCGTTCTGTTATATTTACAGCAAGCGTTAACCATCTGAGCTACCACGGCTATTTTGACATTTGATATTCACATACTAATATCAAATATCAAAAAGCAGTTACTGATGTCGTTATTGCCTTTTATTTTTATAATATAAAAGACGTTTAAACATAGACATTTTAAGTTTTATACATGATAGACCTGGAAAGGGCCACGCTATCACGAAATACCAGCGTAAAATAACAGCATAATGCTGCAGTGTTTCGTGTAGTAAGAACTGGAGACCTTTTTATTAGAAACGATGCATTCTCATCTCGTTTCGTTGAGGCAATCTTAGTGCTCAGGGGTGACAACCTCTTAATAAAAGACAGATGTAGATATCTATGAGCCACATTATCTATTCACCATCAGGTGGGCTGCATGCTCGTTTGTCACGCTTACACTATAAAAGAAGTGTGAACCCTTGATGAATAAGATAAAATGTCCAATTACCTGTTAAAATTAGCACCCTTAAATAAACGCTTTCAACCAAAATACAACAGCTGTATGAGTGTAGATACTTAACAGTAGAAAATTAGGTAGTAGGATCAAATACTCTAACGCTGCTCAATTTTAAAATGCCACTAAGTCTCATGTTGTCTATTAGTTTAAGTCAACGTGACTTTGACACCACGAAACTTAAACACATTTAAAATTTGAGAAGCGTTTGAGTCCATTAGCTCCGAACTTGGGAAGAAATGGAGGCCCGTCTAACTAGTAAGTTATTGTCATTTATTTAGCCTATCAAGAGAATGTCATAAATGAAACTGTAAAACCGCTGTTGAAAGTTGGCTCCCCCATAGATTGCCTCCTTGTGTAAA
The DNA here is from genome assembly GCA_907164705.1 of Parnassius apollo. Classification (NCBI taxonomy): domain Eukaryota; kingdom Metazoa; phylum Arthropoda; class Insecta; order Lepidoptera; family Papilionidae; genus Parnassius; species Parnassius apollo. Next base: position 9,619,506 of record CAJQZP010000975.1, read on the forward strand.
AAATAGGATTTCGCCACAGCAGAGTTTGTAAGTCACTTGAGTTTTATACAAAAACACGCTATAACACGCGTAGTCTGAAGTAAAGATAGATGTTTAATACAAAGTTCCTTATATATAAATATTACTAAACATAGCATAAACATAAAATCTTAAGGTTATCCAAAGGTGTAGGCTGAGACTACGGACTACTATTCAGCTTGACCCTAACACAACTCTTTGTTATTCTTTCTTATTGCTCTTGCATCGATAAAATACCTACGCGTACATTTTCGTCGACAATCCTACATCGTAAGAGTCCGACTCTGACACTCACTTATGCAGCAAGTCATAACATCTTGCCAACCACACTTTTCCCTTATCACACATTTACTCACCCTGTTATTCAGAGACAGCTCTTACATACTTGAGAATTGCCTACTACTACTAATTACGTGTCTTTATTGACGCATTCCGCCTTCTCACAATAGAGTGAAGAGACTTATTTACTCTGTGTCCTACTACCTGTCATGTTTTATTTCTTTTATTTCTTTTTTTTATACGAGAGGGGGCAAACCAGCATACGGCTCACCTGATGGTAAGTGATTACCGCCGCCCATGAGCAACTGCAACACCAGGAGAATTGCAGATGCGTTGCCGGACTATTAAAATGGAGTAGGCTCTTTTCTTGAAAGTCCCTAAACCGTCGGTCCGGAATAATCTCTGGTGGTAGTCGATTCCACAAGGAAGTTGTACGAGGAAGAAAACTTCTTTTAAATCGCTTAGTGGTTTTGCCGCGATGTGCGATGGAAGAGCACTCCACGTGTTAGATGCGATAAAATACGCAAAGAGATGCAATATCTCTTTGCGGTGGCAGTGAGTTAAGCTGATTGGAAAGAGCTCGGTCGCCAACGATTCGAACAGCTCTGCGCTGGATGCGATCAATGGGAAGGAACTGGCAATGGGGAGCCCCAGCCCAGAGATGGGAACAGTATTCCATGTGCGACCAAACCAGTGGCTTGTAAAGTTGCAGGCGGTGAGCCAGCATGAAATACTGCCCCGCTCTGCTGAGCACGCTAAGCTTTTTAGAGGCCAATTAGGCCTTCTCTTCCAAATGCCCACGAAACTGCACGTTACTCGATATGTTGACGTCAAGGATACCAATACTGGCTGAGGCAACAAGGGGAGTGCCTTGAAACTGAGGAGGTATGACGAAGGGGGTTTTTTAAGCGGTAAACGCGCAAACTTGTGTCTTCTGGGGATTAAACTCCACTAGATTTAGTCGCCCCCAGTACGAGACTTTGTTCAACAAAGTTTCGACTTAAGACACATGTTTGTCCCGGTACTCTGCGACGTTTTCCCGAGAAATATTGGCACTGCTGGTGTATAAAGCATCACCAGTGCTGTCATCTGCATAGCAATGAATGTTACCGGTTTTATGGCTAATGTAATAATAAGTTATCATTGTGAACAATAATGAATATATCATTGTATTGTAATTTTAAAAGATTTTTCGTAAATGTATTTGCTATTTGTTTTTGCTAAAATTTTCCATTTTAGAATGCTTGTCGATTGCAAATTCCTTCATAAGATTTTGTTTGAAAGCTTATTTCCAGTTCACGTGGAAATGTGAGAAAGAAAAGAATGTTTGCTTTATAGCAATAAAGAATGGAATTATTTTTATAAAAAATAAGATTGTAGAAGATAAAAAAGACGTAATTGATACTCGCAATATACTCAATTATTGTTCATTACAGCCTATTAAATGGTCTCATGATAAAGGATTAGTTATCAATGCTAGCAAGACTAAGCTAATGTATATAAGTTCAAGTCACAATAGGAGTAAAGCAATACCTAGCATTATTGTGCATGACCACCTATGCCTTCACAAAGGACAATTGACTCTCAATTGTCATTGTGCAGAATTAGAGCTGGTAGAAACTCAAACTTACCTAGGACTTATAATAAATAGTCGACTCAACTGGAAACGTCATATTGAGGATGTGTGTAATAGACTTCGAAGCATATTAGCAAAATTCTCCATAATTAAGTTAAAGTCCCCTATAGAATTCTGCTACAATTATATAAATCAGTGGCCGAATCTAAAATTTCATATGGCTTGTCTAGTTATGGAAGAACTTACAAATCACATTTAGATAACGTTTATTCATTGCAACTACGCATCTTAAAAACTATAGTCCCAGACCAAGTTAAAAACTTACACAGGGATTCTGATTACCATAACCTATTCGATTACTGAAAAATTATACCGGTGCATAAAAAAGTAGAATATACTCTCTTAAATGAAGAATTTTTTAATGAAGATTTAAGAAATATGACATGTCTAACTATTCTAAAACCCGCAGTGCGGCCAAACCAAAATTAGCTAAACCTAATTATAATAATTTATACGGAAAACGTACTTTAGAACCATGTAGGTTCCGAATTTAATTAATCAGTTACCAACCTCTTTTCAAAACGAAATTAATCAAAAAAAGTATTAAACACAAATTAAAAAACTATTATACGAACTGTCTATATCAGACTTCAAACTATACAACCACACTAACTATACAACCTAAGAATAATCATTATATTAATTAAACATATTTTGTAGATTGACGTGTAGCTCATATGTAAAAATTTTAATGTCGGCGGCTTGTGGTACACGGTTAAGTTCATTAAGCTTATGTTGTACCATATTATATCCTCTTTATCATGTATAATTACAACGTTAAATAAATAATAATAATAAAAATAAATGTCCACTGATGTACATAGGCCTCCCTATAGATTGCCTCATAGGGATTTTTGCCATAATTGCCACGCTTGGACTACCACACTAAAAACTGCGGTTGGTAACCACAGTCTTTTAATGTTTAATCGTTTAACATAATATTGGTTCTGGAGGTTTTCCTTAATATTTTTTTATCACAACCAAATAAGTATGTGAACGAAAAAAGTCGTATATCACCATCAGGCCTTGATAGACCACTATTTGACGCACCCCTTTTCTTATAGAATATGGCTATCAAATGAGCACACAGTCCGCCAGACCGCAAGTGGATGCAGCAATAAGTTATTTTATATAAGTCCTTCTGTCATATCTGAAATGATTTTCAAACAGGACAAAGTTCTACTATACCAGACTGTTGCCTGACTTCATATTATTTCTCCGAAATAGTTTTGTTTGTCAGGCATATAAGGGCACAGCCTACCTTTTTCGACACCACCGAAAACGTGGAAAATCAACACTTAAAATTGCAATAACAGTTTCATTAGTGCCGGCAGGGATCGAACCCGAATTGCTCGCGTACTGTGATTTACTCAATATGTTTATCGAAAGACATAAAATAAGAAGTAATTGTTTCTAGAAGTACGTAATAGCCCACGTTTGCTAGGCATAGATTTTTATTAAAATTTCCTTCCATATTATGTAAATCTACATCTCTATTATTCTTCAAATAAAACTTAACACGCATACAATTTCTGTACACAATTCACATTCTCTAATGACCGTAGTTAGTATAATTCGAGGGTATTACAGACACGGTAGCAGAATTCCCCCTGCTGCTTCCCCTACTATTTGGTTAAATTACAGTACTACAAATACGTACGAATTAAACACATTTAACTACATGGGTAATAAGTATTTTACATTTAATTTTGTCAACAGTAACATAGACTTGGACAATTGTTTGATTTGTATCACTATACTCACGAAAGAAAGCCGTGATAGTTCTGAGCCTAAGCGCTCACTATAAAGTTCACACAACGTGAGGATCCCGAAAATTGTTAACTTTAAGTGCTGATTTACCTCGTGGTCAGTGGTGAAGCAAAAACATCGAGAGAAACCTGCATGTTAAGAAAAAATGTTTCGAAGACATGTGCAGTTGGCCTCACTCATAGGGGCACAGTGCGGCGGGCTTTTCCTTACCATAGAACATTCTCAGAAATGAGAGGAAGCCTGAGCCCAGCCATGGGACGTATACAAGCTGTAACTTTTGTTGATACACGTACATGTGGCATATTTGCAGCATTTGAAGTTGTAATTAAAAATTCATCTACTGTGAAATTTACGGCAATCATTCAATAGCTTTATAAAAAATTTTATGTATATTAAACCACTTTTAGACTCACTTAATTTACTATAAGCATATTTATGCATGTTTATAAATGCTTTTCAAAACGTCAGTCAACTCAGAAGAAACCTCAGTAGCAAATTACTTTCTAGAGAAAAGAAATGCTAATGCTATTACAAATAGAGAAGTGAATGTTCGTCTATTAGAAAAATTATGAAATGGTTGAAATCCTTTTGAAAACATAATTTCCTTTTACTCAAAGGAATTCATATAATGCCGCGATTCAACTGCAAAAAGGTATATGTTTTAAAACGTAAATTTCAAAGCTTAACAGTAAAAGAAATAATCTACTTCCTCGGTTAAAGTATGCTGTTGGAGTCCTTTTTTGCAACACACTTTCAGTTTGTTTCAGTTTATGTTTAAGAAACATTTACTTGCAACATTTCTTTATCCGAGAAGAAATTCGTTTAATGATGTGTGAAACAAAATGTTTTAGGATTCCGGTGTCATAGGATAGAATAGCATATTTGATATTCAATTTAGATTACAATCAATTCTTACTGAAAGACATTTTTACTTTTAACAATGGTTCGAAAAAAATCCTTTGTCCTGGGAAGAACCAGCAAGAAACCCAGCGCGATTTTTTTTATAAAATAAATTACGCAATAAGAATTTCATCATAATATAACCACATAAGTGAGCCTTAAAATTTTGTTTTACTAGGTTTAAAACCCTAACTTCCTGAATAATTGGCTGCATTGAGAATTTCTTCACAGAAAAGCCCATTATATGATTTGATTTTGAAACAATGTTAAAAAATTATATGAGAGAAATTAACTTGCAAGCTAGAACAAGCAAAAAGCGCCTTTGGAAAGTTATACAATAAGAAATATCGTACACAAACAATGACAAAATACCAGCCTCAGACTCGTTAGCCGTTGAAAATAACCCATTGATATCGGCAGCAAAATTAAATTTAAATTTTTTTATAATGTAAGCAAAAATATAGTAAAAAAGTCAATAGAAATAATAACCAGAGTAAAATCAACTTTACAAACTTAAGTTCTAAGCCAAATTCATTCGTTCTTTTAAAAACTGATCATACGGATGTCAAAGAAGAAATCTTCTCACTTCGTACTCTTATTTTAAAAGTTACAGAGAAATACTCGTATTAGTACCACCGCACCGCTTACATTTATATTTAACCTCCGTTTTACAATTTTCATCAATCGCATCCGATCCTTAAAAAAGCGATCGCTCAGACCCGTCCAACTACAGCCCCATCGCCATCACCTCCTTGTTCATCATAATAATGGAAGCCATTACAAACTGCCAGCTCATGAGAAACCTTGAGGATCACTAGCTGATTAGAGACTGCCAATATGGTTTGGGTCGCTCAACTGGTGATAGATGGGCGGAGGCTGCTTATGTATATTTATTTTTGGTCTAATCTGCGCAGAACTAGCACAGATCAAGACAATATCTGCTAAACCAACACAATGTCCAAAATCGCCCTGTGCAATGAAAGCATCGGACATATACGATAATTAATTATCTATTTTATTATATTTGTTGCAAACACTTTTATAACACGGACCAGCTGCATGCCAAAAAAAGTATTCTATTCGACTAATAATATAAATTACCGCCATCTTCGCCAAACATCATATTATGGTGTCGAAAATGATTAGAGATGCCCAATCGATTGTAATCGATCTTTTAATTTTTAATGAACCGTTGCATGTTGTTTGTAAAGTGCAAATAGAAACTACAATAAAAATAGTCAATCACCATTCCATTATTGTTATTCCCTAAAAGTATAATTTAAAAACCTACTATACCTAATGTATTAAAAGGTCATACTCGATTTTAAATATGTAGGTAGTTAGAATAATGCTGAAGTGGACAGAACCTCATCATGATCATTACTTTTAATGATGGTTCAGAAAAGTGTGGTGTTAGGTTCTTACTAAACGATCACTTACGAATTTACGAAAATTAATAAGTACAATAGTAACAGAAACAGAAACTTTTTTATTCAATATAGATTGTAAACAATACTTATTGAAATTCACTTTTTTCATTTACCACTGGTTCGCTAAAAACACCTCTGTCCTGAGAAGAACCAGCAAGAAACCCAGCGGGACGAGTATAAAAGAAGTGGAGGAGTATTGGGTAAGTCATAATTGTTACGGTATTAATACTATCGTACGAAAAAAGTTGATTTCATACTGTTTGTAACCTATGAGCATAGTAAATCTTAGGAAATATCAATGAATTGTAATTTTTTTGGTACACCTATTTTCGACGTTACTAAACAGTAACTTGTCATTAGTCAGTCTCACAGAGTACTTTTGTATGTAAACTGTCACATGTTACATTGTTATCGCTTGCTTTTCATAATTATATCACTCTGTTTTGGTGACTTTCAGAATTATCTATTAAATATTACGACTTCACTATTGAACACTTCCAAACGAATGAAAACCACGAAATAAGCACTACTGTAATGGATAGTGTATTTTGTGTAAATTGCGGCTTGGTGGTGGTTCTATGCTGTTGGAAAATGATAATAAGAATTGTTAAATGTTTTGGGATATTGTTTTCAGATTCTTAAAAGTCATACTAAATAGTAAAAACCATAATATTAGTAGTTCTCTTATAACCTCAAAATCTGATATTTTTTTAAATATATCTTTTCTGCAGCTAGTCCGCTATAATAATAAGATCATATAGGAATGTACTAATGATTGACAATACAATACACAATTTTTCGATGCTTTTCTAGGTTCCAGGCGAACAATGTATGGGCGCAGAGCAATGTTCTTTGGATGGTCGGCACACCGCTTAGAGATCCTACTAAAATAATGATTCCATCTTGCAGAACAGCTTTAAACGACTTGTTTACGACTTTCACGGAATGTATATCATATGTGCATAACAGTTTTTAATAAATTGCCTAAGAGTCTACGGGAACATCCATTTAAATATTTTAAAATTAAGTTAAGAAAATGGCTAGTGGATAAGTGTTTTTATACGATACGAGAGTTCATGCAACATAAAACTAATGCATATGATTATTTGTAAAATTAAATATCATCATCATCATCATTACAGCCCTTTACAAGTCCACTACTGAACATAGGCCTCCCCCAAGGTATGCCACAAAGCACGGTCCTGAGCCACCTGCATCCATCGACTTCCTGCATGTATTACCAGGTCGTCACTCCATCTAGTGGGGGGGGGGGGGGGGGTCGCCCCATACTTCGTCTACCGGTACGAGGCTGCCAATCGAGAACCTTTTTTCCCCAACGGTTGTCGGTTCTTCGAGCTATATGGCCGGCCCATTGCCACTTCAGCTTACTAATCCGTTGGGCTATGCCGGTCACTCTGGTTCTACTGCGGATATCCTCATTTCTAAGTTTATCATGCAGAGAAACTCCGAGCATAGCCCTCTCCATAGCTCGCTGAGCGACTTTGAGTGTCCTCATATGGCCAGCAGTGAAGGACCACGTCTCAGTTCCATATGTCATCACTGGCAACACGCACTGGTTGTACAACTTAGTTTTCAGGTTTTGAGGTATACCTGACGAGAAGATGCGTTGCCTCTCGGTCGAAGTTGGACTTACCTAGCCGGAATATTTGTCCCAGGTAAACGTACTCGTCAACAACTTCGAGCTTAGTGCTACCAACAACTACCGGCATAGGTGTGACATGGACATTAAACATGATCTTTGTTTTGTCCATGTTCATCTTAAGACCTATCCGTTGGGAGGCACTATTGAGGTCATTGAGCATACTGCTTAAGTCCTCCAGCGATTCTGCCATAAGGACTATATCGTCGGCAAATCGAAGGTGAGTGATGTACTCGCTATTGATGTTAATACCGTATCCTTTCCAGTCCAGTAGCTAGAAAACGTCTTCCAATGCAGCGGTGGAGAGTTTCGGGGAAATAACGTCATCCTGTCTTACACCTCCCTGCAGTTGGATAGGTTTCGTACTCTGGTTCTGTACTCGGATAGCCATCGTAGCCCTACTGTACAAACACTTCAGCACTTCGATATACCGACAGTCAACTTGGCACCGCTGAAGAGACTGTAGCACCGCCCAAATTTCGACGGAATCAAAGGCTTTCTCATAGTCCACATACGCCAGGCAAAGTGGCAGATTGTACTCTTCAGACTTCTGTATAATTTGCCGAAGGGTATGTATGTGGTCTATGGTGCTTAAGCCTTTTTCGGAAACCGGTTTGTTCGGGAGGCTGGAAGTCGTCGAGTCTGCGTGCGAGACGATTCGTAATGACTCTCAAAAACAGCACGTAGACGCGGCTCAGAGGGGATATCGGTCTGTAGTTCTTCAAGAGGGCGTTGTCACCTTTCTTGAAGAACAAGACCACCGCACTTCTGCTCCACGCCTCCGGAGTAGTGCCACCACTCTGAAGGACTTCAAGTACCGGTTTTCCACCCGCTTTCAGAAGCTCCGCTGTAATTCCATCCTCGCCCGGGGACTTGCCGTTTTTAAGGTGCTGGAGAGCCATTCTAATCTCGCTCAGACTGACGTCCGGGATATCATCGGAATAGTGTCGGATAAGACCCGCTCTTGGATCGTTACTCACACTTGCGTGTGGCTCCAACGATGATGTGTACAGCTGCCCATAGATTCTCTCAATCTCACACAGAATCTCAGGTATCCCGGAAATGATGCTACCACACTCAGTCTTCAGCTTTGACAGTTGGCTCTTACTGGCAGACAGATCTCTGACAAAGACTTTGGAGCCCTTGTCGCTTCTTCAATACGAGCAGTATTAAATTTGCGTAAGTCTCGCCGCATGCATTTGGAGATCTGTCTGTTCAGTTGCCTGTATGCTGTCAAATCTGTTAACGATTGCAGCCTCATCTCCCTTCTAACAGCCATGAGATTAAGAGTGTGATCGGAGAGCTTTTGTGTTCTTCTGCGGCCGGTCTTGCAGAACTTAGCTCCGACCGCATGGACAATTTCCACGAGCTTGTCATTCATATCGTCCACAGCATTGCAATCTTCTAGGCACTGAAAGCGGTTACGTAACTCGAGCTGAAAGGTTTCGGGATTCTGAATTAAAGCACGAGGGGGACGGAGCGTTGACTTCATTAGACGAGACCTCTCCAACTTAACGTTTAGGTTCAGTGTGCCTCTAACCATTCGGTGATCGCTGCCAGTTTTCACCCTTGCGATCACTGAGACATCACTGGACAGTTGGCGTCTGGTCGTTACAATGAAGTCAATCTCATTTTTTGTCGAACCGTCGGGGCTCGACCAGGTCCACTTCCTGTGGGGCCGCTTTTGGAAGAAAGAGTTCATCATAACGAGTCCCTTTTTCTCCATAAAGTAGCCAGCTCCTGGCCGCTACGGTTCCGTTGCCCTACTCCAAATTTCCCTACCTTCAGCTCACCGCTTTCTCTTGTACCTAGTTTTGCGTTGAAGTCTCCCATCAACACCGTGTAGTGGGTTTTGGTGGAATGCATGGCTTAGGAAATATCCTCATACATTTCCTCCACCTCCTCGTCGGGATGTGCCGAGGTTGGTGCGTAAGCCTGTATGACCTTCAGCGAATACCGTTTGGTGATTCTGAGTATCAGATACGTGACGCTCGTCGATACACTCCCAACCTTTACAACGTTGTTGACGAGAGACTTGTGGACGATAAATCCGACACCTCCTTGGAACAGATGGTCGCCCTCCCGGTGATAGAACAAGTTGCCGGACTCGAGGATTACCGTGTCCTCCCCTCTTCAGACCTCGGATAACCCAATAATATGCCAGCGCAACTTGTCTACCTGTTCTTCCAACTCCAGTATCTTCTCGTCAGTCCTCAGGGTGCGTGCGTTATAAGTTGCCAGGTCGAGTTGTCGTAGGTGGCAACTGAACCTCCACCGGAGATTCTTAGCACCCCCTGCCCCGCCGTTACCATTCTCGCCACCGTAGCCAGGAATAGCGGGGGGCCGCCGGGGACTGGGGGCCGTTTGTTTGCGTCGTTACTCATGGGGGGATATTTGCCATAGTTGCCACGCTTGGCGAGCGGGTTGGCAACCGCAGTTTTTTATTATAACATTGCTGTTATCAGGAAGATGCTGCTGCCCATCTCCTGCCTATCTCCCTCTGTCGCCTCTTACGACACCCACGGGAAAATATGGGGTAGTGGATATTCTCAACCGCCACTACACGCCAAATTAAATATAATGTGATATAATAATAATAATAAATAATATAACTTGACATTTTTGTAAGTAATATAATAGTACTTTGTCTTATATAATTATAAATATTTGCATGCTTATTAAAGGCAGAATATAGCTTGAACTATGAACCACTGTTAAATCCGGTACCACTTGTATTCTGTGCAGATAAATGTTTCGTTTTTTGTTTCTTTCTTTTAAAAATACTACAAGACGCAGTTTCGTCCTCACATAGAGTACCTACTGAACGCATCCAACAATGGTCGGCTTAAATCATCAATGACTGAGTTCTTTCTGATTGGCTTAAGTCAATGACTCTGCTAAGAGATGTTGCTTCCCTTTGCATTTACCACGGAAAGTGCTCTCAAGAATTGCTCAATTCCAGTCACTGAATTCTACCAACGTACATCGCGACACGACTCATAATACCATGCACACCTCCTGGATACTTGACGGTCCACCATTATCTGGTTTACTAAGAGTTTTTGCACGACTACTGAAAAGAAAACGCAGCTTATTCAAACGTTCAACTAAGAAACAGAAGGGAGGAATCGAGGCTTCTCTCGATCCGGCCTCCTATAACGCCTACGTTGGGTTCGGGAACAACGTATGTGATCTCCGCAACAATCAACCTGAAATGTTTTATAAGTCATTTTTACATAAATTGCTGAAATTACAAACATTTTAAATTTTTACATATTCGGCCTCCTAAGGGCGTGGCCAGCGTGCGTCTATGAACTCACACTATTTGAACAACTAACTTTTGCACGGCTCTCGGCTATCAGAAAAAATGGAAGTCTGATATACACTATTTTTAACAATATTAGGTAAATTAAATGCTTTTACACAATTTTCGAACTGTAGGAAACTATTTCTAATCAGATTCTTATCAGTTATCATGTTTCTTATCAGATAACAATATAAGTGAATGTTCTCATAAATCAATCATGGCAAATAGGCATTTGTTTTCGTACAAAACATATCAAACTTATATAAGACAATACTTATGCAATTAATTTCCGTTAATTCTATTTATACACAGAGTGATCATCTCGACCGGGGAACAAATCCGATCTCTAACTTCACTTTAATATTCCTTTGAATTTACATCATTGGAAAGATGATTTCAACCGGGGAACCAATCCGGTAACATAATTTATATCTTAAAATTCGCTATATGAATTTATTGAAAGATATTACTTAGGAAAACAATAAACTAGTCCGGCCTGGGAGTCGAACCCAAGACCTTCATATCATTAATTCGACATTTCTTCAAGATTTAACTAAGCATTTTCTTATTAGAACATTGCTATTGGACAATATGCCTTTGAGACGTTATTCGTCATCGGTTGACTTAATAAACTGAAATATTCTTATAGGCGCGTCGCCAACAACTACTTTGTGGAATCGCTATTTTTTCAAAACCGATACTTGCAGACCTTTAATAAACGCGGTTATCTATTTTTAAAAGGCCGGCAATGTTAGTCAAAATTACAAAAAGGTGAAAATAACTTCGACGTAATATTATTTCACACCTTTAAATTAACTAATGTCTATACTTGACTACTAAATTCTATGCTCAACCACGCACTACTGATTGGCGGCATTGATGATGGTTGTAATGTCATTGTAAAACATCTTTCTGTATTCAACAATTCACAAACTTTGAGTAAGCTATTCTCATTTATTCATTTATTATCAAAGTCCACTGCAGAACATAAGCCATCCAATAGAATGCCTCATTAGGGTATTGCCACAGTCGTCACGCTTAGCAGACTTGGCAACCGCCTTTTTTTTCTAATCGTTATTAGCAAGACGCTGTTACTCATCTTCTGGTTAGCGTCCTTCTGTCACCTCCAATGATATGCACGGAACGATATGGCGTACTGGATATTCTTATACTACCACTGCTCGATTAGCCACTCTAATTTTACTTATAGCAGTTTGGTTTTGTACATTTAGCAAATCAAAGTTAATGCCCTAAACTTATACAAATTACAGTCGTTTAGCTAAAACGACGTGATTCTTATTGACATTAAGGTGAAAACTGTTATCAGTGTGGATGAGGGTTCAGCGTTTGTCTGAACTCGTTTCATCTGATACTATTTTATATCTAATACCTAACTAATAAAATAAGTAACATTTTTAATATGTAATTTATTTACTTACTACCTTATATTATTTTTCATAGTGGTGCATAAAAGTTGGCGAATAATGGATATGATTGGACGTGTCTTTTTAATTTTGGTTGACAATGCAAAAAAGATAACAATAAAAAATGATCAACTATTTGTCAAAGGCGTCGCTCCAGAATTTTTCTTGTGTGTACTTTATTCAATTTTACACGATTTTTTATTCCACTTCATATGTTAAGGATAACTTTCATTTTCTTCATTCACAATGTTCGAGATCCACGACAAGAGAGCAACAGATAAGTATTTCTCAGAACAATTCAAAATTTTACAGGTCCTCTTTTCTGCTTTAATTATATAAAACATATAACAAATTGAAAATGATATAAGGTAAAGGTACCTCTTTAACAATGTTACTGGAAAGCAATTATCATTATATGTGTCTGTATATACTGTATTATGTGTATATAAACATTATATATTATGTATAGATTCAAATAAATATACTGGTATTTTTATAGAAGTTAGAGTAGAAAAGGTAATAAAACGAGCAAGGTCTACGTGATACGTGATAGAATGTCGATTCTGTTTTATTGATTAAGAATCAAAATGCATTGTCACCCCGAGGACGCAAATGATTTGTCTCATTACAAGTAAAATGGGTCGCCATGATAACTATACATTAAAAGGGGCACTTTTCTCTGTAAAAAGTTACAGCAGTAAAGTGCCTCCTATTAAAACAAATAACTAAATTATAAAGAGATTTTATAAACAGTAATGTTGTGGAAATTTATAATGTATCTAATGATTTCTTATATTTACGCGAACACTATACATTGATTAAAACTACTTTTATAATGTACTTACTTTCTTCGAAGGTGGTGTAACCGTTGTCGGAAAAATATATCGTCTTGTCATCTTACGAACAGAACATCGTCATATGTCTGTGGTCTTTGTGTCAACTGTGGTCTTTTCCCAGAAAGAGCTACGTAGCTTCAGGTGTCCATAGGCTGCAGTAGCCACTTACCAACTGGTGAATTGTAAATTCGTTTGTCTCTTCGGTTTTGTAAAAAAAAAATATAAATATGAAAACAAAATGGATTAACACTGTGAAAAAAATTTTCGAGAGTATACAGATTGATTGGCACTGTTGCTAGGAAATATTTTTAATTTAAAGTTTTCCACATATTAGTTTCAACATAGTGCTTTTGATTAATAAATGGAAGGTGTGCGTGGGAGAAAAACAATTCGTGCTAATTGAAATACTGTGTCATAAAGTTAGCTTATAATGGAAAAGTGAAACTTTGCAACTTTTAAATAGAGACACGACAAATATGATTAATATTTCATTTGCTAATTCTGTGCGCTACACCCATTACGTTGTAAATCATAAACCTCCCTTAATATATTTCAACTGGAAACAGAATAAGTTTATTTTCAGACGAAGTAAACTTACTACTTCTACTGTGTGCTACGATGTATTTTTTAGGACAATGCAACAAGCCGCGAAGATATATTTTAAGCACAAAAAGACTGTGTGCAGGCTATCGTATATATATATATATATATATATATATATATATATATATATATATATATATAATATTAATTGTATAACCCACAATTTAAAATTATTCACTTCCCGAGCTCCATATTTAAGAAATTATGACATTTATAAAAACTAATCCTGAATAATTTTATAGCAATAATCAGTCAAACATACTTGCACCGCCGCCATTGCAGAGCATTATCAGTTCTTTCATATTAACTGTTTACCATCAGATGGACTGCGTGATCATTTGTCACCCTTATACTATAAAATAAGTGTGAACCCTTGAAGACTTAGATAGAATGTCGAATAGCCTGTTAAAACTAGCGCACTTAAATGAACCCTTTCAACCAGAATACAAGAGCTATGTTAGTGCTAATTACCCTATAAGAATAAAATAGGATAATTTTTATGCAATATAGAATACAAGTAATACTTACTGGAAATCAATTTTTTTTTACTTTAGCACTTTATACTACTCATTACGCCCGAATCACTCACACGCTGCTCAATTTTAAGATGACATAAAATCTCGTGTCGTCTCTATCAGTTTAAGTCAAAGTGACTCTGACAACACGAAACTTAATCACGTCTTAAATTTGAGTAACGTTTGAGTGTTTGGCCATTGGCTCCGAACTTGGGAAGAAATGGAGGCCCGCCTAGCTAGTAACTTATTGTCATTTATTTAGGCTATCAAGAGAATGTCATAAATGAAACTGTAAAACCGCTGTTGAAAGTTGGCTCCCCCATAGATTGCCTCTTTGTTTAAAAATAGTATTAGTAAGTAGTTTGTAAGTCACTTCAGTTTTATACAAAAACACGCTTCAACATGCGTAGTCTGAAGTAAAGGTAGATGTTTAAAAACAAAAGTCTAAATAAATATTCATAAACATAACATAAATATAAACCCTTAGGGCTGTTATCGAGAGGTGTAGGCAGAGACTACGGACTTCTATTTTGCTTGACACTAACACAACTTTCTTGCTTATATAGCATCTATAAAATACATACGCATACATTTTCTTCGAGTACTCAACCGTAACCAATGCAACAAGTCACATCTTGCCAACCACACTATCATTCAGAGTCAGTCCTTACATACTTCTATTTCTACAGCATTTCTACATTTCTACAATACTACGACGTTCATTTTACATAACATAAACACTCACGCCTGTCACCCAGAGGGGTAGGCAGAGACTACAGACTTCCATTTGGCACGATCCTGACACACCTCTCTCGCCTCCTTCACATCCATGCACCTACGCATACATGCTCGTCGGTTAAGGGTACTCCTAATTTGGCCCGTTTTCAATAAATCGCCAATTTGGTCGATAAATTTTCGCCTAGGACGTCCCTTTCCGACTCTGCCATTCACTTCTGCAACATAAATTTTCTTTGTCACTCTTTCCACATGACCAAACCACCGAAGCATTCCTTTCTTAATCCTGGTCACAACATCATCTTGCAACCACACTCTTCTCTACACAATTTCTTACCCTGCATCAGCAGCCCTACATACTCCTTAACACCGCATTTCTACTGCGTTCATTCTACTCAGTGCTTCTTCTGCCACACCTAACTTTCACTACCATACGTTAAAGTAGGGACCAACACAGCATTGTGAATTGCCATACGTGCCTTTTTCGACACATTTTGACTCTTCACAATAGAGTGCAGGGCCCCATTTACAAACTTCCGCCTAGGACGTCCCTTTCCGACTCTTCCATTCATTTCTGCAACATATATTTGCTTTGTCAGTCTTTCCGCATTAATTCTTTCTACATGACCAAACCACCGAAGCATTCCTCTCTTAATCCTGGTCACCGCATCATCTTGCAAACCACACTCTTCTTCTGCCACACCCAACTTTCACTACCATACGTTAAAGTAGGGACTAATACAGCACTGTGAATTGCCATACGTGCCTTTTTCGACACATTTTGACTCCTCACAATAGAGTGCAGGGCCCCATTTACTCTATTTCCAACATTCACTCGTCGTTCTATATCCTTTTCATATCTCCCATCCTTGCTAAATACGCAGCCCAAATATACAAATTCATCTACTTGCTCGATCAACTCTCCTTCTATTCTTATTTCACAAATCGTTTTACTTTTTTCTCTTTCAAAAACCATAACCTTCGTCTTACTTGCGTTTACTTTCATACCCCTTTCTTTTAATGATCTGTTCATTAATGTAACCATCATTTGCAACTCGGCCGCCGACGACGCAAGAATAACTTGATCATCGGCGTACAAAAGGCATTTGACGGTTAACTCACCCATTCTTAATCCGCATTCTTCAACTTTCAAATTTCGCAAACAACTGTCCATAAATAGGTTGAACAGCCACGGGGAAGCCACACAGCCCTGTCTGACACCTTTATGGATGTCAAACCAGTTCGAGTAGAACCCGTTGATCCTAACACAAGCACTAGAATCCCTATAAAGAGACTCCAATGCCTGTATCAAGCCAGCGCTCAACCCAAATGAGTTAAGTGTTTGCAATAGCAAATCCTTATCTACTCTGTTAATTATCCCATCTGTTAATTTTATAATATAATTCATTAAATACGTTCCTTGGTAAAGTGTGAGAAAAACAAACTTTGTCCTGGCAAGAACTAGCAAGAAACCTATTGGCATTTTTTAAATAAAATAAAATCAAAAATATTAATTTCATAATATTATCACATAAAGGAGCCTTAAAATTTTGTGTCACTGAGTTCAAACCCCTAACCTCCTAAATAATGGGCTGCACTGAGAATTGCCATACGTTTTTTAATGACACATTCTGACTTCCCCCAATGCAGTGAAGGGACTTATTTACTCTGTGTCCTACAATCATATTTTATTTATTTTATTTTATTTATTATAGTTAATGTACAAGCAAAGATATAATTGTATTGTGATTTTTAAAAGATTTTTCGTAAATGTAGTTGCCAGTTGCTTTTGCTGAAGTTTTCCTTTTCAGAGTACTTGTCGACTGCAAATCCCTTTTTAAGATTTTGTTTGAAAGAAAAATGAGATTGTATAAGATAAAAATTAGAGAACGTAATTGTTATTTGCAATATACTTAATTTTCATTCATAACAGCTTATTAAATGTCCACTGATGTACATAGGCCTCTCCATAGATTGTCATATAGGGGTTTTTGCCATAATTGCCACGCGTGGACTACTACACTAAAAACTGCGGTTGGTAACCACAGTATTTTACTGTTTAATCGTTTAACACAACATTGGTGCTGGAGGATTTCCTTAATATTTGTTTATCACAACCGAATAAGTATGTGAACGGAAAAAAGGCGTATATCACCATCAGGCCATGATAGATTCTTTGATTTGAATCATTATACGAAGAGACATGATGGTATAATTCACAAACGAAATCGCGAAAATGAATTTTAAGTGCTAATTGTAAACCAAAAAAAATGTTTCGAAGAATAAGGCACACCAGACTGGGGCTTTCCTTACCCTTATTCTCAAAATGAGAGGAAGCCTGAGCCCAGCCATGGTACGTATACAAGCTGTAACTTTTGTTGGTACGCGTACGTGTAGTTTATTTGCAGCATTTGAAATTGCAATTAAAAATTCTGTTGACATCAGCGGCAATCGAACCTGGTTTGCTAGGGTACTGTGAAATTTACGGCAATCATTCACTAGCTTTTATATAAAATTTTATATATATTAAACCACTTTTAGACTCACTTAATTTACTATAAGCATATTTAAACATGTTTATAAACCCTTTTTAAAACGTCAGCCAACTCAGAAGAAACCTCAGTAGCAAATTATTTCCTAGAGAAAAGAAATGCTAATTATTATAAATAAAGTAGTATACTAGATATATATATATATATATATATATATATATATATATATATATATATATATATATACTTCCACTATATAATAACTTAAAACAGAAGGACCCTTAAGTAGAGACTGAATAAATTAACCGACTTGGTATTTATGGATATCACAAATTTTTACGGTAGAAGAACTACGTTGCGAGATTTGTTTTTTTTTTTACAAGTTATGTTTTTGATGGCATAAGTATTTCACAGAACAATTCAAAATTTTACAGGTCCTCTTTTCCGCTTTAATTATATAAAACATACAACAAATTGAAAATGATATAAGGTACCTCTTTAACAATGTTACTGGAAGGCAATTATCATTATATGTGTCTATGTCTACTATATTATGTGTATATAAAAATTATATATTATGTATAGATTCAAATAAATATACTCGTATTTTTATAGAAATTGGAGTAGTAAAGGTAATAAACGAGCAAGGTCTACGTGATAGTGAGAATGTCGATTCTGTTTCATTGATTAAGAATCAAAATGCATTGTCACCCCGAGGACGAAAGTGATTTGTCTCATTACAAGTAAAATGGGTCGCCATGATAACTATACATTAAGAGGGGCACTTTTCTCTGTAAAAAGTGACAGCAGTAAAGTGCCTCCTATTAAAACAAATTACTAAATTAAAAAAGAGATTTGATTAACAGTAATGTTGTGGAAATTTTTAATGTACCTACTTACTTTCTTCGAAGGTGGTGTAACCGTTGTCGGAAAAATATATCGTCTTCTCATCTTACGAACGCAACATCTTTATGCTGTTATTTCAACTGGTATTTTGTGCAACTGTGATCTTTTCCCAGAAACAGCTAGGTAGCTTCAGGTGTCCATAGGCTGTAGTAGCCACTTACCAACTGGTGAATTGTAAATTCGTTTGTCTCTTCTGTTTCGTAAAAAAAATACAAATCTGAAAACAAAATGGATTAACACTGTGAAAAATATTTTCGAGAGTATACAGATTGATTGATACTGTTACTAGGAAACATTTTAAATTTAAAGTTTTCCACGGAAATAGTTTCAACACAGTGCTATGCAATATTTTAATTAATAAATAAAATAATTTCAACATAATGCTTTTAATTAATAAATGTGCGTGGCGTGTAAACACCTTGTGCGTGGGAGAAAAACCATTCGTGCTAATTGAAAGAATGTGTCGTAAAGTTAGCTTATAATGGAAAAGTGAAACTTTGCAACTTTTAAATAGAGACACGACAAATATGACTAATATTTCATTTGCAAATTCTGTGCGCTACACCCATCACTTTGTTGTTATAAATTATAAACCCCCCATAATATATTTCAACTGGAAACAGAATAACTTTATCTTCAGACAAAGTAAACTTAGGTACTACTTCTAATGTGCGCTGCGATGCATTTTTTGGGACAATGCTACAAGGCGTGAAGATATATCTATATAGTCTTTATCAGTTTAAGTCAAAGTGAACAACAGAAACTTAATCACGTCTTAAATTTGAGTAACGTTTGAGTGTTTGACCATTGGCTCCGAACTTGGGAAGAAATGGAGGCCCGCCTAGCTAGTAACTTATTGTCATTTATTTAGCCCATCAAGAGAATGTCATAAATGAAACTGTAAAACCGCTGTTGAAAGTTGGCACCCCCATAGATTGCCTCTTTGTTTAAAAACACTATTAGTAAGTAGTTTGTAAGTCACTTGAGTTTTATACAAAAACACGCTTCAACACGCGTAGTCTGAACTAAAGGCAGATGTTTAAAAACAAAAGTGTATATAAATATACATAAACATAACATAAATATAAACTCTTAGGGCTGTTATCCAGAGGTATAGGCGGAGACTACGAACTTCTATTTGGCTTGACCCTAACACAACTTTCTTGCTTATCTAGCATCTATAAAATACATACGCATACATTTTAGTCGAGTACTCCTACGTCATAAAAATCCGACTCTGATACTAACTTATGCAACAAGTCATAACATCTTGCCAACCACACTATCATTAAGAATCAGTCCTTACATACTTCTATTTCTACAGCATTTCTAAATTTTTACAATACTACGAAATTAATTTAATTATATAATTCATTAAAGACGTACCTTGGTAAAGTGTGAGAAAAAAAAACTTTGTCGTGGCAAGAACTAGCAGGAAACCCATTGGGATTTTTAAATAAAATAAAATCAAAAAATATTAATTTTATAACATAATTACATAAGGGAGCCTTAAAATTTTGTGTCACTGAGTCAAAACCCCCTAAATTCCTAAATAATGGGCTGTACTGAGAATTGCCATACGTGTCTTTATTGACACATTTTGACTTGCCACAACGGAGGGAAGAGACTTATTTACTCTGTGTCATACAATCAAATTTTATTTATTTTATTTTGTTTATTATTGTTAATATCCGAGCAAAGATATCATTGTATTGTAATTTTTAAAAGATATTTCCTAAACGTAGTTGCCAGTTGCTTTTGCTGAAGTTTTCCGTTTCAGAGTGTTTGTCGACTGCAAATCCCTTTATAAGATTTCGTTTGAAAGCTTATTTCCAGTTCACGTGGAAATGTGAGAAAGAAAAGCATTTTTACTTTATAGCAATAAAGAATGGATTATTTTTATAAAAAAAATAAGATTAAAGAAGATAAAAATCAGAAGACGTAATTGATTCTTGTAATATACGTAATTTTCATTCATTACAGCCTATTAAATGTCCACTGATGTACACAGGCCTCCCATAGATTGTCATATAGGGGTTTTTGCCATAACTGTCACGCGTGGACCACTACACTAAAAACTGCGGTTGGTAACCACAGTCTTTTACTGTTTAATCGTTTAACATAATATTGGTTCTGGAGGTTTTCCCAAATATTTGTTTATCACAACCGAATAAGTACGTGAACGGAAAAAAGTCGTATATCATCATCAAGCCATGATAGACCACTATTGGACACAACCCTTTTCTTATAGAATACTAGCTGTTACCCGCGGCTTCGCCCGCATGATCACTGGGAAATGAACCATCCATTGCTTTTTGAATTGAAAGACAACTGAGTTTTATAGATTTTTCAGAGATGCAGCCATTAAAAGTAAACTGAGCAAAATTGATTCGTCAGCCTATTTAAATGTTTTGAAACGCAGTGTATAGGAAAGCATGAAAATAGCCTGTTTATTAAAAATGGAAATGGGATATTTTTTAATTAAAGGAAACTGAGTATAATTATCCGTCAGCGATGCAGACTTTTGAAAAGAAACTGTGCTAAATTGATTCGTCAGAGATGCAGTTTTCTGAATTGAAAGGAAACTGAGCAAATAATAGGTCCGTCAGAGTTGCAGCATTTGGAATTGAAAAGAAATTGAACTAAATAGGAAATTTTGAATTGAAAGGGAAGATCTGTGGGAATTCTGATTAATTGATTGTGGGAATTTTGGAAAAAAAAACTAACTGAACACTATTTTAAGACGCTACTGTACACAATGTTATATGTTATTCCATTCGGGGAAAGAATGTGGAGATTCTGGGCATTTGACACACGCGAACATGCTTCATACAGCTGACCATGAGAGAAGCACGCTTTTTCTAAGTTGACCCCCGCTACCTGTAACGTGTGCCCTCGCGCTTCATTAATTGTCATTGGAAAACTGAGCTTAATAGGGAACTGCAACCTTTTGAATTGAAAAGGAAGATCTGTGGGAATTATAGGGATCCGTGGTATAATAACATTTTCACCTTTTCCTACGCCTGTCAAAATTGTAGCACCGATTATGTTCCGTCCAAGATGTGTCACACGCAGCCTTGTCCCGTTACATAACCGAAGAGCATCTAAATTTCGCATTAGCATGACTAGGACGCCTAATTTTAATTGAAGCTTATGTGAGGGCATCCCTGACAACTCTAGAGAATTTAGAAACTCTACGGGATATGAAGTGCTCTGTGTCCATAACTATGTCTACTGACAAATACTATGTTATTTCTCCTGCTACTTCGCTTAATATATCTGAATTTATTTTGTTAACGCTCTCATTTTTTGGTGCAAGAATCGCCCTTTCACATAACCATTTGTCTTCATGCATTAAATCTGAATAAACGCTCGTAATTCATTCGGAATGACTCTGTACTAAATTACAAAAATCTCTCGTCAATTTAACGCAGCCCTCAGCATCCGTTTCCAACCACCCATCGTCAATTTTTAATAGTGTGTCAGCATAGTTTCCAGCATTGATATCATTATACAAATGCACTCTCATATTTGTAGTTAAACTGAATTTTGTCACCTTGTTCCATAAAATAGACGACTTGAGGCATGCTTTAATTTCATCTGCAGGTGTGCTCTTTTGAATGACAGGTAAAGTTTGGCGAAAATCACCAGCCAGTAAAACCACTATTCTTCTCATTACATCGGTATTGCTGCGCAAATCCTGGAGCGTTTGATTTAGTAATTCTACAGCTTTTTTATGCGACATTGTACTTTCGTCCCACACTAAAAGTTTGCATTGTCGTAGCATTATGCCTCGTGCACTATTTTTGCTAAAGTTGCAGATCGGCGATTCTTCCTGGGCTAGATTTAGAGGGAGTTTTAAAACAGAATGTGCAATGCGGCCCCCGCTTAGCAGCGTGACGGCTATACCGGAGGAAGCTACGGCCACAGCAATGTTTTTATCTTTTCGTACTTGCGCTAATAATAAATTTAACAAAAATGTCTTCTTAGTTCCTCCAGAGGCATCTAACAAGAAAAGTGCACCATTTCCTGATTCAATTTGTGCTAATACTTTGTCAAAAACT
Source organism: Parnassius apollo (assembly GCA_907164705.1). Lineage (NCBI taxonomy): Eukaryota > Metazoa > Arthropoda > Insecta > Lepidoptera > Papilionidae > Parnassius > Parnassius apollo. The sequence goes on from CAJQZP010000975.1 coordinate 9,642,081, forward strand.
CGTTTTTGTTCGGGAAGCAAGCGGGGTACAAATTCGCCTACTTGCTGCTGCAAAGATGGTATATCGTAGTTTGTTTCACTTATAATTTCATCACTTAGTTCATTTTCGGTTGTTCGCTGAGGGCTTATCATTCCCAAGTCGCTTAATTTTTTTCCTACCATTGCCATTACTTTATCTTCAATTTTTCCAAGTGCTTAACAATAACAATAAATGTGTTCATTGTATGTCATGTTCGCGTGTGTGTGCTGTAACCTTCGCGAAATATCTTCCGCCATGTACTCTTTATATTTGTCCCACAATTCATGCGATCCCTAATTTTGGCTGGTGACTGGCACTGCACAGCTTCCTCCATGGTTTCATCCCAGTGACTATCGTTTTCTAAAAGATTCAGAGCTTCACATGCTTCTCTATAAGTTGTGCATTCCTGACCGTTGACAGTTTTAAGGTATTTATATCCTGTAGACCCCGAACATGGTGTAGCAGCAATCGCAAACAGAAGCATTCAAAATTAGTTACATGGACTGTATACACACGACCAAGGACTTTACACCGGGCCAATTTGCAACAGGCGCGCCTTGAATACGACGTTTCCACTCCTTCCTAGATGTGTTCCAAGTATAATAGCGGGGGACTTCAGAATATAACAACGTTTTTGCAAAGGGGTCGGTTTGACAAAGTTGAAAGAAGGCTGTTAGTGTAGTTTTGGTGGTGATGCAATTCTTTCTTGAAAGTTTCTTTCGGTGAAATATACACGTTCTCCATTTTCTAAGTGCACAGCAAGGTGAGTAACTGTTGGATGCCTTTCGTGAAAAGGGAAGCCAAGAAGACGCCACGCTGCTTCGTTACTGCTGACATAACGCCCTGTTTGAAAGGTCTGTTCTTCATTAACGGGATTTGCCTCACCTTCACTCCTGAGTTAAATATTGCTTGGTCGCTACCTTTATGTATGTACATACAGATATACTTGATTACGCAAACAGAGCTACATGCTTCTACATTAATGTGGGCATTAAACATTTTACATAGAATGGGCGAATACGGGACAATCTAGCTGTTATCTAAGGTTTCGAATGCTCAAGAGCGAGATTTGATTGTAACTTTCCTGCCACCATCTTCGGGAGCTCTGCGTCTGTATAAAGGGTAGCCATTGTCATTATACACTGTTTCTTTTAATAGCTGTTTAGGGAATTTCTTTGTATATTTTCCTTCTTTCATACATGGCGATATTGAATTTCATGCTTCTCATGGACCGTTAATCATATTTCGAACGATGGTATCATACAATTCTTTATCTTGCTCATGTTCCGGAATCTCGGCGCTTATTATGTCGTCTATTTGGCTGGGCCGCAACTTCTCTTTAAGCCATATTAGAATGTGGGCATGCTGTAATCCTCTTTTTTGCCATTCAATTGAATACATGAAGCACTGCACCTCTCCGAAAATTTTCCCTTTGTCAATTACATAAATTAATTTTTGTATTTTTAATCTAAATACTTTAGCAACTAAATCGTGTCTCACTACTACTACTAAAAATATAATAAACTTTGGTTGTTTCAGTAGCTCTTAAAGTAGATTGACGCTCTGCCTGTTCAAAACGCCTTTGCTGACTATGATCAGGTGTTTCAGTAGCTCTTAAAGTAGCTTGATGCTCTGCCTGTTCAAGACGCCTTTGCTGACTTTGATCAGATGTTTCAGTAGCTTTTAAAGTAGCTTGACGCTCTGCCTGTTCAAGACGCCAAGATTGCTGACTTTAAGTAGGTGTTTCAGTAGCTCTTAAAGTAGCTTGACGCTCTTCCTGTTCAAGACGCCTTCGCTGACATTGAGAAGGTGTTTCAGAAGCTCTTAAAGTAGCTTGACGCTCTGCCTGTTCAAGACGCCTTTCCTGATTTTAAGAAGGTGTTTCGGAAGCTCTTAAAGTAGCCTGACGCTCTGTCTGTTCAAGACGCCTTTGCTGGCGTTGAGAAGGTGTCTCAGATACTCTAAAAGCAGCCTAACGCTCTGCTTGTTCTTGCCATCTCAGTTCGGCATCTTTTAAAGATTCTAGTGATCGAGCTAATCTTTTCGCTTGTCTTTGAGAAGATACTCTTGAAAGGCTGGACTTTGTAATACCGATTCATTCATAACCACATATAAGAACTGTATTCATCTCCGTTCAATAAATATTACTAAGGCTTATTAATAAGGCTTACTAAGAACTGTTTCTACCACAGTTAATTAATAGTTAAGGGTGAAAGCGTGACAGGTGGTGATAGTATTTCTGATCCATACTTATAATCACGCCTGTAACCCTTGCGGGGTATGCAGAGCATCAATTATAATCGTTGCAGATGGAACACAAAACAAAAAATGAAAAATAAAAAAAACCTAAATTAAAAAGTAGCCTATGTCACTCTACAGCCACCGAACTATGCCCATAACAAAATTCATGCCATGCCGATACTCTGTTGCGACGTGAAAGAAGGACAAACTTTTACAACTTTTGAAACTTTTCCCACGGGAATGAGATGTTTTTCCGCGGAAAAAAGAAACCTATGTCACTCTTCAGCCACCGAACTATCCCCATACAAAAAATCATGCCATGCCGACGCTCTGTTGCGACGTGAAAGGAGGACAAACAAACAAACAAACACACTTTCGCATTTATAATATTAGTATGGATGGTTATCAAATGAGCACACAGTCCACCTGATCGCAAGTGGATGCAGTATTAAGTAATTTTATATAAGTCCTTCTATCATATCTGAAATGATTTTCAGACAGAACAAAGTTCTACTGTGCCTACCTGTTGCGTAACTTTATATTACTTTCCCGAAATAGTTTTGCTTGTCAGACATAAAAGTGGTTTTTACCTACAATGTTCTTCTACACCGCCGTAAACGTGGAAAATCAACACTTAAAATTGCAATTAACACTTTCATTAGTGCCGGCAGGGGTCGAACCCGAATTGGTCGCGTACTGTGATTTACTCAATACGTTTTTCGAAAGACATAAAATAAGAAGTAACTGTTTCTGTAAGTACGTTATAGCCTACTTTTGCTAGGCATAGGTTTTTATTAAAATTTCCTTCCCTATTATGTAAATCTACATTTCTATTCTTAAAATAAAACTTAACACGCACACAATTTCTATACACACACACATTAGCTTAGCTTTGGCTTAAATAACGGTACTACAAATACGTGCAAATTAAACACTTTTAACTTCATGGGTAATAAGTATTTTACATAAAAGTTTGTCAACAGTAACTTAGGCTTGGACACTTGTTTGATTTGTATCATTATACTTACGAAAGAGAGCCGTGATAGCTCTGAGGCTAAGCGCTCGCTATAGATTTCACACAACGTGAGGATCCCGAAAATTGTTAACTTTAAGTGCTGGTTTACCTCGAGGTCAGTGCTGAAGCTATACATCCGGAAGAAACCTGCATGTTAAGAGAAAAAATGTTACGAAGACATGTGCAGTTGGCATCACTCATTGGAACAGTACGGCGGGCTTTTCCTTACCCTAGAACATTTTCAGAAACTATAGTAAGCCTGTGTCCAGCCATGGGACGTATACAATCTGTAACTTTTATTGGTACACGTACATGTGGTATATTTGCAGCATTTGAAATTGCTATTAAAAATTCGATATCAGCTGCAATCGAACCTGGTTTGCTGGGGTACTGTGAAATTTACGGCATCATTCACTAGCTTTTATTTAAAATTTTATATATATTTAACCATTTTTAGACTCACATAATTTACTATAAGCATATTTAAACATGTTTATAAACGCTTTTTAAAACGTCAGTCAACTCAGAAGAAACCTCAGTAGTAAATTACTTTCTAGAGAAAAGATATGCTAATTATTATAAATAGAGAGATAAAGAGAAAAATTATGAAATGGTTTAAATCCTTTTGAAAGCATAATTTCTTTTTACTCAAAAGAATTCCTATAATGCCGCGATTCAACCGCAAAAATGTATATGTTTTAAAACGGAAATTTCAGAGCTTACAAGTAAAAAGAATATTCCACTTTCTCGGTAAAACTATGCTGTTGGAGTCCTTTTTTGCAACACTCTTTCAATTTGCTTCAGTTTATATTTAACAAATATTTACCAACATTTCTTTGTCCGAGAAGAAAAAATTCTTTTAATGATGAAACTCTTCACTGCTGCATTGGAAGACGTTTTCAAGATACTGGACTGGAATGTATACAGTATTAACATCAATGGCGAATACATCACTCACCTTCGATTTTCCCTTGATATACTCCTTATGGCAGAATCGTTGGAGGACCTAAGCACTATTCTCAATGACCTCGATAGTGTCTCCCAACGGATAGGTCTTGAGGTGAATATGGACAAAACAAAGATCATGTTTAATGTCCATGTCACACATATGCCGGTAGTTGTTGGGAGCACTAAGCTCGAAGTTGTTGACGAGTACGTTTACCTGGAACAAATACTCCGACTAGGCAGGTCCAACTTCGACCGAGAGGTCAATCGACGGATTCAACTCGGCTGGGCAGCGTTTGGGGAATTACGACACATCTTCTCGTCAGGTATACCTCAATCTCTGAAAACTAAAGTGTATAACCAGTGCGTGTTGCCAGTGATGACTTACGGATCTGAGACGGGGTCCTTCACTGCTGACCGTATGAGGACGCTGAAGGTTGCTCAACGAGCTATGGAGAGGGCTATGCTTGGAGTTTCTCTGCTCTCTGATAGACTCAGAAATGAGGATATCCGCAGTAAAACCAGAGTGACCGACATAGCCCAATGGAAAGTTGAGACAGACACACAGAGTGACCGCCATAGCCAAACTGAAGTGGCAATGGGCCGGCTATATAGCTCGAAGAACCGATAACCGATGGGGAAGAAAGGTTCTCGAGTGGCAGCCTTGTACCTATAGGCGTATTGTAGGGCGACCCCCCACTGGATGGAGTGACGACCTGGTAAAATATGCAGGAAGTCGATGGATGCAGGTGGCTAAGGACCGTGCTTTGTGGCATTACTTGGGGAGGCCTATGTTCAGCAGTGGATTTGTGATGGGCTGTAATGATGATGATGATGATGATGATGATGATGATGAAACAAAATCTTTAAGGATTCCGGTGACAGAATAGAATAGCATATTTAATTTTCAATTTAAATTACAATCAATTCTTATTGAAATACATTTTTTACTTTTAACAATGGTTCGAAAAAAAAATTTGTCCTGGGAAAAACCAGCAATAACCCAGCGGGAATTTTTTTAATAAAATAAATTATGCAATAAGAACTTCAACATATAATCACATACGGGAGCCTTAAAATTTTGTTTGAATAGGTTTGAAACCATACCTTCATTAATAATTGGCTGCACTGAGAATTTTTGACAGAAAAAAGCCCAATAACTGATTTTTTGTTTCTTTTAACTGATTTGATTTTGAAAAAATGATAAATAATTATATGAGGGAAATGAACTTATCCAAGCTGATATAAACAAAAAGCGCCTTTGGGAAGTTATACAAGAAATATCATACAAAACAATGACAAAATATATTTTTATAGTGTTAGCAAAAATATAGTAAAAATAGTCAATAGAAATAATAACCAGCGTAAAATTTACTTTAAAAACTTAAGTTCTAATCCAAATTCATTTGTTTTTTAAAAACCGATCATAAGGAAGTAAAAGAAGAAATCCTCTCACTTTGTACTCATTGTTCAGCTAAAGTAGATGGTACATAGTTATATATAGAAATATTAGTGCCACTGTACCGCTAACATTCATATTTAACCTCTAACAATTTTCATTAATCGCACCCGATCCTTAAAAACGGCGATCGCTCAGACCCGTCCAACTACTGGCCCATCGCCATCACCTCCTTGTTCTTCATAATAATGGAAGCCATTATAAACTGCTAGCTCGTGATAGCTTGAAGATTACTAGTTGATTAGAGACTGCCAATATGGTATGAGTCGCTCAGCTGGTGATAGATGGGCGGAGGCAGTAGATTCCAAGAAGGAAGGCCGTTAATTTGGATATAGCGAAATTCTTCAATTGGGTTTGTCAAAAAGCGCTTCCTTCCTGTGGGTTTCCCGAGAAGTTGGATCACCGTAACGATTTCTTATATTCACACAAATACTCAACATTGAATAAATCTAACTTCATGGATATTATCGCGCTTAATTTAACTTATTTTTAATTCCTGATGTTTTGAATGCTTTGAAGCACCTTTGATCCGAGGAGAACTCAGGTGTTTAACGTTCCGATGTCATATTTAGCCCCATTTTTTGGTCTGATATGCGCATAAGCTTACAGTATCTTGAAGATTTATAGTGGTATGCTTGTCTTTAAATTTTATTTTTTAATTAAAGGATCCCTTGCAGATGGCATGCACTCATGTTCTTTATTAAAATTTTGATGGTTGACACACCGCTTACAACTGTACAAGGCGTAGTTTCGACCTCACATGGAGTATTGACCACATCCAACGATGGTCGGCTTGAATCATCAACGACTGAGTTCTTTCTTTCTGATCGGCTTAAGTCGATGACGCTGCAAAAAGATGTTGCTTCCCTTTGCATTTACCACGGGGAGTGCTCTGAGGAATTATTTCGCTCAATTCCAGCCGTCGAATTCCATCACCGCACATCGCGACACGACTCATAATACCATCCACACCTCCAAGATGCTTGGCGGTCCACCATTATCCGGTTTACTAGGAGTTGTCGCGCGACTACTTTGTGGAATCCGTATTTTTTCAAGACAGATATGACTTAGAGACCTTTAAGAAACGCGGTTACCTCTTTTTAAAAGACTGGCAATGTTAGTCAAAATTACATAAAAGTGAAAATAATTTCGATAATATTATTTCACACCTCCAAAACTAACGAAATTCTAAGCTCAACCATGCACTACTGATTGGCGCCAATGATGATGATTGAAATGTTATTGTAAAACATTTTTCTGTATTGAACAATTCATAAACGTTGAGTAAGCTATTCTTATTTATTCACTTATTATCAAAGTCCTCTGTAGAACGTAAGCCATCCAATTGAATGCCTCATTAGGGTATTGCCACAGTCGTCACGCTTAGCAGACTTGGCAACCGCCGTTTTTTTCTAATCGTTATTAGGAAGGCGCTGCCACTCATCTTCTGGTTAGCGTCCTTCTGTCACCTCCAATGATACGCACGGAACGATATGGCGTACTGGATATTCTTACACTACCACTGCTCGATTAGCCACTCTAATTTTACTTATAGCAGTTTGGTTTTGTACATTTAGCAAACCAAAGTTAATGCCCTAAAATTATACAAATTACAGTCGTTTAGCTAAAACGACGTGATTCTTATTGACATTAAGGTGAAAACTGTTATCAGTGTGGATGAGGGTTCAGCGTTTGTCTGAACTCATTTCATCTGATACTATTTTATATCTAATACCTAACTAATAAAATAAGTAACATTTTTAATGTGTAATTTATTTAATTACTACCTTATATTACTTTTCATAGTGATGCATAAAAGTTGGTGAATAATGGATATGATTGGACGTGTCTTTTTAATTTTTATTGACAATACAAAAAAAGATAACAATAAAAAATTATCAACTATTTGTCAAAGGCATAGGTAGCTCCAGAATTTTACTTGTATGTACTTTATGCAATTTTCATATCTTAAGGACAACTTTCATTTTCTTTATGGGTCTCGATCATTGTTCAATGATCGAGACCCATAAGACTTACGAACTTACGAACACAGCATCATTATGCTATTATTTAAACTGGTATTTTGTGCAACTGTGGTCCTTTCCCAGTAAAGAGCTAAGTTAAGAGCTAAGTAGCTGCAGGTGTCCACAGGCCGCAGTAGCCACTCACCATCAGGTGAATTGTAAATTCAATACAATACAATACAATACCCTTTATTAAACATTAAAACTACAACATAACAAGAAGCAAACAAAGAGAAAAACAAAAGGCGGTCCTATTGCTATGCAGCAATTTCTTCCAAACAACCTAAATATGAAATAAAAATAAGTGAAAAGTTAAGTAATGGGTAGAGTGCACTATAAATAATATTCTAATCTATAAATATAAAAGAAATTTAATAAACATGCCGGAATTTACTTAATTGACAGACTAGTGATCATAAAACGATATTTTTATATTCATTTTTCACTTCGGTTTAAAAAAATACAAATCTAAAAACAAAATGGATTAACACCGTGAAAAATATTTTCGAGAGTATACAGATTGATTGAAACTGTTACTAGGAAACATTTTTAATTTAAAGGTTTACCCCGGACATAGTTTCAACACAGTGCTATACAATGTTTTTAATTAATAAATGGAAGGTGTGTGTGGGAGAAAAACAATTCGTGCTAATTGAAATACTGTGTCATAAAGTTAGCTCATAATGGAAATGTGAAACTTTGCAATTTTTAAATAGAGACACGACAAATATGATTAATATTTCATTTGCAAATTCCGTGCGCTACACCCATTACTTTGTCGTTATAAATCATAAACCCGCCTTAAATATTTCAACTGGAAACAGAATGAGTTTCTTTTAGTACAATATAAGCTTACTATTTCTATTGTGCGTTACGATTTTAGTTAAGTGGGTTATCGCAAATATACCGGGTACCGAAAGCACAATTTAAAATTAATGACATTTACCGCACTGTATTCTCATGAACTTTGACACTTATAAAAACCAGTCTTGAATTATTTAATGATTAATTAATATTAATAATCAATGGACGTAAAAATAAAATTTGGACAATTTTATCAGAGAGAGATTTAATTAGAAAAAGCATTGTCGGTACATTATCTAAAATCAACAATAAAGTTCCATCTATGTTTCATGAAATTGTAAATATTCATAAATTTAAAATGAATTTCTAATTGAGAAATGACTACACTACTAAGTTAATGAATGAGCATCAGTACGCATATTATAATTAAATTGCATATTAAATCATTTTTTGACATTCGATTTGACCAAATACTCTAAACATCCCATCATGTCTATTATAATTATTATATAATTTCGAAACATCATTGCATAATAAATAACAATAAAATTTATGTAAACATTCTAATATAATTATAATTTAAACAATGTAATGAAATTATTTAATTGTAGTAGTTTAGTAGAAATAATGATTTCTTAAATTTACGCGAACACTACACATTGAATAAAACTATATTTACGGATTTTATCGCGTTTAATTATTAAATCCGTAAATATAGTTTAGTAGATTTAATTTCTAATGCACAAGCAATATAAAAAGATTTCTATGAATAAAATTGAACATCCTATATTCTAGTTTATTATATTGGAGGTATATTCGTAGCTAATATAAATACTAGCTGTTATCCGCGGCTTCGCCCGCATGGTCACTGGAAAATGAACTATCCATTACTTTTTGAATTGAAAGAAAACTGAGTTTTATAGATTTGTCAGAAATGCAGCCATTAAAAGGAAACTGAGCAAAATTGATTCGTCAGCCTATTTAAATGTTTTGAAACGGGAAATGGGATATTTTTTAATTAAAGGAACTGAACATAATCATCCGTCAGGGATGAAGACTTTTGAAAAGAAACTGAGCTAAATTGATTCGTCAGAGATGCAGTTTTCAGAATTGAAAGGAAACTGAGCCAAATAACAGATCCGTCAGAGATGCAGCCTTTTGAGTTGAAAGGAAACTGAGCTTAATAGGTCCGTCAGAGGTGCAGCATTTGGAATTGAAAAGAAACTGAGCTAAATAGGAAATTTTGAATTGAAAGGGAAGATTCTGATTAATTGATTGTGGGAATTTTGAAAAAAAAAAACTAACTGAACACTATTTTAAGACGATTCTGGGCATTTGACACACGCGAACATACTACATACAGCTGACCACGAGAGAAGCACGCTTTTTCTTAGTTGACCCCCGCTACCTGTAACGTTTGCCCTTGCGCTTTATTAATTGTCATTGCAAAACTGAGCTTAATAGGGAACTGCAACTTTTTGAATTGAAAAGAAAGATTTGTGGGAATTATAGGGATCCGTGGTATGATAACATTTTCACCTTTTCCTACGCCTGTGAAAATTGTAGCACCGATTATGTTCCGTCCAAGATGTGTCACACGCAGCCTTGTCCCGTTACATAACCGAGGAGCATCTAAATTTCGCATTAGCATGACTGGGACGCCTAATTATAATTGAAGCTTATGTGAGGGCACACCTGACAACTCTAGAGAATTTAGAAACTCTGCGGAATATGAAGTGCTCTGTTCTGTGTCCATAACTGTGTCTACTGACAAATACTCTCTTATTTCTCCTGCTACTTCGCTTAATATATCTGAATTTATTTTGTTAACGCTCTCATTTTTTGGTGCAAGAATCGCCCTTTCACATAACCATTTGTCTTCATGCATTAAATCTGAATAAACGCTCGCAATTCATTCGGAATGACTCTGTACTAAATTACAAAAATCTCTCGTCAATTTAACGCAGCCCTCAGCATCCGTTTCCAACCGTCCATCGCCAATTTTTAATAGTGTATCCGCATAGTTTCCAGCATTGATATCATTATACAAATGCACTCTCATATTCGTAGTTAAACTGAATTTTGTCACCTTGTTCCATAAAATAGACGACTTGAGGCATGCTTTAATTTCATCTGCAGGTGTACCCTTTTGAATGACAGGTAAAGTTTGGCGAAAGTCACCAGCCAGTAAAACCACCATTCTTCTCATTACATTATTCGGTATTGCTGCGCAAATCCTGGAGCGTTCGATTTAGTGCTACTACAGCTTTTTTATGCGACATTGTACTTTCGTCCCACACTAAAAGTTTGCATTGTCGTAACATTATACCTCGTGCACTATTTTTGCTAAAGTTGCAGATCGGCGATTCTTCCTGGGCTAGATTTAGAGGGAGTTTTAAAACAGAATGTGCAGTACGGCCCCCGCTTAGCAGCGTGGCGGCTATACCGGATGAAGCTACGGCCAAAGCAATGTTTTTATCTTTCCGTACTTGCGTTAGTAATAAATTTAACAAAAATGTCTTCCTAGTTCCCCCAGAGGCATCTAAAAAGAAAAGTGCACCATTTCCAGATTCAATTTGTCCTAATACTTTGTCAAAAACTCGTTTTTGTTCGGGAAGCAAGCGGTACATCGGTACTCGGTGTATAGCTGGTATATCGTAGTTTGTTTCGCGTATAATTTCATCACCTAGTTCATTTTCGGTTGTTCGTTGAGGGCTTATCATTCCAGAGTCGCTTAATTTTTTGCCTACCATTGCCATTACTTTATCTTCAATTTTTCCAAGTGCTTCATTATAAATGTTTTCATTGTATGACATGTGCACGTGTGTCTGCTGTAACCTTCGCAAAATATCTTCCGCCATGTACTCTTTATATTTGTGCCACAATTCATGTGCATTAGATGGCCCACAAGATAATATAAGAGTTGCATAAAGATCCCTAAGTTTGGCTGGTGACTGGCACTGCACAGCTTCACATGCTTCTCTATAAGTTGCGCATTCGTGACTGTGTTCATTAACGGGATTTGCCTCACCTTCACTCCTGAGATTAAATATTGCTTGGTCGCTACCTTAATTAATGTACTTACAGATATACTTGATTGCGCGGACAGAACTACATGCTTCTACGTTAATGTGGGCATTAAACATTTTACATAGAATGGGCGAATACGGGACAATCCAGCTATTATCTAGGGTTTCGGACGCTCCAGAGCGAGATTTGATTGCAACCATTGTCATTGTGCACTGTTTCTTTTAATAGCTGTTTAAGGAATTTCTTTCTACATTTTCCTTCTTTCATACATGGCGATATTGAATTTCGTGCTCCACATGGACCGTAAATCATATATCGGACGATAGTAGCATACAATTCGTTATCTTGCTCAGGATCCGGAATCTCGGCGCTTATTATGTCGTTTATTTGGCTGGGCCGCAACTTCTCTTTAAGCCATATTAGAATGTGGGCATGCAGTAATCCTCTTTTTTTGCCATTCAATTGAATACATGAAGCACTGCACCTCTCCGAAAATTTTCCCTTTATTAATTACATACATTAATTTTTGTACTTTTAATCTAAATACTCTAGCAACTAAATCGTGTCTGTCAGTACTTTTTTAGCCCGGCATTAGCTCCTCGGTTATTTTTTCCATGTGGGATTGCAAGTAAAAGTAACAAACAGATCAGGTCTTCCGTAAGTTCGTACATAGGCGAATGCGTCTTGTGTGTACTCATGTAGATTGCGGGGACTGTTAACGAATGATGAGGGCAGAATTACCATTTTACCTAAATCTCTGGGGTTTACATTGGCGTCGCTAGAAACTGCATCTTGTAAATGTAATATAATTCTCAACGCGCAGCTTTTTTTGATTTAAAGATATATAACGGAGACCTTCACTTTCTACCTTCACATACATCTATACCAAAAATTTATGAAATTGTTGTCTACACCGGGCTAAGAGGTTGAAATCATTTTCTCGCAACATCATATGATACGTATAAAAATCCATACATGATACTTTTTTGTTCGGAGTTGGCTCCTTTGTGACCGGGTTAATGAGTGGAATTTAAAAATGATAACCATCTTGTCCTTTGCAATAAACCTATAGGTATTGCACAGCGTCATAAAACTTGTGTGTATCGGCTACCCATTGCAACGTATCATCACGTGCTCGGAAGACAATGTCTCGTGAAGAAAATTGATCACCACTAATTACGGCTACTATTCTATATACTGTTTCGTTTATCAAAAGTGCATTGTAGCGCCTTTCATGCTCTCCTCGAAGGGTCCAATCTGCGTAAATGACGACTTTATAATCCTCTTCATGTAGGTTTTCTAAAGTAGTTTTAAATGGTTTGACTAAAATGTTACGTTCATGCAAGAATCTTTGAATTTTGAACACTGTGTCTCTCTCAACTCCCTGGATAAATTGGCAGCGACGGTCTACCTCAAATTCTTCTTCACCCATAAAATATACTTGTAAAAATTTATGCTGTTCGTTTTCAGCTGGAAAAAGTGAACCTATTCTATGATAAATTTGCCCTTACACCGTAAATGTAGGCAAAAATCCCGGCATTATTATTTTCCGGACAACTCCGAAGGACGTCATTTAAAAGCATGAGTTATATTTCCGGATCCTGTTTAAAAAGCGCCGTGACTCATTAGCATCATATAAAAAGAGAGTTTTCAAAGGTTGTTCTGGTTCCCCAAGTAACGGAAGAGTCACTTTGCTATTGGAACAGCACATGCCTGCAATCTCATCTTTCCATTTTAAAGCGCTGCAAAATCGAAACGCCTTGTCCATCAGTCCGATAACAACTAACCTGTGATTTTTATAATCAATCAACGGATCATTCATTTTGACGTTCCGCTTGTTTCAATAGCGTTTGCTGACTTTGAGCAGGTGTTTCAGTAGCTCTTAAAGTAGATTGACGCTCTGCCTGTTCAAGACGCCTTTGCTGACTTTGATCAGGTGTTTCAGTAGCTCTTAAAGTAGCCTGACGCTCTGACTGTTCCAGACGCCTTTGCTGACTTTGAGCAGGTGTTTCAGTGGCTCTTAAAGTAGCTTGACACTCTGTCTGTTCAAGACGCCTTTGCTGACGTTGAGAAGGTGTCTGAGATGCTCTAAAAGCAGCATGACGCTCTGCTTGTTCTTGCCTTCTCAGTTCAGCATTTTCTAAAGGTTCTGGCGATCGAGCTAATCTTTTCGCTTGTCTTTGAGAATATACTCTTAAAAGGCTGGACTTACGTTTGCGTGGCATTATGAAGTAACAAAAAACCTATTTATAAAAAAACGTTAAAATACCTAAAAGGAATTAAATTTCCTCTTAAATATTTTTTTTTAAATCAAAACAACAAAACCAATTCAAGACACAACACGAATCCGAAAACGATAGCCAAAAAAATTGAATCAACTTAAAACAAATCGCAGAAAACCGAAATCGAAAGCAGTAGTCAATATAAATATAACCAACGAAAAAAGAAGTAAGTGTATAGGTACCGTATACACTATCTATACTATTAATATTCCTTTGAAATATTGTTAAACAACCTAAAACAACGAAAACCAATTCACGATTCTAAATAAACAAAATCCAAAATCAAAGCCCAGAGTCTAAATATGTATAAAGGAATACCAACCAAATCAACAAAACCGATCCAAGAAAATACACAAATCCGAAAATGAAAGCCAATATAAATCCATTCAACCTTAACCAAATCACAAAGCAAATAACAAACAACTGAAATCGAAAGCAGGTAGTCGAATAAGCTACGAAATAGAAACAATTTAAGCATATAGGTACCGTATTCACTATAAGTTGACGCACGGCTCAACGGCGGGAGTTAAGCACATGTCAGGAAACCTTTCGTTACCGCGTTTTAAAAACCTAGTAACGGCATCTAGGGGAATCAATTTAAACTATGTATACGTTAGTTAATAAGAACTCTCAAATATTATTTTTCTTATAATTTTGCACAATTTTTCTTATTGTAATACCGATTCATTCATAACCATATATAAGAACTGTATTCATTTCCGTTCAATAAATATTACTAAGGCTTTATTATTTATTACAATTTTTGGTGGCTTTAACTCATTTTCGAACACCTAAACTCGTGACTGGTTTTTTGTTTCGGGTTCGTACGCATATATCCAGGATTCTTCACCTGATACGATGTTGTATACAGCATTTGAGGATCCTGCGTGGAATCTTTCGAGAGTTCTGACGCACCATGTAACGCGAGCCATTGTTTGCTCTTCACAGAGCGAATGTGGTATCCATCGGGAAAACAACTTTTTTACATCTAATTGTTAATGCAAGATTATTTGTATTATTTGACTCATGCCAATGTTTAAAGTTGCCTGAATTTCATGGTATGTCACATGTCGATCTTCCTCAATCAGCTTACGCACAGAATCAAAGTTTTCTTGGGTGACTGCAGTTTTTGGACGACCTTGACGGGGACCATCACTGAGCTTGACACGTCTACATTGAAATTCAGCAAACCAGCGATAAATTGTGGTTTTGGATGGGGCTTCACACCAAATGCAGAAATCATCCGGTCAACACACTGTTTTTGTGTTAAACCACTTCGAAAGTCATAATAAATCATCGCTCTTGAATTTTCTCGAGTCAATTCCATTTTCTCAACGACTAAACAAGTTTGACAAAACCTTGTGACAAGACCGAGAATCTTTTTTTAAATAAATAAATGGTATTCGATTTTTAAAACCAAGGAATTTTCAATTAAAAAGATTTTAATGACAGGAACAGTGGAAATATTCCATTCCCGATACTTTTAGTGCAGCCTAGTAGTATATCTGATCCATAATTATAATCACGCCTGTAACCCTTGCGGGGTAGCCAGAGCATCAACGGATTACTTAATATCGTCTGCGAGGTTATCGCCTATTCTGTGAATTACAATGCACCAAAACGTTTGAAGAAAATCAGCTGGTGAATTTTATGTTTTTTATCGCTCTCTTCCCGGTCCTGCGTGGAAAAATACAGATCCATACATTTTTTTATCTTAATTTTGGTAAAAAGACATAATAATCCAGATATTCTGACCTTCTGTGTTCGTACATCGTACCGTCGTCCGTCTTGTGGAATCACGGTGGCACCACCTAGCGGAATTTAATTTTGCAACATATTCGATTTTCCCACGGGAATGAGGCTGTAGAGTGACATAGGCTACTTTTTTCCGTGGGAAAACATCTCATTCCCGTGGAAAAATAGAATATTTCCAACGGGAATGAGATGTTTTTCCGCGGAAAAAGTAGCCTATATCACTCTACAGCCACCGAACTATCCCCTTACCAAAATTCATGCCATGCTGACGCTATGTTGCGACGTGTAAGAAGGACAAACTTGTGCAACATATTCTATTTTTCCACGGAAATGAGAAGTTTTTCCGCGGAAAAAGTAACCTATGTCACTCTACAGCCACCGAACTATCCCCATACAAAAAATCATGCCATGCCGACGCTCTGTTGCGACGTGAAAGCAGGACAAACTTGTGCAACATATTCGATTTTCCCACGGGAATAAGATGTTTTTTCGTTGAAAAAAGTAGCCTATGTCACTCTACAGCCACCTAACTATCCCCATACCAAAATTCATGCCATGCCGACGCTCTGTTGCGACGTGAAAGAAGGACAAACTTTTGCAACATATTCTATTTTCCCACGGGAATGAGATGTTTTTCCGCGGAAAAAAGTAACCTATGTCACTCTACAGCCACCGAACTATCCCCATACAAAAAATCATGCCATGCCGACGCTCTGTTGCGACGTTAAAGAAGGACAAACAAACAAACAAACACACTCTCGCATTTATAATATTAGTATGGGTAAGGTTCAGTATAGTAATAGAAGTCAAGTTTAAGTTATTCCTCGACTGTACGGGACATACAAAGGGAATTTTATAGTGGTGGTTTATATAGATTCGCGTCTCGCCAGAAACGCAAAGCCAAAATTAGAGGCTTTTAAGGTGCTAATTAAGTGCCAAGTTTAAAAATTAGGTGCTCTCAAATTTTCACAGTAACGAATTGTAGAAATTTGCGTTGCTGACAAAGGTAAAGTCCTAGACCCGATAATTCCCAGAATATTACCGTCATCCAAATCTGAACTCAATAATTTTTCAGTACTTATTTACTTGCTATTTATCGTATATCTATTACGTCACTGCGTTGCTAGCGATACGTTGTACGAGCAACGCAAATTCCAACAGTTCGTGGCAGTTTGCGTTGCTCGCAATACATAACGTTTTTACAGAGCTTGTGAAAAACTAATTTTAACTTGATCCCTGCATCCAAAAAGTTTATCATTCATTCACGTCGCTGAACTATTGTTTGAATGCAGCACAAAGGTCGAACTTATCGTGTTGTATTAACATAGTTATTGTGTATTTGTTTACTTGTTGCAGATTTTTTTTCTTCTTTGTCAATATGCGGGTGTAGTCACCTAATTAAATATGTTACATTACACATACTCTCTACAATGGTTAAGGTTAAGTCCAGCAGTGGACTCGCTAATTAAAAAGAATATAAAACACGAGTCCTATATTTAAGTAATATAGCTAAACACACACGTGTCAAGCTTAGATGAATAGACTATTAGGAGAGTTTATATCAAACTAACAAATGTTTTAAATTTACCGCTGAATGGTGTATATGACTCTCGATAGCTTATGGATTGGGCTTACATATTAAAATGGTTACGACCTGGGAGGCCTACCATACAAGCCTCCCAGTTGGTACTCCCTAGTGGAAAGCCTAGATTATGAAACTGATAAAGAAAAGTCCCTAGTGGAAAGCCTAGATTATGAAACTGATAAAGAAAAAACATCACCATCATCTTAATTATATTATACATTACAACATGCCAGCCTATCACAATATCTAGTCACAAATCATTATTCCGAGAAAAGAGGAATAATAATAAATTTTTACGAGTTTAAAACAATGACAATATTGAAAAAGCACGATGAAATAGCACGGTTCGGAAAACAGCTTAATCAGTAACAAAACTACTGTATATTTTGTGTCAATTAAATCATTTCTGCCATTAGAAGTTTTGTGTTCAATTGTAAGACTCTATTTCTGCCTAGAAGTTTATCTGAGTAGGAACCAAACTCTTACCTATTTCTGCCGCCAAATAGCAGTTTTCTTACTGTAGTGTACCAGTCTGAAGGGTAAAGAGAGCTTGTATAATTGTAGTCATGTCTGTGAGGCATTCCACGTTAGTCTTCAAAGGTGACAAAGCATCTATAGCCTTCTTTATTTGTAGTTGCTACAGACCACAGGTCATCACCAGCGTGACAGTAGCTAGTTAGCATCACTTGGACAGTTAAGCTAAACGCACATTTGTCAGCACCGTCCGCGCCGTACACGCGTACGCGCCGCATTTTAGAATTCCTTGTATGAAATCATAATATGAAACCTCGCATATTACAGCCGAACGATATGCACTGCATTTTATATAATGTGGTAGGTGTCTGAGTATTTAAGGAAGCATGCTGATGACGTCATATAATGCGTCGCGTTTAGCATACTCAATGTTGTCTAGTGTTGCCAACTTTTAGTGAATTTTCCACTAAAACTGGTGGTTTCGACTTTCGTTTCGAAATATATTTTTGCTTCATTTCAGGAGCATTTTCCTTAACCGTGTAGGCAACAATGAGTCGTCACACAAGACTTTTTAAAAATTAATTAACTATACATAACTTGAAAAAAAAACTTAGCAACAAAATAATTTAAACACAATAAAAATTGATAATAAATTTTAATTCAAAAACCCAGTTATACCTGATTACTTAATTATCAATAAAAATACTTACCTCAAATATACAACAAGTCTTTCCTCTAGTTCAATTGGCCTTCTAAATCTTAAGTTTTCCATAAAGAGATTTGGTTTTAGTATATGTTGCCATTTTCAAAATTTCTTGTATGTTAAATGCAAATATCTGAAAAATCGTTCATCAAATAAGTATTAAAAGAAAATATTATATTCTCCATACAACTGCCTTTTTAAATTAAAATTATGAATCCAGAATCTTTTTTTCTTCGAATTTTATTTTCTTCTTCCTCTGCCAAAAGCAGGCTATTACAAAATATTTTCCATAGCGATCCGAGCGATCAATGTCATTGTACGGTTGGGAATAACTGCAAAAGTTGTTGGCACTACAAAAGGATTGCGTACGGTGCATACGTTTCAACATTATTTCTTTTGTCACAAAATCTTAATCAGGTACTAACTACATATCAGTGCATAGAATGAAATCATTCTATTATCATTATTTAATAAATACATAAATGTCCTCTAGGTCAAACTTTAGTCACGGCGACCAGTCTCAACGGAGACTAGCCATCTGCACTGTACAGGATTATAGTGTACGAGTGTGAGCGTAAAAACTGGTGCACACTCTGTTTCCTTGCTATTATTGACCAGTGGGACAAAAATACGACACAAACGAACAGAGATCAGGTACTGTAGGCTCTCTCTGTTCAAAAATTGTACTTAAAATAAACACTAAAGTCAATTCAACTATTTATTTTGTTCATCATTAAGACGGCTCAACATCATCCGCCGCACGATACACTGGTCAGGCCTGTAGTAGAACATGCACTCTCGCATTGGTCTGTTTGGCCACCAAAAGCGATGTCTCGCAGACATTGCACCAGTCTGGTCGTCTTTTGCAGACGCAAGTGCCTACCTCTCGTCAGTCCAAAACCTTCTAAAGGTTGCTATTAAAAAAGTACGCGTCTGTCCACAACCTTTAGAAGGTTGCTATTTACTTATAAACTTCAGACACGAAACAGCCGTAGTAAATGTATACACATATCTCCCTCTAACTCGTACAAAATTGTTTTAATATCATTAACCTACTTATGGTATGGAATTGTCGCTATTGAAGTACTTAATGTGCCTTTTTTGTGCCTGTTCCGGGTCATCTTAAGTGGCCTACATTATTGTCGAGCTTGTGGTGTAAAAAATGTACATGGAGTTGTGTTTTTTTTAATTAATTATTGTAAAGTGTATTATCTTATTGTAAATAAAATACATATTCATTGAAATAATAATAATTATTATTTTTACATTTTTTACTCAACAAACTGGAAAAAATCGCTTATAGCATTTTTATCATGGAATTTAGAAAATATAAAAAGGTGAACATACACATTTACACAAATTATATTAGCTTACTCAACAATAATTCTAACTACATATTACTTTATACAGTTTCCATACATAATTATTAAGATATTGCCATTTTAATGACACGCGCCACGTAGGCAATAAAACACTCGTTTAGGGTTGGACGGATGCGCCAAAGCGGGCATTTTGGCCGGGACAGTTGAGAGGTTAAATATTCGTTTTTTATATGTATGAAGTTTTTAAAGCGTTTTCTTATTTGTGTTACAAATCGCAAAATGTAATAGAGGACTATGACTTATATCCATCATAAGGATTATTTTAACATTTGAAGAGGCTTAAATTATCAAACTAAAAACAAAAATGAAAAACCATAGTTCACTTTTAATAAAAAGTAAATCCGACTTCAAAGCACTAAAAAGAGTAAAATAATTTCATATTCTGAAGTGGGTGCTAGTTAGCTACATAGTTAAAAGAAGAGTTCTTCAGAATGCGTTATGATTTTCTTGTTTTTATGAGTTTTCTTATCTGTTTTCTAATTTTTTTAAAGTAAAAATTGTCAAGAAAACTTTAAAAAAAAATAACAATTGATTTCTAATAAAATGTTACAATTAAAAATTATTATTCTAAAATTTAAATTCAAAGGCCAGTGACGTAATTACGTCGCATTAGCAACGCCATCGCGTGGTGAAATTGTTTTATCATTGTTTACGTTGTCAAAGTTAAAAAAATTCATTGCATAAATGTTTGTTATGACACACGGTGATACGAATATAGAAAATACAAAAGTATAGCATGATAGCGATTGGCTCACAGCCTAACGGATATAATGACGTCCAATCCCAAGTCGTTTACTTTCATTTAAAAATTTTGCTATTTTTTATTATTAATTACTTTAAAATTGGAATTATAAATAAAAAATAATTTTTTAAATCTACTTTAAATTAATTATTCTTTAATTTAGAAATAAATTTGCGTCAAAAAATTAATTCAACTTCTCTATTTTTTTATCCTATATTTTTAGGAATAAGGAATATCACAATAAATAGTAAAAACTTCTACCCTTATTTTGCCCACCTTAGGGTTGGAGTTTTTTTATCAAATTTATATGGGGCTAACTCAAAAGTATACCTTATTTAATAAAAATGATAGTGAAGAAGATATCGCGTAACATACATATAAAAAAAAACATTTAGTCGAATTCTAAACCTCAGCCTTTTATGAAGACGCCCAAAAGGAAAGGCGATAAACTAATGCCATTTTTATTATCCATTAGTCTAATACTCATTGAATTATAATGTGCAACACGTTCATTAACGTCCGCGAAAAACAAAAACATATTTGAATTGACTAATAACTTATAAGAGTTAGTTTCCGTAACAATTATTCAGTGAATAGTTTTCACGTAAAATTCGTGATAGCATCGGCCGATGACAGCAGTTGCCTTATAAGAAGCTTTAATGATGATGACGATGATGATGGTGATGACTGTATTATAAATAAATTTTCTACGGATTTTTATAGGTATAAATAACTTCTGTGTTATAAATTTTCATTTAAATTAACAATTAATTAAAATTAATCTACAGAACGGTGCCAAAGTTTAACAAAACATCACAAGAAGAACACGCAACTAATTAAATTTCGCTACACCGTCTTTGCTTAAATTGCTTCTAAGTTCGATAAATTACTATAACTCGTTTATTCTGTATACTTGTGATAAATTAGAATGTGCTTCATTTGAGATTAACTCCGTGGATGTTGAGGTTTTTGTGTTTCAATGTACATAGGTCTGTATTTGGTGATATTTTTAAACAAAACAGAGTTTTTGAATTAAATTAAATTAAAAAAAAGTTTTCACAGATACTAAATAATGATATCTACAAGTAAAGTTTTATAAAAAATCTAGAAACATATCCCGGATTATCCTGCTGCCAGGTGGCATTTTGCAGCACCAGCTCATATTTGACAGCAGTACTCCATGCACGACCGAAATTGCGCTTTATATAAGGTAAGAAGCTGCCCCAGCGTAAAGTGCCGCCATATCCTAGCGAGGATATCAAGTTTCCTTGCTGCTGCTTTTGCTCTGGACTTCATGAACCGCCCATAGTTGAGGTTTGGGGAAAATTTTGCCCCTAGCAACTGAAGGCAGTCAGTCAGGTCAGTGTCAGTCCAAGGATACATTCCAGAAAGTAGGAGCCAAAGTAAGCGGGATCCTTTTTTGCGGTGAAAAGACACGCTTGTATTTTGGAGGCGTTGAATCTCACAAGATTGACATCGCCTCATTCGGATACTGCCTGTAGTGTGAGATTCACACGCTTAACCATATCATCTCTTTTAAACTGGATTTGATCCCTACTAGCCTGGGCACTTGTTTAGTATCTGTCCCATCTGTCCCTGGTCACCGCTATGCCAGTAGCCACAATAACAAATAAATTTATCTATTCCTGTGTCTATCAATACCCAGATCGTAAAGAAATTGTGGTCTTCAAGATGACGGAGACGCTTACAGCACATGTCGTTGCGGACGTCAACACAGACTCCGAAGCGCTGATGGAAATTATGCTCCAATGTATACACAGGGTAGCCAAGGTACGCCGTATCTAGAGGATATCTGATCTGCGTCTCAGTCAAGAAGAGTAAATGCGGCTTGTTAGTCTCAAGCTAGTAGTGCACTGCGCTGAGATTACAGTCAGACCTCGGATATTTGTCTTTGATGGAGAGGGAATGCAACCGCTGCATAAACTTACTCTTCTTTTTAATTTTATTTTTCATTATTGGTAGAGTGAATAGGATGAGAGAATGGCTGTTGGACGAGGCATCATACATAAAAGCTAGGGACGCAAACAGAGGGTGGTTTCATGTGTCACGCATCGATAGTACCCAGCATGGAGATCACTGGGACGCCCGAAAGCCTCTAGAAATTGCCACCAGGCCATCTCCTCCGGTCACCAATCAGCATGTTAGAGCTATCTCAGGATTTTTCGTAGGATGGCAAGGCAGCCTTTCATGACTGATTGGCTCATTTATTGGATACCTAACCTATGGTCGGCTAGCTATGCAACTGTGCTTCGGATCCTGCTAACCTCCATAATCAGGCACCTCACACTAAGAAACAACGGTTCTTATGCGCAACGCAACTGCCCAGATTCAATCTCTCTATGGAATGGTTTTCATTTAACATCATACCGGAACACGACTTGCATCATTCTGTGGTATACATTTGCCAGGTGGGTGATAACTAACACTCAGCCGGGCCTCTCACGAGTAGAGGTGTCTATCACCAGTATGTAGTGCAGCTTGTTTAGCACTACCCAGGGGATACGTGTAGAGAGTCAGGATTCCAGTGTAATTCCTACAGACGCAAGCATCTACATCCCCCAACAGATTTCAATATAAATTGTACCACCGACTTCAATATACATGAAATGAGAACATCATCAATGTATTCGAAGTCAATTAAATACACATTATTAAAGATAATTCAAAAACTACTCATCAGACCTTGATAAAATTTATACGGGACCACATGAGAAGCACTAGCTTTCAAATAAAAGAATCATCAAAATCGATTTACCTATATAAAAGTTATGAGACACATTAAAAAAATAGTTGAATATAAAACCTCCTCCTTTAATGAAGTCGTTTGAAAAGAGGATGTCCTGAGTGACTTACTCATCTATCAACGCACAACTTAAATCGTTTGACGTAGAAACCTATAATTTGGATAGTAGCTGATTTCTATGACGTAGACCTCCATTAAGAAAGGTTTCTTGAAAATCAACCAAAGAGTGTAATAAGGTGTTACAGTTTGTATAAAACTTTTTATTTGTACGGGTAATGATTAGAAATTTACTGAATGTACTCTGTAAATAAAATAAATGTATATGGGTTTTGCGATTATTTTCGGTAATAGTCTAGATAGATTCAGGAATTGCTCTCTATATGGATGCGCCAACGCACACCCTTGCATTTTGTATTTGTCATTGCTTTTAAGGATCTCCTAGGTGTGCGTTGTTTGTGTTTAGCAGTGAGCACATACAACCGCTGGTACGACATACTCCGCCGATCGTTGAGTCCGCTAATTCCGTGAGGCGTCGAGGTCACCGGCCACCAGGTAGATTCTTAGGCGCTCTAAAACGTTCGAGTTTTTTTAGTGCCTAGTCGCATTTTAAAGTGCAACCACCGCACTTCCCCAACCCTTTTGTTGCAAAAGGGGTAGGCAGTGCCCCAAGTGTGGAAAGCCACCTTTTATCATCACCACCATCCGCGTCGCGCATCATCTGCTGCCGACCGGCTGGTATTTAGATAGGGCCTACTGAGTACCACTGACTGTGTAGGTTAGATAGGAACATCAATGTCAGGTAGGGATAAGGGGGGAACCTCCCCCCAAATCAAGATTGCCACCAGACAAGAAAGGAGTGTTGGAACGACCATTGGTAGTAATGGATCTGGAGAACCCGGAACGCACTAGAATAGTGTCGTCCTTCTCGCAGATCCTAATGAGAAAACCCGTCTCGCCGCGGAAGGAGCCTGCACCGGGCGTCGCGCTCACGCCGGCCGTGTCTGAGCACACGGTCAGGCAGGAACCGTCGCCCCAGCAGCAGCGGGCAATGAAAACGGCCAGACGCCATACTCCACCTGAGACCGAGGCCTCTTTATACGAAAAGAGGCAACGTATCGGCTCCCATCGATCTTCCGATGTACCAACATCCTCATCGGAAGATGAAAACTACCACCAGGTGACGACGAAGAGGGTGCATAAATTACCGCCGAAATCACCCTCACCACCACAACCGCCCCGCTCCATATCTCCGGACCGGCGCAGCCATGACTCGGCCCAGTACGAGCAGGGGGGTGAAGAATCCTATAGCTGGGGGTCTACCACCTATGCAACCCTTGCAGCATCCGTCGGCCGATCATCGCCGGCAACAACAACCAATCCGTCCGGGCTACCACAGGACGATGGCCAACGGCCATCCACCAGTTACGCCCATATGGTAGCAGTACCAGCAGTGCCACGACTGCAACCGGCGGCAGCGCCTGCTGTTAAGCCTGCCAACCAAGATAAGGCAAGATAACCGCTCATAGTGGCTGAATTCCTCCCGGACGGGACGAGGCATTTTAAGGAGCTCAACAGAAAGTTGGGCCACCCTCTAAATGCCCGTCCATTCGGGAAAGGAGTACGATTCACACTCCAAAGCGCTGAAGAGTTCAGAACCGTCCAGCGCTACATGGTTGAACTCTCGAAAGAGACACCAACATTGTCGTGGTATTGCTATACCTCGGAGAAGGACAAGCCCATAAAAGTGGGCATCCAGGGTCTACCAATGGGCACGGATACTAAAACCATAGAGGAGGCCATTAGGGCATAGGGCTTCCCCATTAAACATGTGAAGGCAATTCCACCACATAGAGGCAGACCTGGCTGCCTCTACTTTGCCCAGTTTGACCACCTGAGCCTGGAGCAGCTCCAGGACTTATATAAAGTGGACGAACTCCTCTACATGAGAGGGGTCGTCATCGAGGCCTGGCAGAGGAAGGCAGGACCAGCTCAATGCCACAGATGCCAGGCTTTCGGGCATACCTCCGCCAACTGCTTCGCCATTAAAGATGTGTGCGCTGCGCCGGGGAGCACATAGCGAGTCTTTGCCCTCGGGGTAGAGATGAGGAACCCAAATGTGCCAACTGTGGCAAAAACCACACGGCAAATGACCGCCTCTGCCCAGTCCTGAGGAGGACTGCAAGGAGGCAGGGGACTAATTCCCTGCCTCCTTGCAGCCTCCTACCGGGCTACTCCCGGAGAACCCGAAAAGGATCCCCCAGAGTCGCCCAAAAGCGGTAACCATCCAGAAGGACGGGTGGGCTACCGTAACAGGAAAGGGCAGGCAACCAGCCCCCCCCCCCCCGTAACACCTATGGAAACGGTGGAACCCGCAGAGGTAAAGGCAACCACCGGGGCGACTCTACAGCCCCCCGCCAATCCCGCCACAGTACGGCAACCCTCTAAAAAGAGGAGGCGGGAGAGGAGCAGGAAGAAGTCGCAGCCTCCTCAGGCTGTAACCTCTACCCCGACACCAGCAGGACCAGTAGCCTCACAGGCGCAGATTACTAGGGAGACAACAAGAAGAACGTGGGTAGAGTGCCAGAAAGGGCAGAAAATAGAGCCCGCTCTACACATAGAGCGCGCTCTACCCACAAGCAAAGAGTGCAGGAAGACCAACGCCCAAGACCAGTGCCAACGCCTTCTTATAGGAAAACACCAACTGCCGGCTTCGAAACAGCAGATGCAATCCAACGTTTGGTTGACATTGCCATCGAAGTCGGCACACAAGTCCTGGCCGATATAAGAGCCGGGACCGACCCAATAACTGCGATAATGAAGGCGCTGGCAAACCTCCTGGCCCGGCATTACGGAGGAGAGTAATCTGCATCTCCTCTATTGGAACCCGGACGGAATACAGCAGAAGCTGCATGAACTCCGCACAGTCGCCCAACAACAGTACTTACATATCATATTGCTGGGAGAGACAAAGTTTAATCCAAAGACTGTAAAATTAACACCTGTACAGAAGGGACGAGGTCTTTTCTCAAGGGGCCACCTACAGAGGGACGGCGGTTCTAGTGAGAAGGGACATCGTCCATCAAGAACAGGATTTACCAACATACCAGACAATGCGCTCTATCGGCATAAGAACGGAGGCGGCTGGCGATAAACTAAGGATCTTCACAGCATACCGCCCGCCAGGTTCTCCATTCTGATCCTCAGACGTCCGGACGATAATGGTAGGTGAAATACCCACCATAATCGCCGGAGACCTAAACGCCAAACACCCGGCGTGGGGGTCCAGAGTGATCACCCCGCCGGGTCTTGAACTTTACGAAGACGCGGAGAACAACAACTACGACGTATTAGGTCCCGAAGAACCGACACACGTTCCATCTGATCCACGGAGACGTCCGGATGTATTGGACATCGTGCTCACTAGGAACGTCAACTACCCGATAGTGGTAGAAGTGCTGTACGACCTGAGTTCACAGCACCTCCCGATTCTGATCACCCTTGGCCTAAAGGCGGTGACTACGCCGCCCAGAGCATTTAAGACACGTGTCGACTGGAGGCTCTACTGTCAATATCTGCAGGAGAGTCCTCCAGTCAACCATCCTATTAGCACAGCGGACGACGTAGAGGCCGCTGCTACTAGAATTACCAAGAACATCCAGGAGGCCGTCCACACGGCCTCTACGATTGTCCCGATTACTGCAAGGCGAGACTGTCTGCCGCGAGAGATATGCGCGCAGATCAGGCGCAAGAGAGCGTTGAGAAAGCTCTGGGCGCGTACTCGCTGTCCCAGATTAAAAAAAACTTAACACCTTATCGGAGGAACTGTCGGTTGCAGTCCAGGCCTACAGAGGAGAGGCCTGGGATCGGCGCATATGGAAGGCGGATGAGCTCTATAAACTGAACCGACAGTTGACCAAAACCAGACCTCCCGTTTGCCCGCTGACCAACAGCGTGGGTGAACGCTGCTATGATGCCAAGGGCAGAGCGGATATCCTAGTAGAGCACTTCGAAGAGCAATTTGTGCCGAACCCAGCAAGTGCGGAGTTCATGGAGCTTCATGCCCGGAAGGAGAGTCGCGTACAGGAGTTCCTGTCGTCGCCCGCGCCACCGCTTGCAGGAGAGTGGCTCATTTCCCCCGCTGAACTGCGGAGGATAGTAACCCGCCTGCAACCGAGGAAGGCGCCGGGGCACGACGAGATTACCAACGCTGCACTCCGACAGCTGCCCAATAGAGTCCTAGTAGAGCTTGGTCGACTCTACAATGGGATATTGCGGACATCCCACTTCCCGGAGGACTGGAAGAAAGGCAAAGTCATCGTCTTGCCGAAACCCGGGAAGGACAGGCGTAGAGCTGCCAGCTACAGGCCGATCACGCTATTACCGCACATAGCTCAACTGCTAGAAAGATTGCTGCTAAGACGTCTCCGTCCATGCATCCAACTTCGGGCGGAGCAGCATGGATTCAGGAGGGGTCACTCTACAGTCACACAGTTGACTAGAGTGCTGCACCTGCTTGCGGCAAAGTACAATCGTGGCCGCATATCGTAGGGCGTCTTTCTCGACATTGACAAGGCGTTCGACAGGGTGTGGCACTCAGGATTGCTTTATAAGCTTCACGAACAGACCAGTGTCCCTCTTGCTATGTTGTGGCTAGTGGCGTCTTTCCTGGAAGACAGGAAATTCTACGTCTGCGTAGAGGACGCCGAGTCCGCATCAAGATCCATTAGAGCCGGCGTTCCACGGGGCAGCTGTCTGTCTCCAGTCCTATACGCGGCTTATACTAATGAAATCCCAACACTGGCAGGCAGGCTGCAAAAGTGGGAGGACGACGTTGAGCTATTTCACCTCGTCCAGAAGAGCCCACTTAGCCACTGCCAGGATGTAGCGTCTGCTGGACCTGTTGCCACCATGGCTGGACGAGTGGAGGATGGTCGTCAACGTTGGTAAGACGACCGCTCTGCTCACTTACCGTTTCAGAAAATTACCACCTCCACTGATCCTCAATGGCCAGAAGATCGCGTACCAGAAGGCTGACCTACCTTGGGTGCCGGGTCGACAGGACGCTGCGCATGACCGCGCACGTCGACTTCGTCATCCGCAGAGCCCGATGTGCGCGAGCGACGCTCTTGCCAGTCCTGGCATCCAAGCTGCCAATCAAGAACAAGCTCCGGATATACAAGATGTATATCCGGACTATTATCGCCTACGCTGCACCGGCCTGGTACGCGCTTCTGAGCGACCCTCTGAAGCGGCGACTGCAGGCCCAGCAGAATCTGACATTAAGGACGATTGTCGGAGCAGATCGCTACGTCCGGAATGACGTCATAGCGGCCAATCTGAAAGTCGAGACCATCACCGACTTCGTGGCCCGGCTGGCGCGCGGCATGTTCGATCGCGCCGACAACGGGCCACATGAACACCTCAACGGCTTCGAGCCGTTGCAAACACGGCCCCCGGACGGGCGACCTCTTCCAAGAGAACTCCTCTCTATAGCGATTAGAGAGTCGAGTAACAACTCCTTCGATAACCTCCTTTTTTCCCATAGTTAACCGACTACGGGAATAAAATTAAATTAATATAAACTAAAATTTTTTTCATACTACGGATGTTTATTCCGTGGCAACCAAGCCTAACATAGGCTCCTAGGACTGGCCCATAGTGGTGGGCCATGAGGAAAGTCCGGGCAATGGGGGCATACCCCGAGGCCCGAGACCTGCAGGACCCCATAGTCCATGCAGATGACAACAACATTGCTTTTTTTATTTTTTAGTTAATTTAGCCGGCATAAACACCTTTCACATTGATTACTTCCCACACAGGCCTGCTTATGGGGAGGGGGAGCCCAGACATTGGTGGACGCATCTTGTTCCTCCAA
This sequence comes from Parnassius apollo, assembly GCA_907164705.1. Lineage (NCBI taxonomy): Eukaryota > Metazoa > Arthropoda > Insecta > Lepidoptera > Papilionidae > Parnassius > Parnassius apollo. The sequence goes on from CAJQZP010000975.1 coordinate 9,671,179, forward strand.
TGAAAGACGCGCTCCGCTTAGGTGGAACAATTTGTGGTCGCCTCCGCAAGGCCGTAGAGCCGCTCGCAGCTTTACCAGATAAGCGCCAATTCTTTAATTTTGAGCTGTTTTTATTTCGTTTTTCCTTTTCTACAAGCAACTCATATGCCGTAGTACCGGTTAACGAATTAAATTAAATGTATAGCAAGTATATTGTCCAAAGACCGCCACTTTCGACGTCCGCCATTTTGTTTAGTTGATTTTGAACCACGCTAATACAGTCCACTTGATCGTCCTATCTGCTTAATAGTAATCCGTCTATAATACCTTTCGCCTTTCGCGCACCCACTATACGAACGTGAAGTTTTATCACAATCGGTTCACCCATTCCAAATATTAACCCGGACGGACAGACAAATAAAATTTTTGGAAAAAGCAATTCATATCTTCTCTGCTGAACATAATCCTCATAGACTGCCTCATATGGTTAATTATTTCCCTTGGTTGTCACGCGTATGCGGGTCGACCACCGCAGTTTTTAATTTTCTAGCTGTTATTAGAAAGATGCTGCTGCCTATCTCCTAGTGTATTTGCCTCCGTCGCCTCTTAAGACACCCACGGGATTACATAGGCTATTCTTACACCGCCTCGCAGTTTATTTATGTCTTGATGGCATGCTATTAACCCCGTGGGCTCAATAAGGGGCAGTTGTTTCGATGTAACACACAGAAACTTCAATTTTATTTATACGTATAGATAAAAATAACACACAAAATGGGCAGCGAAGAGAATCGCAAAAATGTAAGTCACGTGGTACTGCCATCATCATTTCTCCTGCCAAGAGTAGTGGTTACGCAAATTATTCCATTGCATGGCCGATATGACACGCCATGTTTAACACTGGTAACAAATGAGAAAGAAAAAAAATAATCATTTACTTACTCCTTTCTAAAGGGCCGGCAACGCACCTGCAATTATGTATAATGTATTTTACCCAAATAACCCTTATTAGTTAGTACGTTATTCATTTTATATAAGAAACAGAAAATATTTGTTAATGTATCTTTTAGCACATACACCTGACATACAGGTTTATCCTAGTTCAGGCCTGTTATTGTAGACTATTTTTAAGTTAAGACTTATTGGAATAATTTGTATATTTTATCAAAATAAAATAAATTATTATTATTATTATTAATTCCCCTGGTGTTGCGGTTGATCATGGGCGGTGGTAGTAACTTAACATCAGGTGAGCCGCATGCTCGTTTGCCCCCTCTTCTATAAAAAAAAATCATTGAATTTCACTGCATTGTGTAATGAAATAGAACTAGTGGTCGCCAAGTGTAATTCGACCGTAATTTTTAAAAATATTAACTTTGTGTATTAAGCTAGGTGCTAGGCCTTTCATTTCAGAGAATGTTATGGAGCAATAAATCCGCAATCTTACACGACTTGAAATAGATCAGGTGCATAACCGACGGTTTTACAATTTACACACCACCGGGCCTCTAAAAGCATTGAGGCTCGGTGGTGAAACACCCCAATCTTCCTACTCCGGGCTGCTACTGAGAATTTCTTAATAGAAAACAGCTGATTTTGGGGCCGATTAGATAATTTTTGGCTCGACCCGGGACTCGAACCTGGGGTCACATGATCAGCAGTTGCGCTTACAATCATTAAACCAACAAGGTAGTTAACAATAAATTATTTATTTATGTAGGAGCACCATTTTCAGCATTATTTAGAACTGCCATTAAAATATTAGTAACTTTCCCGCAGTGCTTTTAAACTTATTAGTTTAATATGTAATCTCTGAAAGGGAGATTATGGTCATTTCTCAAATATTATTATAACTTCATTTATTAAATAAAGATTTGCAGAGGCAAGTGTAATCACTTAAAGCAAGCAAAACTATTAATGAAATATTTACGGGAAACGGTGCAATGAAGGGAAAAAATAATACCATTGCTGTAACATACTGTATATTTTGTCACTAGGTTAATGACAATGTAATGAAAACCTCTCATAGGGTAGTATTCTAATATAATACGCATTTGCATCATTTAATTTTCGACACTGTTATTATTCTGTTAATATTAGCGTCAAATAACATTAAAACATAATACTTGTAATATTCCTTAAACTCTGATCCATATAATTCAAAGCTTCACCATCGCTAGTTCATTGGTCTCTTCCACTGATAGTCACAGTGCATAGTCCTGTAACCTGCGTACTACGCCTCCCTATCCCTCAATAATAATAATGTATCTCAGACCTAATTTTGATCATGACGGCCGTCTCAATGGAGACTAGCCATCTGCCCAGGACAGGATTATAGTGCTCACAATGTAAGCACTAGCTCATGTACACTCTCTATTCCCTATCTATCATATTCTGAATGGGAGGGTAATCCGACACGACCGGAGAGAGCTCAGGCGCATGACCTACGTCTTCTGAGGCAGGGAAAAAAACGCCAAATTCCTGACGTCGGGATTATACTAAGAATTTTTGGCAGAAAAACCCAATAACTAGTTTTGATGCTGACCCAGGATTCGAACCGAAGACCTAAAGATCAGCAATCGCATTTAAAACTGCTAGACCAACGAGGCAGTCAGGCATAATACCCAATTTAGTGGTTAATTGCCTTCACTGCGCTTTCTTATATAGGATTATAGTTAGAAAACCTTCCTTTACTATTACCTGAAAACCACCATATATGGTGGGTGGGAGGCATCTAAGACCTATAAGAAATTCCAGAAAGTTCTATAACCATCTAGTTGATATCAAATTAAAATATTCAGAACAGCGATGGTAAAAGGCGTCGAAGGTATGTCCAATTTGCCTGCCAAGGGTGTTAATTATGACAAATCCCCCTACAGTAAAAATATATTTTTTTTAATTTTTAATAGATAAATGATAAGAAACGAGCACACAATCCACCCGACGGTAAGTGGATGATTGTGACCCATAGACACCGACATCTATCTTCAATAAAAATGCAAATGCGTTGTCACCCTTGAGGACTCAAATGGGATGCCTCACTTCTAGTTATAAGGATCTCCAGTTCTCTACACTAACTATACGAAACACAGCAGAATTAAGCTGCTATTTTACGCTGGTATTCCGTAAGAGCGTGGTATTTCCCCGGTCCAGCCGACCCATTCATGCTACGACTATAATATAGCTACAGCGTGGCTTTACCACGTCTTTACGGACTTACCTATTATTTAATTAAATTATAAATAATATAATTATATTATTTGTAATTAAATATTTCCAAAACTAGAGCTGTGGAGAGGGCTATGCTCGGAGTTTCTCAGCGTGATAAACTTAGAAATGAGGATATCCGCAGTAGAACCAGAGTTAGCCCTAAGGATTAGTAAGCTGAAGTGGCAATGGGCCGGCCATATAGCACGAAGAACCGACAACCGTTGGGGAAAAAAGGTTCTCTAGTGGCAGCCTCGTACCGGTAGACGAAGTGTAGGGTGACCCCCACTAGATGGAGTGACAACCTGGTAAGACATGCAGGAAGTCGATGGATGTAGGTGGCTCAGGACCGTGCTTTGTGGCATACCTTGGGGGAGGCCTATGTTCAGCAGTGGACTTGTAAAGGGCTGTAATGATGATGATGATGATGAAAACTACAGCCTTGTTTGCATAGATGGCTTTGTGATATGATAGCTTTTCATCAGTCAATATTCTTCATTTTTTTAATATATTGGTTAGAGTATATGACTTTGTGTTTGCTTTTTCTGTCCTCCTCCTAATTTTGGTTTAATATGGCGGCAAAGTTTAAGATCACCTTAATTACCCTCCGTACCTTATTTAGTCTAGCCAACAAATGCATTATTTCAACTTTTTCACCAGTCTCGGAAAAATATGAACGAGGTGTCATTCGATTTGGAATAGCATGTAGATGATTTTGCAAAAAAAAAACTCTCGCTCGCTAAATTAGCAAAAGTAAAAAACAAGGTAACTATTTATTTGCTTATAACAAATTGTTTATTATTAAGTAAACAATGAAAAATTATGTAATAGAATTTTTTTAAATATCGAAAAGCAAGATAAATTATAATTAAAAATAATAGTTCCTTCTAAATAGTTCTAATATTTATAAATGGTATAATAATATAATGGTATATTCTAAATAGTTATAAATGGTAGATTTTTTATTAACAAATAGATACGTTACTAAGCACAATTTTTTTTTCATGAAACAATTTTATTTCAAAAATCATTATTTGCATCAAAGATTGGGATTCCAAAAAAATGTTTCCACTATCTAATAATGGAAAAAAGTTGAAAAAAAACACTTGTCGCCTAGACTAATTAGTCATAATTTAATCATTATAATTAAATTTTACCCATATAATTTAGTTTATATTCATTTATACTTTATAGCCTAAAGTGAACACAATTCTACAATATACTCGGTGATAAATCCCTAGAAAATCTTAATACATATTGCGAGTACATTAAATGAAAACCAATGTACTACGCAAATATCACTTGCAAGAGGCGGAGTTAATTAAAATTTACATCACTCTCTTAGTTTAGAGTACGCCATTTCGCAATAAGTTCAAGATTAATTACTTACTTTGTACAAATAAGACACTTAATCTTTGAATCATGTTTTCAAGTCTATAATTTCATTTTCCGTTAAAAAAACGCTCCACCTAATTTTCCACAATATTGTGGTGTATGCAAATCCACTACCCCACCTTTCCCTGTGTGTGTCATAAGAGGGAATAGAAGAGTAAGTGTCAGGAGATAGGCAGCAGCATCTTCTTGATAACAAAATACTGTGTTAGCTAACACGCCTGCCAAGCCTGGCAACATGTTAACTGTACCCGGAATTTGGGGAAGCCTATATTCAGCAGTGGGCTTACGATAGGCTGTAATATTTTTTATATAAGATAGGGTGACAAACGAGCACACAGTCCACCTGATAGTAAATGGTGGCTGTGACTCATGGACATCTACATCTAACCTCGATTACGAATCAAAGTGCACATGCGTTGTCACCCGTGAGGACTAAGATGGAATGCCTCATTTTCAGTAAAAAAAGTCTCCGATTCTCAACACTCACCATACGAAACACAACAGCATTAAGCTACTATTTTACGCTGGCTGTGAAGTTAGTCTTTCCCCAGTCGAGCCGACCCTTTCATGCTACAACTATACTACTAATACAATTGCAGCATGGCTCTACTACGTATGAAAATCAATGAATGATTACACCTGATTATTGTATTCTGCATCCCACAGCCTTCAACAACTAAGTTCAACCAAAGAAAGCCCCAATTGATTTGTCACCTCTGAGGATTTAGATATGATATCATAAATACTTAGTTTTTATATTTAATTATTATTTAAGTATTTCATATTATTTAAAAATGTATTACTAACTGTTTTATTTTTTAAATTTCTCTGAATTTCTCTGCGGGATACAATCCGTAACGAGGTTGTCAGAATAACAAGATTAACTAACATAGCTCAGCGAATCAGTAAGCTGAAGTGATAATAGGCCAGTTTGGTTCAATATAGGTCAAAAAACCAACAACCGATGGAGGAGGCTCTTGAACCTCGTACTACCAAGTAAGGCACCTCACCTCCTCCCTCCAAAACAGATGGTATGACGAACTGATAAAACACGCATAACTACTCGATGAATGCAGATAGCTTAGGATCTACGGCTGTACGGGTGGCCTATGTTCAGCAGTACACTTGTGATGGGCTGCAGTGGGTGATTGAGCTATTTTTTTTAATATTTTTTTTTAAAAGAATATTAACAATGCTATAAACATTACAAATATTCCCCTTAACCACTCGTGGTAAGCTTAAATTGCTTGTGTTACGAGTGGTTCACGCCAGTAGTCGAATGGTGGATTCGAACCCACGACCTTTTTGAGTTCGTGGTCCGCGCCCTGCCATTAGGCTACTGTCGCTTATAAATTTTATTGTTAATTTTTATTTATATATTGTTAATGTTTGTTGTATCGTCAGTAATACAAGTACCATTCAAAGCTTATAATATAATCATATGTCTTCATGTTCATTATTACCTTAATACAGTGACTGTCAAAATATAATTTTGAGATTATTAATCGATATGATCTAATATATAAACATTAATATTTGTTTATTCGTATTTTATGCACTGTCGTTCCGTTCATCAGAAAGCGGTAAAACTTTGGCAACCACTGATCTACAATATATATATATATATATATATATATATATATATATATATATATATATATATATATATATATATATATATACAGGGGTCAGTGTTATCAACACATTGCTTGCACTTCAGGTGGAGCTGATGTAGAATCCAGATAACAGCCATGTGAAGCCGGAGCATATCGCAAGTTTTCCATAAAAAACTCATAGTTTGTGTAATATCATTCCGAATGTAGAATACCTACCTGATGTATAACTGTTTTTTTTTTAAATTGCGAATGACCCATTCGTTGCACAATGCGACAGTATTACTTTGGGTTACGATCATCATTAACCCTTAACTGTGCCTTTAAAATTATCAACGTCTTAAAAATTGGGTTCAGAGGACCTAAATAATTTAAAATAGTAAATGAAAATGAAAATGTGTTATATTTGGAACTATTTTGTTTTAAAAATGACTATTTATTAAACATTTAAAAATGTAATATTAACTAAATTATCTTTTCATTAATCAGTCAAAATAAAAACATTCCAACAAAATATTCTATATATTTCAGTTCAAAATATAATATAATTCAGTTTCTCACAGGTTAAGATATATATTTATAGCGGTACCTTCAGGTTGACGCGGTAGCTTCACGTTTAGTGGCGGTTTAAGAATATCCACTAACCTACATAGTCACGAGCCGTGGTAGCTCAGATATATATATAACAGAACGCGAGTAACCCGGGTTCGATCCCCGCCGGCACCAATGAAGCTGTTAAATGCAATTTTAAGTGCTGACTTACCACGTGCTCGGCGGTGAAGGAAAACATCGTGAGGAAACCCGCATGTCTGAGGAATAAGAAAAAAAATATTTCGAAGACATGTGAAGTTCGTCAACACGCATTGGGGCAGCGCGGCGGACCTTGCCCTAAAACCCTCTCAGAAACGAGGGGAGGCCTGTGCCCAGCAGTGGGACTTATATAGGCTGTAACTTTACTTTAATTTCATATAGTCATGAGGAGGTCGTTAAAGGCGACAAAGGGAATATCAAACGGGAGATTAGCAGCAGCGTCTTCGTGATAACAACCCAAAATAACAAAACACTGCGGTTGCCGAACAGTTTGCTAATGGCCACTATGGCAAATTCCCCATGAGGCAATCTATAAGGGAGGCCTATGATCAGCAGTGGACTTCTACAGGCTGTAATGGATCGGAATCAGGTTAAGGATTGTTAGTCGGATATGACGTTGTATTTAAAAATTAATGAACATTATCAAAATGAATTTTAATATATCAACTTTATACTTAAATAACTTTCTTGAATAAAATATCATATTTTCGATGAGGGTCAGGCGATGGTTGGGATTATATTAATGGCTACATTATCGTATTAGTCCTTTCAAAGTATTTGATCTGATTATCTTAATCATGTTGACTTATGGAAATTATGACTAACATTTTATTTTTTTTATTACATTTAATTGAAAATCTTCTGTATTTCAAAACACTATTTACAATATTGATCGCTGTTGTCGTTCGTTACTTATCAAATTATTTCCCAAACGGTAATGGAACAAAGTTAAATCCACTAAAGTAAATAGATAAGTTATAATAACAATAATAATAATAAGTGGTGGAAAGACGCTGCTGCGTTCTAGAGTTGCAGCATGATTAGGTCACCTCGATTAGGTCAGGACCATACTCAAGAAGAGTGAAATAGTAGAATAAGGCAATTTTTTCACCGGCGAGGCGATACGAGAACTGTAATCTTACCGACGCATTTCCACCAAATCGCGAGCTAGCGGTAATAGGTCGCACGATTTCTCACTGAGATTTTGAGGTTCGTATAATGAAAATGTGTTTCACTGTGAAAGAAAGATAGAAAGAAAGAATGTTTATCCTGAGACAGGCCATTGACGTACACAACAAAATACAAATTTATAACTAAAATATACATATATTTAATAAATCAAAAATCAATTCGATTTAATAAAGCCAAAGATATGTCAATAAGGAAATCACTGATTACTACTGTAAAAGTAAACTGTAAAGTACTGATTTACAGTGATGGTTAAATTTCTCCAGTCTCGCCGCGCCGGTGGAAAAGGTACTTCATGCTGTTGTTTCGTATGATGAGTGACAAGAAGCGGATACCCTTTTTGCTAGTAACGAGACATTTCATATTAGTCCTTAAAGGTGACAACGCATCTGCGTCTATGGACCGTAGCCTTCACTTACTATCAGGGTAACGGTGTAAGTACTGAACAAACCGTGAGTCTCTAGTAGAGTTTTCACTACGCGTAATTTATATTAGCACGATATTACACATTGGTCGTTAGGAAACGCATTCGGGATGAGGGAGAATTCTATAACGCATTTCATAAAGTCCGTATTTAGGAAAACGTTTTTATTGGTCGATATTCGGGGTTTGGAAGAATTCAAAAGCAAGAATTCGTAGTCTATCAAACATAAATTATGTATTATGTAGTGGTCAAGCTCGGTGATATGACATCAAACCCTCGAATCAAAATATAAGACATTTTACCTATGAAATTGCCTTTTATCATGAAATAAGTTAACGTAAATTTTTTCCTATATTTTTTATTTCTATTAATTAAAGTAATCACCCATTCAATTGATGAATCTCTGACAACGCAGAGACAGTTTATTGGTACCCTTCTTGAAGAATTCGGTTGAACCGGTGGCAACAAATTCTTCAGATATTTTGTACTGCCCCTCGGATGTTGAATTTTTTTTCCGCCAAAATGTTATCCGAATTCTGGAAAAGTACAAACCAGTAAGCGCAAGGTTTGGTGAGTACGGCGGATAACGGAGAGCTTCCAACCCCAGCTCTTGTAACTTGTAGGCCGTATGTTGTGCAGTATGAGGTCACGCGTTGTGGGGTAGGGGCAACAGGGACGAGCGATCGACTAAAGCTGGTTGGAGACGTGCGAGCTTCTCCATTATGGTGTTCGATTTTTCATAGTACACACGGTAGGAATGCTCATCCCGTTTTGTAAGAAGCTGTGATGAATCAAGACTCACATCGGTGGTAAACCAGCAAACAGTGACCATTACTTTTCTAGGGGAAAGTTTTCGTTTAGGGCATTTTTTATGTGCTGAACCAACTTGCAGCGTGCTTGCGATTGTCAGATATTCCATTTTTCATCGCAGGTAAAAACGCGGTTCAAAACTCCTTCGTTTGTGTGCCTGTTGAGCAGTGTAAGGAACGTCTCGAAGCGTACTTCGCGCTGGCGATCCCTCACATTTCAGGTAGGTGTTGCCAATAATCACTCTTGGCAGGTGGTTTGATGATCGCAGTGAATGATGATTTTTTTCAGATTCACAACTTTGATGACATCCACGGGATGAAATGGGGTCATAGATATTTTTTAATTATGAGCCTTACTATGTACTTATAAGATACATGACTTCCACCTCACCTAAAGATAAACGGTGATTTTTTTATAGAAAAGGATAACAAACGAGCACACTATCCACCTGGTGGTATGTGGATGCTGTGGCCCATAGATATATTTAAGGAAAAAAGGACTAAAATGGAATGCTTCGTATCCATCAAAAAGGGTCACCGGTTCTTCGCACTACACTCTACTTCTACACTCACCATTAAGCTGCTGTGTTTCGTATGGTGAGTGTAAAAAAAATGGTGAGGTTTCGTTTGCATTAAGTTCTACCCTGGTCGAGCTCATCTATTCGTGTTACAACTATAATATAGCTGCAGCATGGCCCTACCACGATAAAAATGAATGCCAAAGTTCACTTAGAAATCCTATCCTTCCTTGACAATGTTGTCAGATGAAAAGACAAATGCAGGCAAATTAGTCCACTTTATGTTAATGTATTACATCATTGAGTTCGTGGGGCACCAATTTGTCAAGCTTCTTTACCTTGCCAATTTGATGCAAGTGGACGCAAATAACGATAATAAATTTTCAAACTAATTTCAAAAAAATAATTCCATGTTTTTAAAATAAAATTAATTTGAAATTAGAATTCTTAGCCTAACATGAATTATTTTGATTTAATATGGCCAGTTATTACTACTTGCTATATTTAAATAATTACTTACTTTAATACTTGCAACTAAAATACGTACCATTATGTCATTCTTAAAGACCTGTTATTTATAAAGAACTCTAAGAAGGCATGAAACACGCCACGTGGCACTTCACACGTCTTTGTAGTTCGCGGACTTGCACATGTCGCCTCATTATGTTTCTTTCGCTCAATGATACTTGGCACAGACATGAAAAAGCCTTTGACAAAATTAAGCAAAATAAAATGCAGTCATCTAAAATTAGACTCAGTCTGGTATAAGTTTCTAATCGCGTTTTATAGCATTAATAATCATCACTAATTAAAATAATAATCTTAATATATATAAATTACGTGTCACGTTGTTCGTCCGCGATGGACTCCTAAAACACTTAACCGATTTTAATCAAATTTGCACACCGTGTGCAATTTGGTCCAACTTGAGAAATAGGATAGTTATTTTTCCCATGCCTTCAGTGAACCGCCACATTTTTTTGCGAATTTAAGGATTTTTAATAGGACATGACAAAGGGTCGTCGAAAAGGGCAGGACAACGTCTGCCTGGCAAGCTAGTATAAATTTATTTTAAAGTGTACTATATAGGACATATATAGAACTGTTACTTTAACTTTAAAATAAATTTATACCCGCTGGGCATAGGTCTCTCATTTCCGAGAGAGTTTTAGGGCAAGGAAAAGTTAGCCGTGCTACCCCATAGCATATCAACGGACTTCAAGTTTCCTCGCTATGTTTTCTTTCACCGCCGAATACGTGGTAAATCAGCACTTAAAGTTGCATTTTACAATTTCATTGGTGGCGGCGGAGATCAAACTCGGGTTGCTCGCCTACCGTGTTTGAACCGAGTGCTTAGCCACCACGGTACCACGGCACAAACTTATTAACAGGCTACGAACACACTTAAAAACCTAATTTAGAAAAAGGCTACGGTCCTGAGTGGCTCTTGAAACATTCTTTATAATAAATTAAATTTATGTATTTTCTATTTATCTACATAATACTGTTAGATATGGACCTATACCTATATACTTGCGAACCGGATTGACGAATTGACCGACGGACTGGACTGTGAGCTCGTTTGTCACGCGTATTATGTATAAAGAATGTCTTGCACTTTTTACGTTGCTCTCGTTATCACTCTTAGTATACATCGAGTGTAAAAAAGATGTGTATACCGCTATCAATAGGAATATATAAAATCTTTCAGTTTTGCCGCAGACGTGCTAGCAACACCCACAGTAAGTTATAGAGAGTTATAGATTCTCCTACTTTTTTTATAGGATAGGGTGACAAATGAGCACACAGTCCACCTGATGGTAAGTGGTTGCTGTGGCTTATAGGCATTTACATGTATCCTCGATTATGAATCAAAATGCAGATGCGTTAACACCCGTAAAGACTAAGATAGAATGCCTCGTTGCCAGTAAAAAGGATCTCCGGTTCTCTACACTCACCATACGAAACAGAGCAGCATTAAGCTGCTATTTTACGCTGGTATTCTGTGAGAGAGTGGTCCTTCCCCGGTCGAGCCGACTCATTCGTGCCACAACTATACCAGTAATATAGTTGCAGCATGGCTCTACCACGTCTGAGTTGTATCCCTCTGTCACCTTTTACGACACTCACGGGATGATATGCGGTAGTGGATATTCCTACACCGTCACTACACGGTTATCCAAGCATAGACTTGGAAAAACCATTAAACAAAACTACTTGCCAATACTGTCAGCCTGTCAGCATTGCGACTATATCAAATGAAGCAGGCCTCATTTGATATAGTCGCAATGAATAATTTGATATATGAATACAGGCCTCCTCCAAGGTATATTTTGTGGCATACCTTGTAGGAGGTCTATGTTCAGCAGTGGACTTGTGAAAGGCTGTAATGATGATGATGATTAAATGAGGCAGGCTGCAAAAAAGAATATCAATTTAGAAGTTTACGAAGCAAAAAGGCGCGAAAAGTCTGTGTATCGTGATCCCCAATACGCCTTTGAAACGTGACGGTTACGGCACATTTCTCTTATTAATGAAAAATAAATTATCGTACATCACACAGAGTTAGCTTTACTGAAAATAAGTCACATTAGCTCTTAATAACTTATTGATACAGCATAATTATGTTGATTTTTATGACGAAATAAAGGATTGTTTGATTATAATTTTTTAATTTGTCTATTAGAAGCCTGTTCCCAGCAACAGAATATTGAAGAGGAGGCAGCAAAAAACAGCCTTCACTGCTGTGTTTCAGTCTCTAGGGTATAGAGAGACTGCGTAAATCTAACCAAAAACAATAATTAAAAAGCTGAAGGCACTCTGGGTTAACATTGACATCGGGACGTCACTTACCTCAATCCCCCATGAACATGGGTGCTGCAAAGCACCTGAAACGTCGGGTATTTAAAATAAAATAAATTAAGCGCAGTGAAATCCGTAAAAGTAGTTTTAATCAATGTGTAGTATTCTCGTAAATATAAGAAATCATTATGAGTGTTAGTATGCTTACAGGCTGAAAGGCATTCTTTCTTTGTCCTCAAAGATAGTAACGTATCTGCTGCTCATTTTCGTCATTATCATTTTAAATGTTTTTAATTATATTGATTGTTGTATATTACCCGTTTGCATTGGTCTCAAATAAGTTAATTTCGGCATTGTTATTATTTTTAGACCAGTTAATATATTTTTAATTGTGAAAGTATTTTAAAACAATGTTTTGTACATTGTTTAAAAATGTTGATCATGAAACTACGAGTTTGAAAAATAATTTTATCAAAGTAAAGGCACATTAAAGCCTTCCTTCCATCATATTTCCCTTTTTTATTTTCCAAATTTAATTTTACTTAATTTTCTACTTTGTTAACCTCCTTTAAGTTATTTTATTTCAATTTCATTCGTGAAACCCTTCACATAATACTTCGCTTACAAGTAACATAATTCTATTTTTAGTTCCTGGGGCTAGAATATAAATTGTTACTTTTACTTACAAATCTAAGGTATTAGTTCCCTTAAATTTAATGAACTGATAATTTTATCAGCATTACTTACCGTTACAGACTACAAATCTACTGCTGAACATAGGCCTTCCCACGGAAGTATAGATAGATTTTTTCGTTTCTTCACTTTTGAATTTCCTTTTTTATTAAATGGCTTTACGGCTCTGGGTTCTAGCCCTTCTGAGTTTTGAATTTCTTACACTGCCACTACACATGGTAACAGTAACTTGGAAAAGCTAATTAAACTATGGTTTATGGAGTTTATCACGTTTTTTCAAATTTATTTCAGTTCCCGGCATTTTGAGTACTTTCCATCACCCAAATGGTTACGGAGCGGGATGTGCTCTCCAAACTAGATAAGGCACATTATTTTATTTCATTGAGCGGATATGGGCTAGGTAATTCTTACCAACTTTAATAAATCGAACTAATTTTGTATGAAACATTATTTAAACTTATTTCCAATAAATTTGATAATACTAAAAGTATAAAAACTAAAACTTCTAAAACATTCTTCTTGAACAATCGCAAGGCATTCAATAAATGGGCGTCAGTAGGAGTCTATAAGAGTAGACAATGTTTGTATGAACTTTATAATGAACGATCATATAATCGTAGCGTCTAATTTAGGGAATATTTAAAAAAAAATATTCAAAAATATTTAAACGAGTGTGCTCGATATCCAAGTATTTGTATTTGAGCAATAAAATGAAGACGGCTTCTAATAAAATTAAGATGACATGGAGTATAATTAACAGTGAAACTGGTAAGGTCAACTCTCGCAATTCAAACTACCAGTCTAGTTTTCACAAAAAAATTACTAAATCAGACCAAAACGTTGCAATGGTTTTTGAGAAATCTTTTACTGATATTCTAATCTTAACCACTAAGTTACTTAATTCTTCTGCCATCGCAAAATCATTACTTAAACAAAGTGTAAATTCGTGTACAAAGATATTTAATAAAGTATCATCAAAAGATATTGTAAAATATTTTAAAACTATTGATATTAAGAAAAGCGCAGATCTGTGGGGGATTTCCGTTAAAGTTATTGCGTCTATAATAGATACAATTGCACCTCAGCTATCTATTATTTTTAATACTAGTATCAATTCTGGTGTGTTTTCTGATTTAATGAAGCACAGTAAAGTAATAACTTTATTTAAATCTGTTAGTACATTAGTACCCACTAATTTTATATCGATAGTGCAAAATGCTTCAGGTCTCAATTTTCGGCCTCTTTCTACTCGTATTTTTGTATATAATAGGTCCTTACATGTGAAATTCGCGTTTTGTACGAGAGAAATATAAAGTTATTTTTTTTTTTTGTAAAATATATTTAATTAATCAAAATACGCACCGTTGTTCATTGTTGTAGTCCATTGATCCCTTTACTAAAAAAAAAACCTTGGGCGCAAGAATCAATAAACTCTTTGAAGGCGGTTTTGACTGCTGCATCGAAGTTGAATTTTTTTGCCTTAATAAATTTAATAAGTTGTCCAAATTCCGGAAAAATGGTAATCTGTTCGAGCAAGGTCTGGTGAATGTCACAAACATTCCAATTTTAGCTCATCTAACTTAGTGGTTGTTTGTGTGCAGTGTGTGGTCTTGCGTTGTCGAGAAGCAGCACAGGCCTAGAGCGATTGACCAATCTCGGTTGTTTAGCAGCTAGTTCTTCCTTCATGGTTTGCAGCTGCTGACAATAGATATCGGCCGTAATGGTTTGGCCAGATTTTAGAAAGCTGTAGTGAACGACACCGGCGCTAGTCCACCAAACACTCACAATTAACTTTTTCTGAGTCAATTTTCGTTTAGGGCAGGATTTGGCTGGTTCTCCAGGGTTCAGCCATTGCGACGAGGGCTTTCAATTATCGTACAGTATCCACTTTTCATCACAAGTAATGATTTGATTTAAAATCCCTTCACTTTTGTGTCGGTCGAGCACAGTAACATAGCAGTCGACGCGTGTCTGCAATTTCGATTCGCTCAATTCATGAGGTACCCATCGTTAAAGTTTTTTAACTTTCACGATTTGCTTCATGTGGATTAATACACTTTTAGCACTTACTCCGAGGCCTGCAGCTATCTATGAAGTGCTTTGTGATGGATCCGCTTCCACAATAGTCTTTAATTCTTAATTTTCCACTTGGTCTCCGGCCGTCCACGGTTTTTTTATAGGATAGGGTGACAAACGAGCACACAGTCCACCTGATGGTAAGTGGTTGCTGCAGCCCATTAGACATCTACATGCATTCTCGATTACAAAACAAAATGCAGATGCGTTGTCACCCGTGAGGGCTAAGATGTAATGCCTCGTTTCCAGTAAAAAGGGTGTCCGGTTCTCTACACTCACCATACGAAATACAGCAGCATTAAGCTCCTATTTCACGCTAGTATTCTGTGAGAGCGTGGTCCTTTCCCGGTCGAGCCGACCCATTCGTGCAACAACTATACTACTAATATAACTGCAGCATAGCTCTGCAACGTATAAATCAAGGGGTTGGTTCTGAAGGTCGAAATTTCCAGAAAGAAAACGTTGAAACCTTTTGCGACACTAGCGCCGTACACATCATTAATCCTTTGAGCTGTTTCTGCAGCACTGGTGCCACGGTAAAACTTGTACTTTTAAATATAGCGATATTTCATGTTTTCCATTGTGCGGTAATAAGCGACGCTAAAGAAAAAAATAATGAGGAAAAAAACAAATGAATGACTGTTTTCAAAAGTCAAATGTACCAGCTAAATGAATTTTTAAGTTTGAATTTGGAATTATTAACCAAATAGGAGATATTTCAGATCAAAGTGGTCAGTACGACAAAATGCAAATTTCATATGTAAGGACCCAATATTAATGACTTACCTTACATAGTAGGGGATAACCATGATATAGTATTATTTGCTGATGATACTTCATTAATTTTTAAATTAAAACGACAGTTACTAAATTATGATGAAGTCAATAATGCTATATCTAAGTAAGTAAATTGCACTAAAACTAAATGTATGAAATTCGTAACTCTGAATTGCAAACATGTTAATACTAATGTTATTTTAATTAGGGAGGAGCTCAGTTTTGTTGATACCACCATTTTTCTTGGAATCACTGTAGACGCAAAGCTTCGATGTGGCCCCCATGTATAAAAACTAGCTAGCAGACTTAGTTCTGCAGCATTAGCTGTAAAAAAGATCAGACTCTTCCCAGTGTTGAAACAGCTAGACTAGTTTATTTTGGCTATTTCCACAGCATAATATCGTATGGTATTTGGCTACGTGGACACGCGACTGACACTGAAATTATATTTGTTTTACAGAAGATGGCCATTAGAGCAATATATGATTTTAAACTTAAAGAATCGCGCGAGACATAAAATTAAGAAAATTAATGTATTAACTTTGGCCTCTCAAACATTTATGAAAAATTAATTTACGTACACAAAAATAAAACTAGTTTTATAAAAATACGTGATATTCATTTTGTAATTACTAGGAACAGACACAAGCTAGTAGTACCAGTTACTCGACTCCACCGAGTCAGTAATTCATTCCTGGTGCGACGTTTACAACTACATTCCAGAACATGTATAAAATTTGACCTCCACAAAGTTCAAGAACTTTATTAAACTAAGTTTGTATAAAAAGGGTTATTATAATATTAAGGATTTTATAGATGATAATAACCCCTGGAAAGGGTGATCTCTACCAAGCAATTTCTAATTTGTTTTATGTTGTTAATTGTAACATACATGGTTGTAAGCGGCTATTTAAAAAATAATAGTCACGCTGGGTTTCTTGCTGGTCCTTCTTAGGACAGAGGTTTTTTTCCGAACCAGTGGTAAATTAAAAAAAATGACTTTCAACAACTGTTGTTTATAATCTGTATTGAATAAAAAAAAGTTTCTGTTACTGCTTCCGCAAAGTAACGCCTAATTCTATTAATTAGTTCGATTTATTTCTCAGTATGCTTAAAATTTATTCGACATTAATGCTCTAATTTCTATAAGTACCTATACTAGCGATTCTCCCCAGCTTCGCACAGGTGATTTCTGGATCCCAACAACAACGCCAGCTCCGGACCAGAACCGGGTCCAAATGTGAATTTAAACTATCTCAGGACCCATTCAAATACACACAAAAGATTTTATCAAAATTATGTTAAGTGGATGCTGTGGCCCAGAGACATCTATATATACATATATCCCTCTACACTCACCATACGAAACACAGCAGCATTAAGCTGCTATTTAAGTCTGGTATTCTGCGAGAAAATGTTCCTTCCGTGGTCGAGCCGACACACTAGTCTTGTAAATATTACGCTAATATTTACTTAGTAATGATACGTATTGATAATTTAGCTTTCGAGATTATTGAGGCAATACGTTTCAAAGTATTTTAAACGTTTTTTTAAGTATACCAGGAATTTAAGTAATAATCATCGTTCGTTCGTTATCGTTTCAAAGAAATAAATTCTAAACGTTTCTTTAGCTATAAGTACCAGGAATTTTAAGTTTATTCGCATTATTGGAGTATTTGCGTTAATTAAAAAATTGCCTGCCCAGTCACGTTTTTCAGTACAGCAGCGTCAGAAAGTTTATAAATGATTTAAGTGTGTTATGGACCAAGTCATTCATTGCCTCGATTAATGACTTGTTCCATGACATATATATAGTTATTTATAATGTCCGGGCAATATGAATAATGACGATACAAATCGGGCTACGTAATTAATATTGATTTAAACTTTATTATTTATCACATTATGTTTATAACCTAACCTATTATTTTATTACTTCGCCTATAAGTAACAAACTTTATTCATAAAGCTCGTTCAATTTATTTATTTCAATAGTTTTATCAGCTATTATATAATAACTAATATTGCCTACTCATATTAGGCACTTAACAAGCCCTCTGGACATTATGAATAATGCCCTATTAATCACTTGATCCCTAACACATATAATAAGTACACGTGTAAACTTAGGCCATTATAGATAGATAGACACAGTCACGGAGGGCCGCGTACATTTTAAATGATGTCGAAACCTAGCTCAACTTCTTAACACATACTCACGCACACATATTTCTTCTTTCATTTTTTATCAGCCTGTAATAGTTCACCGCTGGACGCCTACATATGCACCAAAAACCATGTTACTGGTATCAAATAATTTTAGATGCAGATGAATGTATGTTCTAATTAGTTTAACATAGTTTTGGCTTAGTTTTTGTGTCACTTGAAATGCACACAGCACTTCGTCTATATTTATTTGTTAGGCTGACGTAATGTGTGAAGCATGACGCTAAGTTACAATGCCTTAAGCCAACGTTAAGTTGCAGGACTTTAAAAAAAGCATACATTCAAATGTATTTATTTTTCACTTTGTCCCTATGTGTACTACAACATTGTATCTGTTTTAATTTCAATCTATAATAACAATTGCATCAATAAATCGCTTAAACGAGTTTACGACATTAGAGCGATTTAGAAAATATTCTAGATAAAACATTTGTGATTTCTAATAATTTTAAAAATATTTATTTACAACAAGTAAAATGACTGATGTGCTAAATTCAATTTTCCTACACTTTTTTGAGAATTAAATATAAATTGAAAAATAAATGCGCTGTGATCCAATATGTTTTGAAAACGAAGCGAACTGTTGGTACACAGTTTTATTTTTTCAAAATAAACATTTTATGTGAAAGCCTGTGAAAGCTTTTTTCCCTTTGACTCTGTTCAATGTGCTTTCAATACGCACATATTGTAAATCAGTATTAATTCTTGACTGTATATCGTCAAATTTAACGAAATACTTTAAATGTACGAAAATGTGTCGTCGAAAATACGACGATGTTTTTGACGAAAGTTTTATTTAGAAAACAAAGGTAAAAATTATTAAAAATTTGGATATTTAAATTTGGATATATCATACCAAATACTTTCATTCATCGAAAATTAGTTAACTAATAACAATTTATAAATTATCCGAGCTCAATATTAAAAATTTCCAGTCATTACCTAACTTTTTACATTTACCTCAACATTAAGCTTAACATTGCGTGAAATACAGCTATTATACATAAAGTAAGTTAATAAATTAATTGAACTTGAAATCCTTATCTTTACGTTTGAGTAGCTGCGTAAAAGGAGATATAGAAAAATAAATCCTTTTTTATAGAATAAAGTTGACAAACGAGCACACAGTCCACGTTATACGATTAAAAGTCAATATGCAGATGCGTTGATGCGTTGACCCTTAAAGGACTAAGATGAAATGCTTCGTATCCAGTAAAAAGGATCTTCGGTTGTCTATACTCACCATTACGCTGGTATTCTGTGAGAGCGTGGTCCTTCGCCGGTCGATTAAACCCATTCGTGCTACAATTGTAATATAACTACAGCATAGCTCTACCACGTGAAAATATATAATAGATATGTAATAAATATTTAGATAATAGTGAGATATAAATGTGTTGTAAGAATAAACAACCCCTGGAGGGTAAATGACAACACATTAGAGAGTTTACTTCATGAAAGAAACCCAGCGGAAAACATATCAGAAATCAAATTTTACGAAGACGATGCGGTCAAGGATGCGATAATATTAGAATTTAGGATAGATTTAGACAGATGCCTCTACGTGACAATTTTTATACAAGTAAATTCCGTCTTGTTGCCTTCACACATACCCCACCTAACCACCACTCCCGAGATCATAGTAAAACAATAATTGACAACATAGTTAATCCCTCTTTGTATTTATGCTTAGTTACTTAAGTTTAAAATTTTAGTGCAAGCCACTGATGACTGTTTTGTTCATTTATTATCCTTTTCCATTTGATATCAACTTGATCTAGTCACGCTTGGTGACGATCGCAGTAACGAGACATTTCGCACATATGACGCTACCTTCCGTCTTCCACCTTGATATTTTACACCTAACGTTAACAATATGGTTATACCTTCATATATCCGAAGCCATATCCATAGAATAAACAAGAAGCAAGAAAATGAAGAAGTCATAAAATTGTAATATTATTTTGTAACGGGAACGAAATGATCTTTTAGACAAATCCTATAGCCGTCACATATGCACCGATGTGTTCAAATGAAGTCATAGATTCTCTTACTCTGCTATGTGTATAGCTTTACAATAAGGAAACAGTATATAATTAAAAATACAATAACCAATTAAATAATTTATGTTGTTTAACCACTTATTTTATCATAGTCAAATTATTTTCACTAAATTACACTACGTAACGCTATACTTCATAACTTATATTTCCATGTTAATAAATAATTTATATTTAAGAATAGCTAATGAAATAATAATACTTTTCTACATAAAACTTGAGTACAAATTCTATATTTATATTTTTATACATAATTTTAAGCCTTAATATGTTCGCTAAAGTGTTTTGTACTATAAACTACGTTGTACAATATACAATCTAGTGTTATATAATATACAATGTGATTAGCGTTCAAAGCATTGGGTTCGGGTTCAAAGGTACAAAACCAAGTACATACTCAAAATAGTATCATAAGCCACAACACCACTTATCTGTATCGAGTACTCTTCACGAATTTATATCCTCTGATAAAACATGTTTTACTAAAAATTACTTAAATATAATCTGCATTACTCAAAAAATAAAAGCTTTTGCGAACAAAACACAATTACAAAGGACTTGATATTTCGGTAAAGAAGAAAAAATCCAAATCTCAAGTCTTACTAACCTAATCGGTATAGAAACCCAAGGTATTCGATTCGATACCTATTCGTTTTGTTCGATTTCAACTACGTCCACATTGTACAAAGTTATAAATCCTATGTACGAGATATCAAAAGGCTTTAATTAGTGTAGTCGCTCCTTGACACTGATGCGGTCTTAAAAACTCGTAACAATCTAACATAACCAACTATACATTTTTTAACGTATTTATGCAAATTTTCTCTTAAACATTAACGGACTGACTTTAATTTTGCAATAGCTTAATAAAGCCGTCGAAGTAGTGTAACCGCAGCAGCCGAAGCCATTATTAAAGACGAGGGATTCAAGTATGCTCCACCGCTAACTTTGCAAGTATTCTCTGTGTTGTTGAAATATATAAAAGGTGCGCCTTGAAGACCGTAGGTAGCAATGGCTTGATCCATTTTCACCGCATCTGTGTCTTTGATGTGAGGTGTCCTGGTGAGCTTCCAAATTTCGTCTAAAAAAACAAAAATATCAATTATTGTTCTTGATCACTTTCTTAGGTACTTTATTTTTAGGTTTTTATGAAGAAATTTTTTCTGTCATATTTTTAATTTCAGTCTATAGGTACAAACATTTGTGACAGGAAAATTACGTACAAAATAAAAATATTTAAATAATGTTTTTTTTTTCGTATTTATTCGAATACTATATATTGAAAGAAACAAATTTTACGGATTTTATCGCGTTTAATTTTAAGTATTTAATTCCCAACGTTTCGGGTGATTCACTTTACAGCATTCAAGGTCAAGGGGCGTGGAAGAGAGGGACTAAGATGTTTGACTTCCCGATATCATAGCTAGTCGGCTACTTTCAGCTTTTATGATGGGACCGAAAGTTAATATCCAAAAGCTTAATTTTATATAGAAAGTATTATCAAAAAATGTAATCTATGTTTAATTAATAAAATTGAAGTGTTAGTGATATTGAAATAACCGACTTTTTTATAAAATATGTGTGACAAACGAGCACACAGTCCACCTGATGCTAAGTACATACTGTAGGTTGTAGCCTAGGGATGTTCGATGATTATCGATGTTAAAAATTAAATCATCGATGTTTTAACATCGACACACATGACACTACACGGTGTTAATGGGAGACATCAACGCAAAACTAGGCACAAGAGAAAGCGGTGAGCTGAAGCTGAGCTGAGTAGGGCAACGGAACAGAAGGGGACAGCAGCTGGCCGACTTTATGAAGAAAGAGGGACTCTTTATGATGAACTCTTGAAAAATGAGATTGACTTCATTATGACGACCAGACGCCAACTGTTCAATGATGTCTGAGTGATCGCAAGGGTGAAAACTGGCAGCGATAACCGAATGGTTAGAGGCACACTGAACCTAAACGTTAAGTTGGAGAGGTCTCGTCTAATGAAATCAACGCTCCGTCCCCCTCGTTCTCTAATCCAGAATCCCGAAACCTTTTAGCTCGAGTTACGTAACCGCTTTGAGTGCCTAGAAGAGAGATTGCAATGCAGTGGACGATATGAACGACAAGCTCATGGAAACTGTCCATGCGGTCGGAGCTAAGTTCTGCAAGACCCGCCGCAGAAGAACACAAAAACTCTCCGATCACACTCTTAATCTCATGACTGTTAGACAGGATATGATGCTGCAATCGTCAACAGATTTGACAGCATACAGGCAACTGAACAGACAGATCTCCAAATGCATGCGGCGAGACTTACGCAACTTCAATACTGCTCGTATTAAAGAAGCGATCGAGTGGAACCAGGGCTCCAAATTCTTTGCCAGAGATCTGTCTGCCAGAAAGAACCAACTGTCAAAGCCGAAGACTGAGTGTGGCAACATCGTTTCCTGGATACCTGAGATTCTGAGTGAGATTGAGAGGTTCTATGGGCAGCTGTACACATCATCGTTGGAGCCACACGCAATTGTAAGTAACGATCCAAGAGCAAGTCTTATCCGACAGTATTCCCATGATATCCCGGACGTCTGTCTGAGCGAGATTAGAATGGCTCTCCACCACCTTAAAAACGGCAAGGCCCCGGGCGAGGATGGAATTACAGCGGAGCTTCTGAAAGTGGGTGCAATACCAGTACTTGAAGTCCTTCAGAAGCTCTTCAATTCCGTCCTCCATGGTGGCACTACTCCGGAGGCGTGGAGCAAAAGTGCGGTGGTCTTGTTCTTTAAGAAAGGCGACAACGCTCTCTTGAAGAACTACAGACCGATTTCCCTTCTGAGCCGCGTCTACATGCTATTTTCGAGAGTCATTACGAATCGTCTCGCACGCAGACTCGACGACTTCCAGCCTCCCGAACAAGCCGGTTTTCGAAAAGGCTTCAGTACTATAGACCACATACATACCCTGCGGCAGATTGTACAGAAGACCGAAGAGTACAATCTGCCAATTTGCGTGTTACTAAAACTAATTTACTAAAAATATGTAAAAATAAACTAAAAATAATTTAAACTAAGTACATTGTTTATAAATTTCTTTTATTTCATTTACAATATACCGTAAACATCATGTCTATTTTTTATTCATCTAATTCGAACTTATTAAATACATGTGAAAAAAAAACATCGATAATGTTCAACAACGATGTTTTGAGTAGGATAAACATCGAACATCAATGTTGAGCAATCGCTGCCAACATCGATGTCATCATCAATGTTTCTGCAACATCAATCATTCCTATTGTAGCCCATAGACATCTATATCTATCCTCTATCAATTATCAAATGGGATGGAGCCGTGACAGCTCATGGCGCTCGCTGTAAATTTCACAATACTCGAGGAACCCCAATTCAATTCCCGCCGGCACAAATGAAATTGTGAAATGCAATTTTAAGTACCGATTTACCACGTGCTCGATGGTGAAGTAAAACATCGTGAGGAAACCTGCATGTCTAAGAAATAAGAAATGAAAATATTTCAATGACATGCGATATTCGCCAACACATATTGGCACATTTGTGATAATTCCTTGCTTTTAAGCCTCTCAGAAATGAGAGGAGGCCTGTGCCTAGCCGAAGTAGCTTTAACTTTTTCATTTTAATGATTAAATTGCAGATGCTTTGTCACCTCTGAGTACGAAGCTGGAATGCCTAATATTCAGTAAAAAGGGACTTATACCTAGTCCGGCCATAAGTTCTGTTACAAATGAAAGTGCATTTTTAAATGAAGTCAGCAGTTTTAATATTACTTAAACTTATATGTACATATTTATTAAAGTCTCAGCAAAAAATAAAATAATATTCTATTCAAAATGGCCACCTTTGGCTTTTATATAGGCTTTCAATGTGTCTGGCCACGAATCTATGGATGGAAATTTCACCACTGCTTGCTCCAGAGGTTTTTTAAGAGACTCAAAGTCGCCGTGTCATGTAGGACATCATGCAGAACAGCCATGTCTTCTAAAACTGACATAATTTGTAGTCTAAAGGGTTGAGGTCTGGGCTAGATGAGAGCCAGTCTTCAGCTCTTATAAAGTCCGGAACGTTGGTTTCAAGCCAGGCTTGGGTAGTTCGTGCCTTGTGACCTGGTGCAGATTCCTGCTGGAAAGTCCACGGTACATTTTTAAAAAGTGTATTGCTGAAAGGTTTCACAACACGATCCAAGACTGTCTCTTAATACACTTTGGCTGAAGTTTTCACTCTTTTTTCACAAAAATGTAGCTTTGTGACGCCTTGATAAGACACTCCCGACCAAACCATCTCTGACGCAGTGTGATGACCACGTTTTACCTTTTCGTCAACTTGAGCAGCTTCTTTAGAACTATAAACGTACACTTTACCATTTTGCTTATTCTAGTGCTCTTCAATCGTGAAAATTTTTTCATCGGTAAAGAGGATATTTCTGTGCCCTTCACCTACGTATCGTGACAGAAGGCGTTTTGATCAATCCGCTCTCTTTAATTGTAAATATTGATTTAGGGCATGTCCTGTATATCGTCGATAAGCACTGAGCTTCAGGTCTTGTTTTATAATACACGACAGAGTCCTAGCGGGAATCTTCATTTCTAACGATAAGATTTTTTGCTTCCTAATGGGATTTCGACAAATTCTGGCTTTAACAGCATTAACAGCCTTTGTAGTTCTAACAACACGTGGCCACCCCGATCTTTTATGATCTTGGATAGAGGAAATGTTGTTGTACCTGTTAATAGTACGATATACGAACATACGGCTGATACCAAGCTTTTGAAGGGTCTGGAATATGACCGACGGCTCCATACCCATTTTGTGCAGGATGATCACCGCAATCCTATTTTCTTTAACACCCCATTCCATGTTGTAATTTGATAGTAAACACGAAAAAATATGTGAAATGGCCATTGAAGTAATAATGTACTTACGTACTAGAACAGCTATTTCAAACAAAAAATGTGCGCTACTCTGTGTTCACACGGTTTGTTTTTTGTCATAGAATAAACATAGGTCGAATGATCCGTAGGTAATAGTAGATTGTATTGTTAAATATGTATATTATATCGAGAACAATATTTAAATTTTGTCATTTATTTTGTATATTTGCTTATTTAATATAATATTACTTAATATTATATAACAATTACATTTTAATGATATTTTTATCTTTTTTTATTATATATTTTATTATATAATATTTTAATGATATTTTAAAAGGTATCTATGTCAAATATAAAAAAACATACTAAATGTATGTTTAACAAAACTTATTAACATAACATTTAAATTATAATTATATTTATTTAAATTAGACTAAGAGTCGTTCATAAATACTGCAGAGAGTTGATACACTTTGACTTTGATGCGGAAACCCAAAAATAAAATAAAAGAATAATAAGCAGATTTAAATATGAAAAATTTGGCCTAATTATAATAACTTATATATGTTTCTACAAAAAATGTATATAATAATATATTCGTCCTACACTTAAGTACCCACAGAAATGTCCCATTTGAACATATTAATTGCATAATCTATATTCCATGACACAAGATGGCGTCTAAGGAATAATTTGTTTTATTATTAATCTATAATACTTTTTTATTGATTAAGTATCTTATTAACCGATGAAAAGTAATTCCTTGGTTTTTACTGACATTTCTTGAATTATTTGTGCAATATCTAAGTACACACGACGGCATATTTTTATCAAGAGATTTTTTTTTTAAATCAACACAACACGTGGCAACTTTACAAGCGCCTAGCGAGTGACTGACAGACTGATTAAAGTGCGATGTATAGTATACACCGCAGTTGAGTTGAACAGAGCAGCTGAATGCAGTGTCACCTCTAGTACGTAGTACATAATAGCTCAATGGAAATGGCGCAAAATCGAAAGAACTTTTAAAAATAATGAACGCGTTCCAAATTCAAAATAATTAAAAGTTGAAAAAAAAAAGAATAGTTTTTATGTAATAGTATTTATGGCCAGACTTTTACACAGTTATTAAACTATTCAGACAGTTATTAAACTCGAGGGGTTATTTGCAAACAAGACCTCTACAACCATTTTAAAATTTTTTGCCTGTATTTCTATCTGTCTGTCTGTAAGGGCTTATCTTCGGAACGCCTGTGCCGATTGTAATGAAATTTTACGTATAACAATTACTAGAAGGGATCTAGACTATATTTTATCGAAAAACCTTAACGATTTTTATTTTATTTTATTTGCATTACTAAAAAAATTGTATTACCGGATAAAATTAACTGATTTTACGATAATTAGTATTACCGAATAACCTAGATGATAAGATATTTAGTCAGAGCGTAAAGTTCAACGACACCAGTGAAATTATATTGATACCTGCAACATACAAATTTAACCTACATTTTGCTGACTACGAGAAACTGTGCATAGAACTTCACCTGCTGCCTCTAAACGTGCGCTAGTCTGTATGAAAATCCCACAAAATAAAATTAATCGTCGGGTCTTCTCAATAAAACATCACTAAGAGCGGCAGCGGAGCAAAATTTTTAATCAGAATTTAGTGCAAATTGATTACTAATTAAGCACTGTACCTATAACATGCTTCATCGGATAAACAGAAAATCGGTATAATTATTTGCCTAGTATTTTTTATTAATCATTGAAATTTTTATTAGTCATTGAAAGCGCAAAACTTTGTAAATAAAGTTTTGTGAAAAAAAATGTGATACTCCGTTAAATAATCAGAAAATCGACCCAACGCTGACTTTACATAATTGTTTGCATTGCGTATTAAGTTCTTATGACCACGTTTCAATAAAGTCACTTTCTTGTTTGTCTGTCTGTCTGCCATTCCGGGCGGAAGTTAGTAATTGATTTTAAACTAACTTCCTGTTGAGCTGGAAACTCTAAATTTAGAATAAGTTGAAATTCGGCTGACAATGCAAAAATATGATAACAAAACATGGTAAGTATATTTAAAGGAGACGGTCCAAATTTGTATGAAGCGTAGGCCTGGTTTTGTACAAGCAGGGAAATATATTAAAATAATATATTTCAAGACTTTTGGTCATTCATATCCACAAATTTGCCTTTATTTCAGTAGTATTAATATTTTATTCTTACCAAAAACTGCAACACTAATGGCGAATTGAAGTCGTTTTGACGTTAGCTGTCAACTGTTATGAGTGATTCAAAATGTGATTCTACAGATTTTCGATATCAATGAAATCAAAATCTCAAGTAAATCATGAAGTCCATAAAACCAAAGCCGAGTCTAACAAGCAATAACAGATCCAAACTCCAAATAAAAAAAATCCAAAGATCCAAACGCCAAAGAAATCCAAAAGAAACAGTAAACGCATTGACGAGTTCACAAATGCACGAACATAATCGGAATAAAAAAAAATATCACATTACCCAAATTATTTCATGACTCAAGTCACTTTTTAGACATGACATTTGAAATATAATTTTATGACTGAAAGGGCGCCATCTTGTAAAATCATCAAAAATTGGGATTGAATTTTTATTTTTAGCAAGTAATTTAGCGATTTATTCTCTTATTTTATTTTTAATAAAATCCTTTAATTTTTCGCTTTTTTACGGTATAGTGTACATAGACTGGGCGTGAAATGGACCGTTTCTTTATTATTACATTTTTTTAGTAAAATTCACTTGGTTTACTCCTAAATTTAAGCGCTAATTTTAGTGTTGAATTTGTGACGGAAAATCTAAAGTACAAAATTTTATAAAAACATAAATATTTATTTTCCCTGCCATAAATACCTGCTTCTATGTGGATACAATGCAAGCTAAAGATTTTTTTAACTTTATTTACTAATTTAGCACTAATTTAGTACTAAATTCTGATTAAGCAATTTGAGATTATGCCTATCTTCAATGCTAACTTAACAGACGTGTAATAATTTCATTTATCTGTTAAAGCCTGTGCTCGGTTGTGGGACGCATAGGCTGTAACTTATCATTAAGCCTGATAACCATTATGATATTTTTGTAGCATTGGGTGATAAACGAGCACACAGTCCACCTGATAGTAAGTGGATGCTGTGGCCCCTAGACATCATCCACATTTATCCTCAATTAAGAATCAAAAAGAAAATGCGTTGTCACACCTGAGGACTAAGATGGAATGCCTCGATTCCAGTAAAAAGGGTCTCCGGTTCTCTACACACACCATACGAAACACAGCAGCAATACGCTGCTATTTTACGCTGGTATTCTGTGAGAGAGTGGTTCTGACCCGGTCGAGCCGACCCATTCGTGCTACAATTATAATATAGCTGCAGCGTGGCTCTACCACGTAAAAATCTTTTACCGTTTGAGCGAAATTTCATCACTGAATTTTTTGAGAACCATAACGACTATTCTATAATCCTTAATCTCATCGGTTCTCTACGCCAAGGTTGTCTGGAAGAGATCACTTTCAGAGTGATAAGACCGCCTGTTGTACGTATGTTTGAAATTATACTATATTCGTTTTTTCGATTTCTCTTTACAATATGTAACAAAAACCCTGTAGTTCCCGTTAAGTGCGTCATCAGAATCTACTAACTAACTTACTACCTAATTTTTAATGGTCGAGTTTTCTTAAAAAAATATTTCTAAACAATGATACTTATATTTACGTGATCACTACACATATAAATATAAAACTCGCACATATAGCTGATGTGAAGAATCGATACTCCGGGAAGTCTGCAGTCTGTGAACACGTACAGGATCGCCCGCGTCACTACATTAGATTTGATAGACCACAAATTCTCGCTAAAGAACACCGATTCCTTCCAAGGATGAATCGCGAGGCTGTTGAAATAAGAAAATCCTTATTTCAATAGAGAAGATGTCTGGGCGCTACCATCTGCTTGGGATCCTATAATAATGAAATTAAATCTCAACCCAAGCATACAACTGCAAGACTTCAAAACACTATAAGTTCACACTGCGTAGATCGGAACAAAAAGTAATAATTTTAATCTGTGGTAACCGTGGTTAACTATGACATCCGGACGTCGAACATCTCAGTCGCAACATGACCATGCGTGCTGTAAAGTGCTCGAAACATCGGGTATAAAAAAAATTATTTAACGCGATAAAATCCGTAAAACTAGTGTTATTTAAATATTTCTATACATTCGAATACCGATTCTAATAACGCACTTAACGGGAACTTCAGGGTAGTTGTTACATGTATCACCTTGGATACTAACTAACTACTAAGTACTAATTTATTTTTGAGGTGGTTGCAGAAAACACCATTATTTAATAAGGCCTCATTTGAAAGAAAAATATATTGTTATATTCGAACGTAAAAACAAATTAATAAAAAACAATTAATTTTCTGCATCGATGATGGTCATACGCAATGAAACGTAAAACCTCGTGACTCGTCTCAAATGTCAACAACTGCCTTTATAGTTTTTGCTTTCAGGAAGTTAATTAACAAAATAATGATCGTAAAAACATTTAAAGTAAATACTTATGATTTTATAAAGGTTTGTTGCATTTTATAGTTATATTTTTAATTTATTACAATAATATGAAAATGTTCAATGCCGAACATGGTGCCCCTATATTCCATTACTCATAATACCTATATACTATGCCTTTACCGCAATAGAATTTACATAGAATAGAACATAATATTCATGTTATAGGCGGTAAAACAATCTTCTTCAATATTTACAATGTGTTGCTACTAAAATGATATTTTTTTATTTACAATTACAAAATGTAGGTAACCATAACATACCCCTGTCTACGTTATAAAAATACTTCACATAATATAGTTGAGTTGTCTCACGTTAACCACTCTACGTTATAAAAATAACATTACTTATATTAAAATAAAATAATTTACCGCCGTGTAGTGGAAACATAGTAGAAAACGTTACGCCATATATCAATTCATGTGTGTTCTAAGAGGTGTAAGATGGAAATAAAACAAAAGAGTTATCCTAACACCAACCAAAAAAAAGTAAAAACTGCGTTTCACAACGCAAATGTCAAATATGACAACTATCCTCTTATCATCCCAATGACATATGAATTTAAAATAAGTTTCATTAAAAAGTAACTCGTTCTCGTGAACTTGACGCGTCATAGATTATTATCCTATCCTATACCTTTAAACGAGCAATTCTTGTATATATATAATTGGAATCTCGGAAACGGCTCCAACGATTTTCATAAAATTTAGTGTCCAGGGAGTTTCAGGGGCAATAAATCGATCTAGCTAGGATTTATTTTTAGAAAATGTCTTTTTTGTCCGTGTTTTCAGGCAATGAAAAACTGCTACAATATAAGAGGTAAATTTTGTTAATGATCGTAATAGCTCAAGTGGATGTGCTCGACATCGTGAAATCGTAATGCCTTGGTTCGCGTCCCGTCTTGGGTCCGACATTTTTTCCTTTTTTTTTTCAAGTACCCTTCTTTTGTAAGGAAGTCTATTATTTCGAGCCCTTTTTTTAGTATTTTTAAAAAAATACGAAAATTTTAATTAAACTAATTGCACTCATGATTTTTTATTCAAATAACCAGTTCAATTTTTTCTATTATGTCAATAAGATCAAAAAATATTATTCATGTAATTTGTATCTAAATGTAATTTAAGAAAAAAAAACGAGCAAAGCTCGGTCATCCGGGTACTATTATATTAAGCGAGCTATTCTCAAAGCACACGTAGAGGCTTGCAAGTATTTTTTTGTTCTTTGTATGAGACACAGGCCACTTACAATTTACTTTGAAATTAAGATTGTTTAGAAGTTAAAACATGAATGTAACAATTTCACATTGGCCTCTACATTTTTAGAAACTAAACTAAAAAGTGGATTTGTGTCGAGAATGTTCTATACAAGGCAATCTATAGGGGAAGCTTATGTTCTACCAGTGGATATTAATTTTATAGGCTGTAATAATTGAATGAGTGAACGAATGATGTTACCTATGTAAAATTTTTGGTACCATATTGGGGTAATAAAGTTATTTAAGTAGCATTTTAGAATGGTAACATTAAATAATAGGTTAAAAGTTACAAAAATGTTTCATCTTTCATTTGTATACGTGGTAGAGCCATGCTGCAGCTATATTAGTAGTATAGTTGTAACACGAATGGATCGGCTCGACCGTGGAAGGACTATGCTCTCACAAAATACCAGTATAAAATAGCAGCTTAATGCAGCTCTATTTCATATGGTGAGTGTTGAGAACCGGAGATCCTTTTTACTGGAAACGAGGCATTCCATCTTAGTCCTCACGGGTGACAACGCATCTGCATTTTGATTCGTAATCGAGGGTAGATGTAGATGTCTATGGGCTACAGCAACCACTTACCATAAGGTGGACTGTGTGCTCGTTTGTCACCCCATCCAATAAAAAAAATTCTTGACGTCAAGACTTCTAACTAGTTGTGAATAGTTTTTCTCGTTCTCAAGATTTGGTACCAAAATGGTATCCACACAATAATAGATTCAAATGAGCTTTAATAACAATGACCTGTTCTGAATTGGTTCGACATTGTTTATATAAAATGCAAAAGTTAAATAAGCAAAGTTAATACTGTTTAAAAAAACCGACAGAAAATTACTAATAATACCCATTATATATAAGAACTTTATCACAGCTTTATTATAAGTTTTGAAAATTTAAGCGAGAATGGTCGCAAGCCAACTTTAAACTATAGATCCTAAATGGTCATTCAAAATTAAAATTCACCAGTTAAACCTAAACATAATTTTTAAATGGGCCTTTGAAAATCATATTTAGTATTAATGATACCCTACTTGACATAGTTCGTCGACTTTCATTTCTTTCTTTTAAGCAATATGGCATCCGGTTGTCGCCATATTGAATTTTGATTAATATCATGTTTTGTGTATGTTTACAAGAATAAGACAAATCGATTGATGTAAGAATAATCAAAATCGTTCCAAGAGTTAGCAGCACTACGAAACAATCGAGGGGGGGGATGACATTTTATGCACTCATCACTCTTCTCATAATCTAAATTCAGGCCAAACTCATGTTTTGTTAGTACAAAATAAACAAATCGATTGATGTAAGAATAATCAAAATCGTTCCAAGAGTTAGTCTCTAGAGCACTACAAAGGAAAAGACATACATCGAGGGGGGGGGGGTATGACATTTTTATGCCACTGCATCGACTCTTGCTTTGTCTCAGGTTCATAATGGTGAACCCAAGTTTCATCGTCAGTTACAATTCAGGCCACAACTTCCTCCCTTTTCGCTAACCCCGCTATTTCGAGAACTTAAGGCGACACCGTTAAAAAATGCATCTCCTTTCATCGAATAGTATAGGACTATGACACCACTAACGAAAGTGGAATTTTGATGTAGGTAAATTCATGCCTATACCTTGAATTTGATTGTTCAAAAACATGATTGTATAATTTTGACTCGATCATAATTATTTGCGAAAACACCTCTAAAAATCACTATAGTTGAAATTATGACGAAATTACTTTATTTATATGCTTGGGAATCACTCAAATATATTCATAACATCAATATTCATAATTTACTTGCACATTATTTTGATTACTTAAATCAATAATTTAAAAAAATATATTTTAAGATTCTGACAATTTCTAAGCGCTTTTAATAGTCGCGGGCGCTACGCAATTTTAGACCTTATGACGGCGTTTTTTTAAGTTTTTATAGAAATTATGTATTCACTTGGATCAGTACGGCGATAGCCTTTTCGATATGTTGTCTTAACGAGAACCGGTTTGAATTAAAAAATAATAAAATAGATAATACTTACAAGTGCTATTCATACCATCAATACTATTGTAGCAAGCAAAAATAACTGCATAATGCTCGTAATCCACATCCAGAAAAGAATATTTTTCCGTTTTCTGGTCTGAAAATAAACAATTCAGCAATATAATACGCATGCCATTGAAGATGCAGTCAGTAGTTCTCAAAGTGTAAAATAATACTATACAAATTAGTTTCAGGTTACATTCGCAGTAAAAAATATGTTCGTAATCAACATAGATAACAATACAATCAAAAATACATAACCTAACTATACAAATATAAATTAAAAACAAAAGACGGTATTAATATTGCTTTAAAGTAACTTCATCCAAACAAACCAAGGCAACTTGTATATTATACGAGTATATTATACTACAGAGACGTAATAAGTTATAATTAGGGTTGTTACAAAAATGACATTTCTGAACTGGATACGGAAATGGAATATAATAAAAAAAATTATATTGATCGGTCGGTGGCGGGTATGTTGTCGGAAATTCGACTGTTTCAGATTTGGTAGCAGTTAAGTATAGCTATATTTTTTTTAAGAATTAAAGTTATATTTTGATAACTGTTAAGAAAGTACTTTAAGATTTCTAGTAAAGAAATTATAACAAGTACAATTCATCGATTTTGCAAAACATCATTTAAATTTGTTTGCATTTTTAAATAACTTTTCAATTTATCTAGTATATTAATTTCGGTTTTAGTTTATTTTATTAGACTTTTATCGGAGGGAGATTTAATCATAATTTGAAAAAACCGTCAAAAATCAACAAAACATGCAATTTATTTCAAGATGGCGCCAGCTACCATGAATTCCTAGAAATATTTGTCCATACTTACTAATAAGCAGATACATTTAAAGATTGTTAGACAAGTCTGTAACTGCAGTCTTTTAGTCGTTATTAAGAAGACGCTGCTGCCTATTTCCTGGCTTAGTTTTATAACGAACATTCAAACCCAAATTACATGCTCTAATTTCTGTACCCAATGAAGCGACGCTGGTGACGCCATTCATAAGGTCAAGCGAAAGTAAACGCCCGAATAATAACATTAATTTTCGATACCCAAACTTCTGGGTTTTTGCATTTGTACATCTAAACAAAGCAAATGTAAAAAACTTGACGCTATTAACTTGAAACTAGATGTGTAAAAAACTAGATGTGTAATAAAAAAGGGATGTAAAATGTAACGATTAGTAGTTTAAATAATATAATATTGTAATAAGTTGTGGACATTTAGCGCTTTAAAAATGATAAATGCGAAATGTTAATATAAATGTTTAAAAATGATAAAAACGATTAGTAGTTTAAATAATATAACATTGTAATTAGTTGTGTACATTTAGCGCTTTAGATACTTCCCTACCCTAAAAGCCTCTCCGGAATAAAAGCAGGCCTGTGCCCGGCAGTCTAACGTATAAAGGCTATTTTTTTTTACTTCGGCTTTATTTTTATAACGTGAAACGTAAGCGCATGAAGAATCTTAAGTAATACATATTATAAAATAGTAATATATATTATAAATTTAAAATGATCTTTTTTTTTAAAAACGCTACACTAGATTTCTGTATCAAGGCGGCAGTTTTATACACATAAATTGCACAAGAACAAACCTTTAGCCCCGGAACAATTATTTGTAGGCCATACAATATGAATTTTCAGTTACATATTTAAATACCGTTCAAAAATAACATTGTCAATGGTTTAATAATCAAAGTACATATCGCTTTTTATTATATATGGGAGAGGCCAGAAAGATCTCATATCAGTACCTCCGATAACCATATCTAGCGGCAGTAAATCTCCCACTAGCGTAGAGGCAGGAAATTTAATACGGTTTGTTAAAACTCGAAATATGAATTTAAAATAAGTTTCATTAAAAAAGTTACACGTTTTCGTAAACTTAACGCACCTTATTGATTCAAACTACCTTTACGGATTTTATCGCGTTTATTTATGTTATTTTTAATACCCGACGTTTCGGGTGCTTTCCAGCATCCGTGGTCACGTGGGACTTAACGGGACATGTTATATTAAGCAAACAATTCTTAAATCACACGCAGAGTTTTGCTAATAATTTTTTTCTTTGTATGAGACACAGGCAACTTACATTGTATTTTGAAATTAAGATTGTTTCGAAGTTAAAACACGAATTTAACAATTTTACATTGGCCTCTACTAGCTAACTAGAAGCTAATTTAAAAAATTGATTTGTGTCGGGAATATTTTATGCCATTATCTTTGTCAACAGAATTGAATCGTTTAATCAACTTTAAGACAAGAGTGCTGGTTCTTTTCTCGCCCAAATATTAAGTTTTGCAGTTCTTCAGTCAGGAAACTCCGCCGGTGTTCTAAAATATCTAAATATAATGAGTAGGTTATGTTGTTAATTCTAGTTCTAAGTTTCTTTTATAATAATAAATATAGGTAATATATTATTATATTATGTAAATAAATATAAAATGTCACAATTTAAAATTAAATTAAAGGTAATAATAAATTACCGGTATGTGTGACCATGAGCAAATCACCAGTATTATTACTGTCCACCGTGAGGGCCACAGATCCATTGTAGTAACTGATGGTATTATTAGAAATCCAACTGATTGAAACATCGGTGGTATTGTCAGTCTTGTGATTAAACAGTACCATGGCGCAGTCGCCTTGAATGTCAAGATCAGTTGCTACCGCCGCTACGTACCACTTGCCATCCAGCTGTTGATTAGAACATAAACAAGAAAATATTATTTTATTATTGTTATTTTTAAAGAAAGTACTCAAAACATCCCACAGCTGGACACTGTCTGCTCTTAATAATTGATTGAAAAAAGTAGTTTGAAATGGCTGCTTATAAGGCAATTACATTATGTTAGTTAAAGGTGAATATGGGCCTCAGCATCTTTTAGTGCCGGTTTATAACACTTACTTTAAAGAATAGACATGACCAAATTTTTTTTTTTGATATAATTATCAAAACAAATTTTGCGTCTATGCTATATTATTATTTAAGGATATGTTACAACTGGTTGTTTAATTGAAATATAATATAAATATTCAATTTTGTGATAGCTTCGATTTCAAATATCTTTAATGTTTAAAGTAAAGTTAAATTAAATTAAATATCAGCAATATTGTAACAGATCTTACAATAAATAAACACAAAGCTCAAGGAAGGTTTTCAGAAAATTATATAAATAATTTGAGTTTTTTTTTCATGAAAAAAAATTAAACAAAAATTAATACTGGTTTTAAATACATATTAAATAAAAAATATGCATTATTGACACAAACAACTCACTGCTTTCAAATCCAATTCACGCGAACTAATAATTGGACAGTTCGCGTTTTGCTCGGCACATTTTACGCTTAGTGTAAACAGAAATACAGTTATATAATGAAACAACATCTTTTGATAATACAGTAGTAAGAATAACACAAACTGATGTCACAATCCAACTGCAATGTGACAGAAATCGACACGCCTTTTATATAAAAGGTTTTTACTTCGTATTCTCTAACTACTTTATCACAAGTTCCGTATTAAAAAAATGCACGGAAATAAGGAAACAATGAACTCAATGAAGTGCTCTTTGAGTAAGCATTCAGGAATATGTGAGCATGCTATAGACCTTATTAGGCGTTATACCTAGGGATATTAAAAAATATGTCAAAATGTTATTGTATTTACGCGAATACTCTATACCTATTGAATCTTTCTTCTTTCTTTCTTTCTTTCTTTATCTTCACGCACAATCCCTAACGGGGTAGCCAGAGAGAACAGATCGCCAAGTGTCACGATCCTTACATACCTCTTTCGCTTCTTTCAGGTTTATTAACTTCTTCATACATGCACGTCTAGGTATCCGAGTACTCTTGACCCTCCCCTCTTCGAGCAATTTGCTCACATGGTCTTCGAAAGTTAGTCTCGGTCTACCTCGACACCTTTTAATATTTACTTTCGCTCTATATATTTTCTTCACCATTCGGTCTTCACTCATTCGTTCAACGTGCCCAAACCATTGGAGTACGCCCCTATCAATTTTTGTGATAAGGTCATCTTTCAATCCTGCCATATTGCGAATCTCTTCGTTTCCGTACCTATTGAATAAAACTATTATTACACATTTATCATGTTTAATTTAACTTTCTATTAATTTCCGAGATCTATCTGTGACTACGGGATGCTATAAAGCACAAGCAACGTCAAGAATTAAAAATAAGTAAAATTAAACGCGATTAAATCAATTCAGTAACTAGACAAACCGATTTCATTTTTTTAATCCGTAATTTTTTTTTAAAATGGCCCATAATCACAATACATTTAATGTAGTACCATAAAGATAATCACAAAATCTGGGCCAGATAGGTGACACTAAGCTCAAGTTATTTGGAGCGAAGCTCCCATGGCACAAGAAAACGGTTCTTTGAAATCTACCTCCTCCGTAACCAATTTACATAATTTTTAGGAAATATTTGTTGCTCCACGAGGAAATCTGAATTTGATTTTCTTTTCTTTTACAATCTAATCAATTCGCTAATCTACACCTGCGCAATGTCACCATTTGATTGAATCTTTTGTTGAAATAAAGATAGCTATGACTTTAGACTTTTACTCCGCTCCGTTTATGATGCTAGCAAAAGGTTTTACCTTTGCATCTGCATCGGCCCTATTTATTTACACTGTAAAAAGTCCGGATTGAATTATGTGTGAAAGTCATCGTTACAGCAGATCATTGATTGCCGGGTCAGCTAGTAATAGACAAAAAGGCAGTAGCTAAATCACTTCAAAACAATTTGTGTTAAACATGTAAAAATGTACCTCAGATCCGCAGGAAAAAAATGGAATGCGCGTTCTAATTGAAAGAACACCTTCTGTCATACTTCAATTATTTACACATGTGCACTAACAGGCATAATTGCCCCTGCATATAACACAACTATCCTCAATACCTTTCTTACCAATAAATTAGTAAAAACACACAACCATCCATAATACACGTATTTTACCTCTAAACGAAGCATTATTGGGATATATAGAGTGCGATGCCTGACTGTTAAAGACGCCACGGAGACTAGAGTATTCAGAGACAAACTCTAGTTTAAGCTCAAATGTGTCTAGCTAGAAGTACCTTAGAGTTTTGATGATCGGTCAGTCAGTGAGTGACAAAATTAAGAAACTTTGACTAGTTATTATTCTTAAACTACTGGTTCAAATTGAATGAAATTTGAAATATACCATGTTTATACAATACCTACTCGGTTACCGGCTAATAATAAAATTCAAGCTTCTAGTTGTATTTTTCGCTCGACTTTGCGTGGGCACTGCCGTGCCCCCTGATATTTCCAACGTTTCAAGCATTTTACAGCACCCATGGTACCGTGGGGGAGGTGTTCAACGTCCCAATATATAGTTAACCACGGCTACCTCCAGATTAAAATTACTAAAAAAAATACCTCCAGATTATATAGAATATAAAGTAATGGATATAATATAACACTTGGATTGTATGATAATTAACTTCATAGTTTTTTATATTAGTTTTTTATTAAAAATTGTTTTGTATATTAAACTTAATAAATTAAAAAATAGAATGTATTGATTTTTGTTCAATATAGATTATTACGTAGTTATTGGAAGTATTTTTTTTTGTTTTCCACTGGTTCGCAAATTACTTCTGTCATGAGAAAAGCAAGAAACTCAGCCGGAATAATTTTTTTATAAATAATAATTTGGTACATTTTTATACGAATTATAACAGAACCAGCATGGCAGCGATCACCTCATTCTCAGAAGTTACTTCCATTAATGTATTTCTTAATATTATAATAAATATTTTTGTACAATTATGGTTATTGTTGTTTTCAGTATTTATTCACAATTATCAATTTTTATTAAATCTATTAAAACATAATATAGTTATTTCACTACGCCTATATTTCACACCACACTGCTATGCACTTCTCATTTCGTGTGAGTTTCTCCTCATTTTTGAAAGAGCTTTTAAGCAAATAAGTCTGCTAAGGGCTGTTGTCTGCATTCACATGACGACATACCCAGACACGTCGGCCTCATCATAGTCTTGTCTATCACCCTAGAGCTCATAGTATACGTACGTATAGTTGTAGCACGAATGGTTGACCGGGAAAGAACATGCTCAGCGTAAATCTGAGCAAAGATGTGGATGTCTATGGGACACAGCATCCACTTGCCATTGGTGGACTCTAGTGCTTGTTTGTCACCCTCATTCTATAAAAAACGTGGTAAATTAGCAATTGAAATTGCAATCAACACAACACTTTTATTGGTGCCAAC
Source organism: Parnassius apollo (assembly GCA_907164705.1). Classification (NCBI taxonomy): domain Eukaryota; kingdom Metazoa; phylum Arthropoda; class Insecta; order Lepidoptera; family Papilionidae; genus Parnassius; species Parnassius apollo. The sequence continues at coordinate 9,710,666 of CAJQZP010000975.1, forward strand.
GGGGCTCGAACAAGGTATGAATGACATGGTAGCTTAGGGACAAACGCTCGCCTTAAAATTTCATAGTATGAGAGTAAACCCGAACTGGTCTGAACCTCAACGACTCCTCTGCAATTTTAAGTGCAGGTATACGTGCTAATGTGCTCAGAGTAAAAGTAATCATAGATAATAAGCCTTGCTATTTAAATAAAAATATAATAAAAAATTACGCGTTTAGTTTTCAAACGTGCATTGGAAAGCCTAGTTACGGGAAATGTTTAAGATTTTCTTTAAAAAAAAGACACACTAATAAAAACTATAAAAGAACTTTCACTTCGCCGCTAACTTGAATGGTGAATTTGAACTCACTTTTAAGTTTCGCAGTTACATATATATATATATATATATATAGTTCGTATTTTTAACTATTAGACAAATTTATAGATACAGAACTTGTAACCTCCTTAATTCTTTAAGTGATATAAAAACGTCTATTATTATGTATACATCAATATTATTTAACTTAAACCTGACCTTATTGCAGCTGTATTTTACTTTCCTGACTTTATCAGATAAAACATAATGCAACTCAATGAGACAAATATATACTATCGATTGATAACGATGATCTCTTCTCTATTATCAGAATTTTACAACAGAAACGCTTGTAGAATTTTAACACAATGTGTAGTATAAAATGTTTCACTATTTTAATGTTTGTTTTATCACATTTAAAATTGTGCCGAAATCAAATACTACAATTCGGCACTTGTGCTGAAGTAGAAACGATGAAATTCTTTAATTTGGAAAAGGTAAGTCATAATTTTAATAGTTTTATACGAACTTTTGGCAGGAAAATAAATTATTTATTTAAGGTTACATGTTGTATGAGTTTAATTTGTATATAACGCATTAGTATTTTGGATAAATTTACAACACATTCGTCTTAAAAGTCATGGCAGGCAATCAAGTATGTCCCTAGGTATCAGCATCAAAAAAATAGTTTATTAAAGTTTTAACTACTGAATTGTATTCTTCGCTCTTGGCGGTACAAGAAAGTACCAGAAGCAAGTAAACATACACAGTATGCATATATATAAACGTATATAGTCCGCTTACATGCAGTAAAGCAATTTGTTGTATTTTGTGTCATTAATGAATTAACTCATTTAATTGCTAAAAATAGGTAAATTTTTTTTATTTCATTTTACTTTGACATGATGTTAATAAACTTATGCGTGTGCGTGTGCGTGTACGTGTGTGTGTGTGTGTGTGTGTCTCCCTCTCTCCCTCTCTCTCTCTCTCTCTCTCTCTCTCTCTCTCTCTTGCTGTGTGTGTGTGTGTGTGTGTGTGTGTCTGTGTGTGTGTGTGTGTCTCTGTGTGTGTGTATGTGTGTGTGTGTGTGTCTCTGTGTGTGTGTGTGTGTGTGTGTGTGTGTGTGTGTGTTGTGTGTGTGTGTGTGTGTATAAAAAGTCTAAGTTTGAGGCACATACAGTGTCTGTGTGACAAACTTAGACTTTTTATATCATTTGAACGGATTCGGACCAGAAGATTGCTAGAAATTTCGAATACATCATTTTCAATTTTTTTTAAGTAATTTTAAACAGATGTTACGATCAATTCTGAAATCTAATCAGCTCTTAAACTCAAAAATCACCGTCAATTGCTGCAAATCGCATCAAAATCGGTTAATGCTTTGAAGAGAAACCGTTAACGAAAAATTTCGAAAAAAAAGTGTTTTATTCAAATAACTTCAAAATTTCTTCTTGAATCGGTTTTAATGTTACAAATTAACTATGCGTGCTTAAAAATTGCGTTGAACGCGCCGTCAAGATCATCAAAATCGGTTGATTTGTTCGTGAAATATTAAAATATGAAAAAATTAAAATACATGGTGGTGTGCTCGATTAGCAAAAACGTATAAAGTCGTTTTGCACAATTTGAACGCGAAACAAGAAATAGTTAGCTTTTCTTTCAACTTGACTAGGCCACTCTATCCGCTCTCATAAATTATTAATGGTTATATCAATTTATACATACACTGATGCATACAGCTGATGATTATATTTAAGTTTTGCAGTACGTATTTCTACAAAAAGTTGCAGTGAAGATAAAAAAGTAGACTTTTGATAGTGTAAAATGAATGAATGAATAAAAGGTGAAAAAATTACCTAATGGTTTTTCTGTCATGACTTATAGATAGTACACCTATTTGTAATTTAAACTAAAATGTACATTAATTAATAAACTACATGCTAGCTTAAATTATTAATTAGATTTATTAAATTGATAAAAACGTCATGATGGGTGGAATTTGAAATTAGCGGGTAGTTCCAGGGATGGCCTATAGGGTCAACTGTATCTTTAAAGGTTACTACCCCACTACGATTTTATCCTGTATCGTGGAGGCAGTTTACAAACATAAATTGCATAAGACCCGAAACAATTACGTGTAGGCTATACAAGTAATTGTACCATACGGGATTCGAATCTGCGGCCCTCAGCACTGCAACTCAATGCCAATCCATAGCGATATGTAGCCGTCAAAATGAATTAAAGAAGACAAAAATAGATTCAGCCGAAACTTATCATATTAACTCACTAAATATATTTTTTATTACAGTTTCTCGGCGTATGGCACGAGATAGAACGGATTCCGATATGGTATGAAGAACATGGACAATGCGCATACAAACGTTTTCAAGCATGCGGTAGAAGAATCGAAATTGAATACGGTTTCGTTAGAGAAGGGATCCAATTCATTTTACACGTTAATAGTACTTATGTCCCTGGAGATGAAGCCGTGTTTACCCTTGAAAAGAATAACATAGGTATTGTTCCAACTATATTATATTTACATATGTATGAGTATATGGTAGTGACATTAACAGCCTCATCAACATAAGAAGTTCACTTCGGAAATTAGAAGCATAGGTAGTTAGTGAATTAAACAACATTTACACATGGTAGCCTTACTGCAGCTACATTAGTAGAATAGTTGTAGCACAAGTGAGTCGGCTCGACCGGGAAAGGACCACGCTCTCACAGAATACCAGCGTAAAATCGCTGCTGTGTTTCGTATAGTGAGTGTAAAGAGCCGGAAACCCTTCTTACTGGTAATGAGGCATTTCAACGTCCTCACGGGTGAAAACGCATCTGCATTTTGATTCGTAATCGAGGATAGATGTAGATGTATATAGGCTACAGCAATTACGTACCATCAGGTGGAATGTGTGCTCGTTTGTCAGCCTTATCCCATGAAAAAAACGTTAAAATTTAGTCCAATGTTTAATTTTTATTTGCAAAATTTTTATTTTGCTCATACCGATCAATTATTCCCGTATTTATTAATTATAACATATTTTTCTTCTTCGTCATTATCAGCCCGTAACATTCCACTGCTGCATATGAGCGTTTTTCTATGTAAATGGGTTTACCATAAGCCACAAGATAGGCCGTACCGTACTTTGTAGTGGCGGTATAAGAATATCCACTATCCCACATCAACCCGTGGGTGTCGTAAGGCGAAAGAGGCAAAGGAAATCAGGAAATGGGCGGCAGCGTGTTCCTAATAACGACTATAAATGAAAAAAATTGCGGTTGCCAACCCACTTACCAAGCGTGGCAACTATGGAAAATATCCCCCTGTGAGGCAATCTGTGTGGAGCTCACCTCAGGTCTGTCCAGGAGGCTATGTTGAGCAGTAGACTTCAATAGACTGTAACAGTTACACACTAGGCCATCGGATTATCGATCGCAGTGCCAGATGTATCTCAGCTTCGATACTGTGGCCGGATTTATATTTTTAATTTAACTGAAATAATAAATAAAAAATAGTGACAACGCTATCTGTTGGAGGCCATGAGATTTCTTCAGCATTTCCCACCGTCGCCTTTTACACGTCCACTATACGAAATTGTCTTTCAGTGAGATTGTCTTCACAGTAACCGCAAGGCCTATTACCAATATTCCTTTTATTCAGAAATTTCATTTCCCAGAATATTTCGTAGTACCTCCGACGTAGAGTACAACTATACATTTATTTTATACAAACTATTTTAATTTTAAACACTTGACTTCTTTTAATATAAGAACGACAAATTATTAATAATTAATATTATTAAAGACATTGTCTTTCAGTGAGATTGTCTTTCACTGTAACCGCAAGGCCTATTAGCAATATTCCTTTTATTCAGAAATTTCATTTCCCAGAATATTTCGTAGGACCTCCGACGTAGAGTACAACTATACATTTATTTTATACAAACTATTTTAAAACACTACTTAATATAAGAACGACAAATTATTAATAATTAATATTATTAGAGACATCTTGTTCCTCAACTTCTGTTTTCAATTTCCTCATTGCAACTTAATTTGTTCACAATATCTTATCAAGAGAATGCTGGATTGAACAATAAAAAAAATTTCAATCTCAGTTTTTTCAGTCTATACGTGGTACAGTAATGCTATAGCTATATAAGTAGCATAGTTGTATTATGAATTGGTCTGCTCGCGCGGGGAAGGATCATATTATCACAGAATACCAGCGTAAAATAGCAGCTCAATGCTGGTGTGTTTTGTATGGTGAGTGTAGAGAACCGGAGTCTTTTTACTTGAAACGAGGCATTTCATCTTCGTCTTCACGGGATACAACGCATCTGCATTTTAATTTAGTCGATGAACCACAGTAACCACTTACCATCAGGTGGACTGTGGATGGCTCATTTGTCACCCTTAAGGATGATTCACGTTACACCGTGTACGACCGGCACGGGCTCCACCCGGGGCACGTCCATCGTGCGCCGCACGGGCCAGTTGTTCATGCTACACCGGGCTTTTTTGCGTGTATTCTTTGCACGACCGAGTCTGTGTTAGGTGTTTTGTGTCAACTAGTGATTTTGTCAGTCGATAGACGTGATGCTTGAGTTAAATATGCAATTTTCATAACTTGAATTGGCAGCCATTGCAAGTGCCATCGATGACGATCGATATTGTTTTCCAAATAACATTTTTGTATTTATTATCCAAATACTTAGGATCTTATCGTAAACTACATGATATTTTCGCACACATTCTAGCAATTTTTTATCGTCCATTTTGATTTTAAACTGCTCACATCTCAAAGAAGACAGGCCTGTTGGTCTAGTGGTTAGTGACCCTGACTGCTATGCCGGAGGTCGTGGGTTCGATTCCCACCCAGGACAAATGTTTGTGTGATGAGCACGATCATTTGTTCTGTGTCTGGGTGTAATTTATCTATAATATTTATGTATTTAGAAATATATAAGTATGTTTATCAGTTGTCTAGTACCCATAACACAAGCTCTGCTTAGCTTGGGACTAGATGGCGTTGTGTGATAGTTGTGGAATATTATTATTATTTTTGGGGTATCTGTATAGTTTTCTCATCTGGTTGGTTTCTATAAATATATAATTATAAATTAAAATGAAAAGATAAATATACATAAATATCAATAAAATAAAATAAATACAAAAAATACACAAATAAATAAAGATCCAACCAGATGGAAGCCCTCGGCAGGGGAGACCAAACGGCCGAGGGTTAGGGGGAAAGGGAAAGAAACCGACGGACGATGCGGGCGGTATCGAGGACCACTGCCCTCTGCATTTGAGCCCGGAGCGGTCCGTCACGGAGTCCCAGTCGCCTCAGATGACCCGAGAGGCTGACTGGGATTAGCCCGTTCGCAGAGACGACTACAGGAATAATTTCGGTCGGCAGACCACCCCACATGTCGGTCACCTCGTGAGCCAGGTCCAGATATTTTGTTTGCTTATCTGTTTCGGCTTTCACGAGGTTCTCGTCATACGGAATGGTAATGTCGACCAAAAATATCCTTGACTGTGCCCGGTCCATCAGCACAATATCAGGCTTATTTGCAAGAATAGTCCTGTCTGTGATGATGGCCCGGTCCCAGTAGAGCCTGGCGCGGTCATTTTCGAGCACGGCTTCCGGCAAGTACTTGTAATACGGCAATTTCCGGTCCACGAGACCGTATTTCAGAGCGAGCGCCTGGTGTAGAATTCTGGCTACTAGGTTGTGCCTGTGCAAGTACTCAGAGTTAGAAAGCGCCGAACAACCGGAGATGACATGTCTAAGTGACTCCCCGGGATGGCGACAAGCTCGACAGACGTCGACGGTGCCATCCTTTAGGATGTATCTCCGATAGTTGTTGGTCTTAATAACCTGATCCTGTATTGCACAGACAAAACCCTCGGTTTCCCCGAAGAGGTCACCGAAACGTAGCCAGTTGAGGGAAGCGACTGTATCTACGAAGGGCTCATGTAGAACCCTGTAGTACCTCCCGAGGAGCTCCTTCTCCTTCCATACAGTCTCCCGGTCGGAAATGCTAAGCACTGCTGGGTCCTGCCATTGCTCGTTGGCCAAGGATAGAGGGGTAAGCCCTATATCACTAGAAATGACGTCATTATAGAATGGATCATCCGATCTCGCCAGGAAGTAATGACGGAGGCTGCACACTTCACGATTATGCATAGTGAGCGCGCTTAGAAAGCCACGCCCACCATGCTTTCGCGGCAAGTACAGCCTCATTACCGACGATCTCGGATGATGCATCCTATGGGACGTCATGGTAGTGCGGACTTTTCTATCCAGGGCGTTAAGTTCAGTCTGAGTCCACCTGAGTATGCCAAAGGTATACATAAGGACAGGCATGACCCAACCGTTATATGCGTGTGTCTTATTCACACCGGACAAAAGGCTATTAAGCACTTTGGTCAAGCGTGCATAAAACACGTCGCAAACTGACTGTTTCACACCAGCCTCATCGATACCGATGTTCTGTGACATACCCAGGTATCGGTATGTTTCAGCCTCGGAAAGGGTCCTTAAGTTGACGGGCATAGATAAATCTATGCCCTCAGAGTTAGCAACCCTTCCCCTCTCAACATGGAGGACCGCACACTTATCCGTCCCCAGCTCCATTCCAATGGAACTGCTAAACTCACAAGTGATTTTTAGCAATTCCACAAGATGGGAGCGACTGGAGGCGAATAACTTAAGGTCATCCATATAGAAAAGGTGGGTCACTTTTGTCCCTCCTTTCCGTAGCTGAAATCCTCTCCCGGATCCCTCCAGTAAGGTACTGAGAGGGTTCAGGGAGAGGCAGAACCAGATTGGACTCAGACAATCGCCCTGGAAGATACCCCTTCTTATCCTTATGTGGTTCTCCGCAGCCATCATCCGCTCACCCAGATGACAAAGGATCGTACTCCACTGCCCCATACACTGCTCGAGGAAGTCTCTCACTGTACAGTCTATCTTGTACAGCTCGAGGACTCTCTTTAGCCATGTATGGGGCACCGAGTCGAATGCCTTTCTGTAGTCTATCCAGGCGGCGGAGAAGTTCCGACGGTTGCGTTTCACCACTTTGCCAATGACCGCGTCAATGAGGAGTGGTTCCTTAGTTCCACGACCACCGCCCCGACATCCATTTTGAGCGCGTGACATCACCTGATTTAGCTCCAGGTGACGAGTGATTCTCGCGCTCAAAATATTATTATTATTTTGGGGTATCTATATAGTTTTCTCATCTGGTTGGGTGCTATAAATATATAATTATAAATGAAAATGAAAAGACAAATATACATAAATATCAATAACATAAAATAAATATAAAAGTACATAAATAAATAAAAGCCCAACCAGATGGAGGCCCTCGGCAGGGGAGACCAAACGGCCGAGGGTTAGGGGGAAAGGGAAAGAAACCGGCGGACGATGCGGGCGGTATCGAGGAGCACCGCCTTCTGCATTTGAACCTGGAGCGGTCCGCCACGTAGTCCCAGCCGCCTCAGATGACCCGAGAGGCTGACTGGGATTAGCCCGTTTGCAGAGACTACAGGAATAATTTCGGTCGGCAGACCACCCCACATGTCGGTCACCTCGTGAGCCAGGTCCAGATATTTTGTTTGCTTGTCTGTTTCGGCTTTCACGAGGTTCTCGTCATACGGAATGGTAATGTCGACCAAAAATATCCTTGACTGTGCCCGGTCCATCAGCACAATATCAGGCTTATTCGCAAGAATAGTCCTGTCTGTGATGATGGCACGGTCCCAATAGAGCCTGGCGCGATCATTTTCGAGCACGGCTTCCGGCAAGTACTTGTAATACGGCAATTTCCGATCCACGAGACCGTATTTCAGAGCGAGCTCCTGGTGTAGAATTCTGGCTACTAGGTTGTGCCTGTGCAAGTACTCAGAGTTAGAAAGCGCCGAACAACCGGAGATAACATGCCTAAGTGACTCACCGGGATGGCGACAAGCTCGACAGATGTCGACGGTGCTATCCTTTAGGATGTATCTCCGATAGTTGTTGGTCTTAATAACCTGATCCTGTATTGCACAGACAAAACCCTCGGTTTCCCCGAAGAGATCACCAAAGCGTAGCCAGTGGAGGGAGGCTACTGTGTCTACGAAAGGCTTATGTAGAGCCTTGTAGAACCTCCCGTGGAGCTCCTTCTCCTTCCATACGGTCTCCCGGTCGGAAATGCTCTGCACTGCCGGGTCTTGCCATTGCTCGTTGGCTAAGGATAGAGGGGTAAGTCCTTTATCACAAGAAATGACGTCCTTATAGAATGGATCATCCGATCTCGCCAGGAAGTAATCACGGAGGCTGCACACTTCGCGATTATGCATGGTGAGCGCGCTCAAGAAGCCACGACCACCATGCTTCCGCGGCAAGTACAGCCTCATTACCGACGATCTCGGATGATGCATCCTATGGGACGTCATTGTAGTGCGGACTTTTCTATCCAGGGCGTTAAGTTATTATTATTATTATTATTATTATTTGTCGGAACCGCGCCGAGCCGGAGCCGGGAAACAATACCCTCCGACATTTCGACACCTTGCCCCGGCCGGGTCTTGGCGTGAATCACTTCCTACAAAAAGTATGCTAAGATGTTTGACCATGTCCCGGCCGGGGCTCGGCCGTGGCCCGGCCTGGTCGCTACACGGTGTATCGTGAACCATCCTTTATCCTTTAAAATATAAGACTGATGCTTGAGCCAAGATCTTACCTAATTTCGTGATTATAGTGTATATGGTTAGAACGACACCCTAAAATGTGTAAGTATGCCTAATGTAAGAAAATACATGTATAACCATGGCTAGAATCTGCAGTCACCAATGCGCCTGCTCGGCAAGGTCCATACCAGGCAAACTTTTTAAACACAGCAAATATGTTTGTTAGTCCTCTAAAAGGCCTGTAAAGAAAAATACACTAACCTCAATTTTATTGTCATAGTAGTCGTACTGTTTTAAAAGAACAATAGAATAATAATAATAAATATATTATTATATCATATTTGCAGATCCGTTAGGCATTCCGCTTTCTGTGATAGCAACAGATTACACTAACTACGCCGTAGTCTACGGCTGTAGAAACAATGAAGAGTTGGATATTAAATATTGTAAGTATATATTAATTCAAATTGCAGTTCTATATGTCCCACGGCTGGACATAAACCACTTCTGATTTCCAGGTATTACGGAGCCACTAGACTACCGCGCTAATCCAGTGCGAGTTGGTTTTCTCATATAGATATCCTAACGTACAAATAATTTATGGGAAAAGATTGACAAAGCAAATGACGTAGTCAAAATGTTCCCCAAGCTATACAAAAATAAAACTATTGCCATTAATTTAATAAAAACAAACAAAGAATTTTGAATAACTATTAAGATTTCGTAGCAGCTGTTGAAAAATGATCAAGTTTAAAAGTATTTAAAATTAATTCTTCTGTTTGAAGTCACTTTATAGCATTACAGTTCATGTAATGTGGCCATATAATATTAAAAAAGATCAGAGTAGGGAAAAATCAATAATTAGAAATACTTTTTATGATGTTATCTGAAAACAAACCTTCTATTAATAAATGAATATATCAAAATAATCAAAATACACCGACGGATAGGATTTTATTTATTTATTTAATACAGCAACAGCTTTAACACGTAGCAATACAAACTAGGATATGATTATTTTACTTTATTACTTGCAACACTGAATCCGTCGGTCAAGTGTCAAAACAGTCAAAGTGTCTAACTTGTTCGAATAGTTACAAACAATATAAATATTTTCGAAGACTGAAAATAACTGCTCTCCCTGTTTTTTTAAGCTAAAGTAATATGTATCCTAAACATCAAGGACAAATGCATACAAAAATAACCTATATAATAATACACATAAAATTATAACTTTATGAATATGCACATTGTGTAGTTGTGATAAACAACTAACTACTGTGTGGCTATATGCACTTTACTAATTCTTTATAAGGAAGATCTGTACTTTCAAGTGACATAGATGTCATCTCTGTATCTGGGGCACAGGCTCATACAATTCTTGGCAATCTCTTTTAGGCTGCCGAGGTGGCAAGGGTCACCCTAAACGGAAGTTAATCAATCAAATTAATGAAATATTGAAGATGGGACATGTTAATAGTGACCTAAACCGATTATGATGTATGCGTGAATATATGAGAAATTGAAATATATGAGAAAATATATGAGGAATTTCTGTGGAAGTCTTAGGGCGAGGAAGTGTCAGTCGCGCCGCTCCAATGTTTATTGGCAAACTTTTTTAATTTCCATGACAGGCACCTTCCCTCGCAATTTCGTTCATCACCACCGAACTCGTGATAAATTAGCACTTAAAATTACAATCCACACTTTGATAGATGCCGGCGGCGATCGAACTTGGTTAACGGTAACACAATTACTAAGAAATTGATGACAAACGCTTGGCCCCTGAGTTACCACGGCTTACAATTATCGTTAAAATCTATTTAAAAAAAAACTGTGATTGCCACGCTTGGCAATGGCAAGCGGGTTGGCAATCGCAGTTTTTTATTTTTAGTTGTTATAGGGAAGATACTGCTACCCATCTCCCTATTTGGTTCCCTCTGTAACCTCTTAAGACACCCACGGGATGATACATGGTAGTAGATATTCTTACACCGCTACTATACGGTAACCATGGTTTATTGTATACGTAATAAGCATTTTTTATTTTTGAAGGTCTGGAATTGATTTAGATATTTTATCAGTTTCAGCCTGGATATTATCAAGAAACAAAATCCTAGCACCTGAAATATTGGAGACAGCGTACCGAGACCTAAATTCTTTACCGTATATTACTACTGCGTATTTGGAGCAAGTGCAACAAAATGATGAAACATGTAAATGTCATTGGACAGCTCACGTGCAGGCTGAGGATATTAAAGAAGTCCGAAGGGACGAATTGTGAAAATGAACTATATGTTATTTAAAAACGGGGAAAACAATGTCTTGTCATTTGGTATTACATAACTAAATATATTATTTGTTTTCTTTTTATTTATAAAGGTAAGAGTGTCAAACGAGTACACATGATTTGATCTTTCATCAGATTGCATGTTGAAATATATACAGGAATATATGGTGATACGCTCGACCGGGGAAGGATCACGCTCTCACAAAATACCGGCGTAAAATAGTAGCTAAATGCTTCTATCTTTCGTACGGTGAGTGTAGAGAATCGGGGACCATATTAGTTGGAAACGAGGCATTCCCTTTTATTCCTTAGTGGTGGCAACGCATCTGCATTTTGATTCCTAATCGAGAACAGATGTAAATGTCCATGGATCTATATGCTCACACTTTTATGCTATAAAAAGTGACATACTGTAGACATTTTCAACTATCATCAATTAAGAATTGAAATGCAAATGCTTTTATGCACTTGAGGGCAAAGATGAAAAGCTTCGTTACCAATAAATTTGTGCAAGTGTGATCACGTCTTGGTAGAGTCGATCTATTCGTGCTTCAGCCATAATATAGCCAAGGCGTGGCTCTATAAGGTATATAAGTAGTTCTGTTTTATTTAATATATCAAGTCCTCCCTAACTCAACGAACGTTTCCAACTTCTCAGCTCCTCTCATAAACTTTCCCTTCAGTCCATTGAAAACCTTTCCCTTCTATCTCCCTTGCACTCCTCCACTTTTTACAGTAAATCTTTTTCAGTTCTTGGAGTCAAGCTTTGAAACTCCTAACCATTTACTAAAATACGTGCTTAACTGACTGCTTGACTGCTTTAAAAACCAAGTTAAGAAACATTGTCTTACCTTCTAAATTCTCCCCTTCCATCTTTTCCTGTCACTTTAATATCTAGTCTGTCCATTTAGTAAATTTTTGCCATGTTTAGTAATTTACTTTTATATTTTAGATTATAATATTATTTATAGTGCACTCCACCCATTGATAAACCCATCACTTTTTATTTCCTATTTAGGTTTTCTGGAAGAAATTGCTGTATAGCAATAAGACCGCATTTTGTTTTTCTCTTTGCTTGTTTATTGTTTTCTTAGTATACCATAAAGCATATTCTATTACATTAGTTGTTCTACTTTGAATAAATTTGATTAATAAAAATCATAAGGGATATTGTAAATTTGCTTTGTAACTGTACTTTATTTATTAAAATTAATATTTAAATTTAAAATGTAATAATTATTTAAGGCTAACATTTAAATTATCCTAATTTTTAACATTGTACATTTACGAAACAATTGTTTTTATCTCTTTGTTCGTTATATAAAAAGGCTTCTTAATAAAACTCTTTACATTCTGTATAATTTTATTTCAATAAAATAGGGACTGCGTATCTAAAAGTCATAGGATCCGTGCCTTGGTCATCGTAATATTTTGGAAGGCAGTTAGACCAGTCATCTTTTACTAACATTTCAGGAACCACCCCTATTTGTGCCAGCGGTTTCATGGCCAACTCTTTAGACACATCATTTAATAAATGATGCCGTGAAAGAATCCATACATAAACTGAAGAAAAAAAACAGTTACGTTCATTTCATAAATACTGTATACTAAGTTGCTATGTTTTAAAGTAACAAAACAGAAGTAAATAAAATCTTCTTTTTTTTTCAAATCTTCCTTCTTATTTACCAGTCAGTAAGATGGATGTGCTTGATCGCTTTGTTTAGTAATTTTTTCTAAGCCAGAGCTTATCTGCAAACCCACCTGATGGTAAGTGGTAATGGAGCTTAAGATTGTGAAACGCACTGACTTAACGAAATCCTATTCAATAAAGATATTGATTAATTTGCAACCTTCCGCTAACTAAATACAATGATGTGTCTTACCCGGATTGATGAGCACCTCCCGCCCTCCCTCAATTACGTGCACTAATTCCGTCGCCAATAGTCCCAGCACCACTACTCCCAACACCACTCCCAAAATACCGGCACCACTACTTCTAACACCACTATTCCAAGAAAGACGCACCATCGACGATAATACGACACGTGTTTCGCCTCTACACGAGGCATCCTCAGGTGATGTAGACTCTACGGCGGCCGACCGCTAATCCTATTTACTCTTCCCTTAAAGACACTCACATAGGAATCGGATGAAACGACAAATACTAGCTACATATTCCACTCTTTTGCTGTACGTATGCCGAACAGTGTAGCAAAGTGTTTGGTTCGAATGCGTGGTAAGTCAACAACGAAAGGGTGAAGTCGTTTAGCTTGCGTATTGCTGACTTTTTTATAGAAGAAGGGTGAAAAACGAGCATACAGTGCAAGTAATGGTAATTGGACACATACATTTATCGTCGATTAAGGATCAAAATGAAGATACTCTGTCATCACTGAGGACTAAGATGGAATGCCTCGATTCCAGTAAAACGGGTCTCCTGTTCTCTACACTAACTATACGAAGCTGCTATTTTACGCTGGTATTCTGTGAGAAAGCGTGATCCTTCCCCGGTCGAGCAGCATTCATGCTACAACGATAATATAGCTGCAGCGTGGCTCGACCACGTATAAAACACACGTATACCTCGGCAGCGTTTATTTTTCGAAAATTAAAAATATTTGCAGCTATCTATGGGCTGTTGTGGCCTATTACCATCAGGTGGACACTAACATTGTTTGTCATTTCAATATTATTTTAAAAAAATGTCATAATGTATCAAGAAATGTTGTGATATGTCGTGATATCATCAGTTATTTATGCATTATTTACTTCATTGTTTCAAGTTGTTTTACTTATCATAAGCCAGTGTGTGACTACCACTGTTGGCCGTATGAGGAAGCTCAAGGTCGCTCAGTGAGTTATGAAGAGGGCTATGCTCGGAGTTTCTCTGCATGATAGACTAAAAAATAAGGATATCCTTAAAATAACCTGAGTAACTGACACAGCCCAACGGATTAGTAAGCTGAAGTGGCAATGGACCGGCCATATAGCTCAAAGAACTGACAATCGATGAAAAAGAAAGGCTCTTGAGTGGCAGCCTCGTACCGGTGGACAAAGTGTAAGATGACCCCCACTGGACTGAGTGACGACTTGGTGAGGCATGCAAGAGGTCGAAGGATGCAGTTGGTTTAGAACCGCGCTTTGTGGCATTCTTTGGGAGAGGCCTATGTTCAGCAGTGGACTTGTGAAGGGCTGTAATAAATAAATGAATGAATTCTCGACTACAATTTCACTTGGTGGTAAATGGTGATGAAGTATTTGATGGTAAATTGCACCATCCAAGCGTAAAACAATTCTATTCACTCTTGCTTTGAAGACGCCCAGATTTTAATCGAACGCAAATACAGTCTACACTTTTAAGTTAATTATATTGTTCATAATTGGTGTTATGTGTTGAAAAGGTTTGGCGAAATTGGATACATACTATAGTGCTTATTTATGAGCGGGCTGTATTGGCAGGTATAGACAGTCGCATAATAATTGTAGTTGGTTGCCAACACGCGGAAAGGATATCTTCTCACTTTTACTGAAAGACAAAATATCATGTTACTGTTAGTTTAATATAAGTACACACCCGCATATCATCCCGTGGATGGAGGTCATAAAAGGCGACAGAGAGAAACTGTTACAGGAGATAGGCAGCAGCATCTTTCTGATACCAACTAAACATAAAAAAACTGTGTTTTCCTACTCGTTTGCCTAGCAAATACTGCAAAATTTACTCTACTCGTATGAGACTATTTATGGGGGACGCCAATGTTCAGCAATGGCCTATTGAGCTGTAATGATGATGTTGATCAAACATACGTTGACTCTCATGCATGTCACACAGAGGCGTAGATATAGACTTCAGACTTCAAACATGCTCGTCGGTATTTTTTTAAATATAGAATAAAAGTGACAAACGAGCACACAGTCCACCTGAATGTAAGTGGATGCTGTGTCCCATAGACATCTGCATTTATCCTCGATTGTAAAACAAAAGGCAGATGCGTTGTCACCCCTGAGGATTAAGATGGTATGCCTCGTTTCCAGAACAAAAGGGTCTTCGGATCTCTACATTCACCATTCGAAACACATCAGTATTAAGCTGCTATTTTACGCTGGTAATTTGTGAGAGCGTGGTCCTTCCTCGGTCGAGGCAACCCATCCGTACTAGGACCATAATATAGCTGCAGCGTGGCTCTACCACGTACAAAATGTTTCCTACTCTTGGCCCATCTTCAGTAACGCTAATATGGCTTTCGTTTTGGGCGTTCCTTGCCGAGTCTGCCTTACTTCTGTAGAATAGATTTGCTTGGTTACTCTTTCTACATTCACCATCAAATCATTCCTTTTTACTTCCGCTCACCACTTGTTTTTGCAAAACACTGTTTTTCTCATCGTATAATTTCAAGAAGTGATTACATTATTATTCATGGTTATCATGTCATCATATTATTTTACGTATATATCTTGTTAGTATATTAATGTTAGTGTATTGATTATTTGGTAGTTGGTATGATGAAAAAATCTATTGTATTTGTCAACCTGTACCTATGGTTGACAAATACAGTTTTTTTTAACGGACAACTGATAGGACGCAAGCTTAGTTTGGAATAGATTCCTAAATTAAGTGACGATCTGGTAAGAGATGCAGGTGACTCAGGACCGTGGTTTGCGGCATTAGTTGAGCGAGGCTCATGTCAACTGTGGACCAGCTAAGGACTATACTTATGAAGATATTTTTGAAGCTAGCCATCTCTAATTTTACACTGTCAAATCGTACTTTGTTAGACCGTTTTTATTTTATATAGTTGCATTTAACAGACATGCAATTTAAAAACTTACAAGTACAAGGAACTTTTATAACGATGGTCTAGTTCTTTGTTTAAATTTTCCTGCAGGTTCTTTTCTTTGTAATGCATAATATAACGGTCAAAGACGAACATCGGAAGTCTTTAACGTATTTTTGCCAGGTCAGTAACGTATCGTTGGGAGTTCTCTGATATTTTATTCAAAGTAAATGACATTTTCTTCCTCATTTCATTTATATATCAGTGAAAAATTATAAAATCAAAGAAAACTAATTCAAAGCTCATTAGGACTGTTAAGTAATTGGGTTAGAAGTTAGATTGCGGTATAGAAACGACTCTCTATTTAAGAATAAATATAGAACTTCATTATAAAAAGTATTCAACGCACACACAAAATTCGGAAAAACAATTACATTATTGTTTTCACCTCGGTTTTTGAAAATCAAGTTCTCATCAGATCTCGACGTTTCGAGGTTATAGGAAGCTATTCTGGCTATTTTTGCGACAATGTGACTGTCTCTCTCTCTCTCTCTTAAAATCGGTTGATTCGTTCAAAAGATATCGTTGTCGAAAGAAACCTTGAAAAAGTGTATTTTCAAATAACTTGAAAAGTGTTCGTCAAATCGATTTTTTGTGATAAATGTTTTTGTTAAGCTCAAAAATTGCGTAGATTTCGCAAACCGCATCAAAATAAAAAATGCTCGCAAAAAGCTCGAAGAGCTCAAAAAAGCACAACAGGTGAAATTTGAAGAGCTTTACATTTGAAATTAGCGGGAATTTGCAGCGGTGGCCTGTTTCTGTGGCAGTGGTCAACCTTATCTTTTTTAAAGAATAAGGGTGACAGAGGAGCAAATATTTTGGTGAACTTCTAATGTAATAAAACTGATTTTAAGAATTTTATCGCATTTAACTATTTTCAACTGTGTCGGCGGGAATCGAACCCGGGTTACTCGCGTACTGTAAAATTTACAGAGATCATTTAGCTCCTGAGCTACCACCTGCTTGGCGGCGAAGAAAAACATCATGAGGAAATCTACACATTTGAGAAATAAGAAAAAAATGTTTTAAGACGTGAAGTTTGCCAACACTTAGAGCGGCGCGGCGGATTTTTCCTTGCCGTAAAACCTTTTCGGAAATTAAAGGAAGCCTGTGCCCATCAGTGAAGCATATAATATAGGCTCTGGCTTTACTTTAAACTTTTATTAATTTTAACTTCTTTGGTGAAATATACTTGCATTTCAGTGTTTAAATCACCCGAAAACGAACCATTACATTAGACGACACGGATTCAAAAACATTCAACTTTCAAAAGGAATTGATCGGGTCCGATTTGAAGCAAATATAATATAACAACCGTTCGCATTTCGTTTAAACCTATGTAATTACCGTATAGTAGCTATGATTAATATCCACTACCCATATCATCCTGTGGTTGTCGTAAGAGGCGACAGAGGGTAACAAATCATGAGATAGGCAACAGCGTCGCCTAATAACGACAAAAAATAAGTTGCCAACCCGTTAGAAGCAATCTATATAAAATATATATATATTCATATATATAGATAACTCAGCAGTGGACTTTAATAAACGGTAACGATAGGTGGTAAGACTCATCTTTTACTTAGGAGCCCGCCCAGTACCTTCCTCTTTCTTACTTCTACCGTGAGAAGTAGTGCCAGCACTGCTGTATTCTGCTCCGAAGGATAAAGGTGCCATTTAATTACAGACTGCGAGACATTACATCTAAATCCTCATAAGTGATTTTTTATAGAATAAGAATGACAAACGAGCACACAGTCCACCGATGGTAAGTGGATGCTGTGGCTCATATTCATTTAAATTTATCCTCGATTAAGAATCAAATATAATAATAATAATAGTTATCACCCCTGAGGACTAAGATGGAGTACCTCGTTTCCAGTAAAAAGGGCCTCCGGATCTCTACACTCACCGTACGAGACACAGCATTATTAAACTGCTATTTTACGCTGGTAATCTGTGAGTGATAACGTATTTGTAACCATATTTGTTTGAAACTGGTTGTAGTTCTCCATGAGTTGCAGTAACATCTACCATCAGATGGACTGTCACTGATACTGTTCATTTATCAGTTCAACTTTTAAAATACAACTGACATCAATTGTTTTTGCCCGAATATCAATGTTAGATAATATTTTTCATCAAAATATTAATATGCTGGAAAACTTAAATATTATAAATATATTTGAAAACCAAAAATAATTCCTTACATCTTCTTGGTGCATTTTCGAATTGAAATGTAACATCCAACTCGGATGCAACTTCATTTTTCTTCATAATAATCTGAAGTTTTCCTATACTGTGCCTGTGGAAAAGACCATGGTCTACTCTTGAGAAGTTTACATAAATCCCTCCGGGTTTATAAGAGAGTTCAATCGTTGAACAGTTATTTGTGAGTTGACTGTCACTGGAATAGCGATACGCTTGATACCAGGTACCATCAAACTGTAAATTAAAATTAAATATTCATTTTTATAATTAATTACGTAACATGAAGGTATACACCGTGTAGTGACGGCGTAAGATATCCACTACCCAATATCACCCCGTGGATGTCTAACACATGGAACTAACACAGCATTGTGAATTGCCATAGATGCCTCTTTTGATACATTTTGACTTTCTACAATAGAGTGTTCAGCTATTTACTTTATTTCCTACATTCACTCGTCGTTCCATATCCTTATCATATCTCTTATCCCTGCTGAATAAACATTCCAAATAAAAAAACTCATCTACTTACTCAACCTACTCCCCTTCTATTCTTATTTCACGTATCGTTTTACTTTCTTCTCTTTCAAAAAACCATAACCTTCACTTACACACACCTTACTTGCGTTCACTTTCATTCACCTTTCTTTTAATGACCTATTCATTAATGTAACCATAATTTGCAACTCAACCGCAGACGATGCAAATTTGACTTCATCGTCGGCGTACAAAAGACATTTGACGGTTAATTCTCCGCGATCATCAGCATGAAAAAGACTTGATCTGTACACCTCATTTCTTTTCACAATCCCGCTTGTACATCCCAAATGCATCCATAATTTTTTTATAGGATAAGGGTGACAAACGAGTACACAGTCCACCCGATGGTAAGTAGATGCTGTGGCCCATAGACATCTAGATTTAATCTCGATTAAGAATCAAAATGCAGATGCGTTGTCACCCCTAGGGACTGAGATGGAATACCTCAATTCCAGTAAAACGGGTCTCCGGTTCTCTACACTCACCATACGAAAAGCAGCAGCAGTATTTTGCTCTGGTATTCTGTGGAAGCATGTTCCTTCCCCGGTCGAGCCGACCCATTCATGATACAACCATAATTTAGCTGCAGCGTGAACCAAGTATAAAACTTTTATTTCATAACTCTTTCAATTAGTACCTTAGCATACAGTTTTCCCACAATCCTAAGAAAGCTGATACTACGGTAGTTTTTACAGTCCTGCTGCGACTCTTTCCCTTATATATTGGGACTATCACGGCTTTGCACCAGTCTCCCAGTACCCGCTTCAGTTCCCAACTTAAATAAAATAGAGTGTACAGCAGGTCTACCTCTACTATATACCATTACTCTATTATATCTGGCTGCCTTACCTGCTTTCACGTTTTACTTATCTCTTTCCTCTTCTTTCGGAATTTTTATTTCATTTAGTTCACGCTCATAAACACGCTTTCAAAATATATTATAAAAATAAATACTTGTCATAAATCAACTAATAAAATATTTTGCATAGCTTACCTCAGCTAAGTTAAATTCTTCTTGCAATTTCACATTTTCAGGACATTTTCCGGGTAGTGTAAAATATCCACTAACAAATTTTAAACATATAAATAATATTATGGTTTTAATTACTTCCATTTTAACAAAGAACCGTTGCCTTTCGCTCTCTTTGTTGTAATCGACAAAAGTTTCTGAGTTAATAATAACATTTAAAGTTAAAGGTTATCAATGAATATAATATTTAGTAAATATTGGAGATTATTCATTCTAGGAATGAAAGTTCTTGTAGTCTAAGTATGGAACTACATACATAATAATTTTATTTCTTCTTTTCCTCCATTATCGACCCGTAACATTGCATGCTGGACAAGGGCCTTACATGTTGAATTGTCATTTGCCTTAAAAGTCTGACAAATGATTGAGGGGATCGACGAACGCAGTACCATACATCTCCAACCTTTGATGCTGTTGCCTGTCAACAGTCTGGGCATTTTACATCTGCCTTATATACTGCAAGTTTGGTTGCTAGTGGCGTAACTCTTACCTGATGGTAGGACTCTCCTTTTTCGACTAGGAGTCCGTCTGAGAAGATACTATCATCTTAGTTATTTTTGACGCCAAATACTTGCACTGCTGTGTTTCGGTCTGAAGTGTAAAATAGTCAGTATAATTACAGGTTGTGAGATATTCCATTTTATTCCTCGGCATTTGCAGCCCTCTATGTTTGAAGTTGGCTGCCAGTGTCCATCGATGGCAGTACCAGATGGATTTTAAGTTTGTTTGTCTCTTCAAGCTGACTGCAGTAGTCACATAACATTAAATGACCTGTTATCGATAACGTCACCCTTTTTTATAAATTCGTTTAATTTAATTATGACCGCTGCGGCCGAGGGTTGGAATCCCGCACAGAACAAGTATTTGCACGGTCTAGAAATAACTGTTCCGAGTCTGGATGTTTGTCCTTGTGCAATTTATATAGAAAATCTTAGTGGGAGTTACATTCTTTAAAAATGAAATCAAAGTATAAATTTTTATTTTACGTTTTAATATACTGTTTTTTCTTTCTTCAAAAATAACTAATCAAATTGTAACTACATTAAAGTGGCTATTACAAAGTATCAAAATTCTAGTTCCATTATAAAAGGTTTTCAAAATATTACAATTCTCAAAGGAAGTTTTAAAACGAAACCCAACATAGTTCAATTTAAAGACCAATTTCAACGTAAATCATCTTTACAAGCAGACGGGGGTCATATCATTGGATAATTATCGCGTGGGATGCGACCCAATCGTCATTTCATACCACATTCTCGTACTGGTCACTTGTTTTTTTTTTGTTGTTGTCAATAAGAATGTTATTAATAATCAGTTGTTTTTATTTGATACACTCAGTAATCGCCGCAGAATTCACTCTGCCTGGAGAATGTCCTATTGTTAATATACAGGAAAATTTAGATTACACGAAGGTACCAATTTTTTTGTATTATTTTATTGTTTTATATTTACCAGGCACTTTCTACCAAGTATACTTAATAATATTGTAATTTACTCCAGATTAAATTTAACATCATTATTATAATGCCGTAAAAGGTCGCCTTTCTATACTCTTCACTATTAGACACGTTAAACGAATTAATTCGTGATAGCAACAATCCTTACGTACTTCATTTCTTTAATTTTTGTCACTGGCTTGTTGATATTTTTTTTTGTTTGTATAATGTATAGTTTTACTAACATTTTGTATCGTTTTCCACTAAAAAATTAAAAAATATAATGTATAAACTGTAGCTAAGATTCAAAGCGACTATTCTGCAACTTACACTTAAATCGTAAGGTAGTTAAGTGGTACCAGAATTTTCTCTAAGATTTAGAAAGAATTGGGTGAAAAAATTTACTGCAGTTTTCAGGTCTTTGGTACAATGTTGCAAGTTATGCAAGTGACGGTCGTCCGATTTACGACTGTGCCACGCTAAACTTTCAAGAAGACAATCTTGGTTATACACTCAGGGAAACGTACGTGGGCACAGATCTGGGAAATCGCACTCAGAATTCGTATTTTGCTCGCGTAGATCCAACATTTGATGCAGGCAATAAGGCTAAGTTTATTGTTAGCCATGAGAATGGTGGTAAGTTGTAAATTACATTGGAATTGGATTTCTGTAAGATTGGAATACATTTTATTTTTTTCATTGGAATACAACATCTGCTCAGGTAACTTTTAGTAACTTTTAATAACCAGCTTTGTGATGACGATGTTAACAGTTTAGCTAGCTTTTGAAAATTAACAAAGTTACAATAACATAAGAAATCAATAGAGCATTGTTAAGTGTGGTGCTAATATAGACCATTTTCTAGCGAGAAGGTTAGCTATACCGCCGAACTCGACATAGTAAAAATATATCATGTTGCTTGGAAGTCAAACACAAAACAATTTCATAAGTAGTTAAAGTGGTCTTAGTAACACTACAATTTCTCGGGATTCAACCCAATTTTAAGTTAAAAGTTAAAGTTACAGCCAATACACGTCTCACTTCTGGGCATAGGCCTCCTCTCGTATTTGAGAGGGTTTTAGGGCAAGGAAATGTTTGCCACGCTACTCCAATGTGTGTAGGTGAACTTCACATGTACACATAATTTTTTTTTCTTGCACATGCATGATTCCTCACGTGTGTCTTCTTTCGCCACCGAGCACGTGGTAAACTAGCACTTAAATTTACAGACAATTAATGTTTTAATTGCAATATAATGTGATATATAGAAAGTCTGTAGCTATTCCTGTTCTTTTAAAATATAAAGCTAATGTTGGATGATTTAAATTTTAAAATTAAATTAATTGTTTATTTTAATCGAAATAATTTCAGTTTAATTCCTTACTATTTATTATTTTATTTATTTTGAGATCCATTCATATTCCCACCATTCATTTCCCAACCTGTATTATTTCAGATAAAATACTGCAGTTCCCCTTCTTCATTTTGTCTACGGACTACGATAACTACGCAATCACTTACACCTGCAAAACTCTAAAGAAGAGGCAGCGTACACATTATGGTAATTATATAAACATTTGTATACAGTGATTAATGCACGGTGTCGTAAGAGATATCTATGCCAGAAAAATTTATGGCTTCTTACGCGTGGTATAAATTGTGGGTATTTTATGAAAGAAATTTCTTGAGTGTTAGGCACGCACGTAGTTATACATTTTTTATTTGATGATGTAAAACTTGCCGATGTCTTACAATCTTATTATTATCTTTGTTTTCCATTTAAACTAAAAAAAAATGGAAATATATGGCAGTAAAACTACATCGTTCGCAATAGAAGTCAGAGATTCAAAACATCCTATACTTTGAACGTCAAACCACCTGTCTAAAGTGACGATTAAGGCAAATTCTTGTTACAACAGGAGGGTTGAAGGTGATCCAGCAGTTTACATTTACAGGCTGAAGAAGAGAAAGAAAAAGCAAAACAGTGTTCGAGAAGGAGCGCCACTCGCGATAAATATGCAAACATGAGTTTACAACTTTATAATGACCTACTCGTAATATGCCTGTGCAAATAAGCTGCTAAAATTGAAGAAGGTTGACTGGGAACGGCCGCAGATTATGAAATTCAATTTTCTCGCGAATTTCGCCATCTAGTGGAGATAAAATGTATTTTACTTATTGCACATATCTTCGCAAATATAATGAATAATATTCATTATTCCTTATATTTCTACTCTTAGTAATAATTATACCTGGTAGAACCAGGCTGCAGCTATATTAGTTGTAGCACGAATGGGTCGATTCATTCGGGGTAGGACCACGCTCTCACAGAATACCAGCGTAAAATCGTTTCGTGTGGTGAGTGTTGAGATCCACAGACCTTTTTTTTACTGGAAACGAGGCATTCCATCATATTCCTCAGGGGTGACAACGCATCTACATTACGATTCTTAATCGACATCCACTTGCCATCACGCAGACTGTGTGCTCGTTCATTACCCTTTTCTTTAAAAAAATATATAGTTATTCTAACGCTCACCGTGAATAGAATTGCATTTATGACATTTTAAAGACTCCTAGCACGTTAAAAATATTGGACAAATCAGAAGAAATGCCTTATATAAAAAAGTGCTAGATGTTGCTAGATCTTTCATGTTAATACAATTTTCTAAAATTAAAAAAATCCTGTGTCAAACAGAAATGGCGACACAGACATCAAGACGATTCTGCAAGTGATCAAATTTTGCTAATTTTGACACTTAGAAGTATTAATGACGTTCTTAAATTGAAGTCTACGAAAACGCGAAACCGCGACTTAAAAAGATAAAAAATTCAAGTGAATCTAATACTTGATAATACTCAATTAGACGATGGGTCAATCCAAGTGGTTGCGGCAACCCAGGAAGGATTTAAACCCATGCTAGAGTCAGTATTAATGCTAAAACGCAAATATTTTTTCAAGCTTGTTTGTGTTATGATTGTCACAAATTTTGAACATGAGGGCATTGCATCGAAGTTTTTTCAAATTCATAACATACGTATGGGTTAACTTGAATAATATGTGAGCAAGCATTTCCGTGGTTTTAGCCACAGAACACGGAATAAGACATTCTGTTTTCTATGGTTTTAGCGATATGCAGCGAAAGTGTAACACCACGAATTTCTTATGGAAGTAAGGGTAACAAACGAGCTCACAGTCCACTAGATGGTAAGTAACCGTAACCCGTAGAAATCTAGATATATTCTCATTAATAAATTACCATCTGGTGGACTGTGTACTCGTTTGTCACCTTAATTCTATAAATAAAATTATAAATAGAAATGCATATGCGTTGTCAACTTGGAAGACTTAGTTATACCTCCTTACTACGACATTCCATCTAAGTCGTAAGTTTACTTTTACTTTTTATTTGCGAATATAAAAAGGGGACCTATTTTAATAAGTCCTTCGTAAATCAAAATTTAAACAAATCTCCATATTGAGATCCAACATTTAAAAAAAGGAAATCAAATATTTTAATCGACTGTAGCCATTTAAGTTCTATGCATTCTATAAAATAAAATATTCACCTCGAGAGAAATCCACACATATAAAATTTGACGCACATTTACAGCTGTCTCGGATAGTAATTAGCTTCGCATTTTGCATTGAAACTTATGTAGTAGACTCCCTTACGCCGCCAGTTCATAGAGGCAAAATATCTTCTATATAAGGTTATTCTTGAAAGGATGTCTGTGTACTAGGCTGCACTAAAAGTATCGGGAATGGAATATTTCCACTGTTCCTGTCATATTAAAATCTTTTTAATTGAAAACTCCTTGGTTTTAAAAATCGAATACCATTTATTTATTTTAAAAAAAGATTCTCGGTCTTGTCACAAGGTTTTGTCAAACTTGTTTAGTCGTTGAGAAAATGGAATTGACTCGAGAAAATTCAAGAGCGATGATTTATTATGACTTTCGAAGTGGTTTAACACAAAAACAATGTGTTGACCGGATGATTTCTGCATTTGGTGATGAAGCCCCATCCAAAACCACAATTATCGCTGGTTTGCTGAATTGCAACGTGGACGTGTCAAGCTCAGTGATGATCCCCACAGAACACGGTATAAGAATGATCCCCGTCAAGGTCGTTCAAAAACTGCAGTCACCCAAGAAAACGTTAATGCTGTGCGTAAGCTGATTGAGGAAGATCGACATGTGACATACCGCGAAATTCAGGCAATTTTAGACATTGGTATGAGTCAAATACAAATAATCTTGCAACATGAACAATTAGGTGTAAAAATGTTGTTTTCCCGATGGATACCGCATTCGCTCTGTGAAGAGCGAAAAGCGGCTCGCGTTACTTGGTGCGTCAGAACTCTCGAAAGATTCCACGCAGGATCCTCAAATACTGTATACAACATCGTATCAGGTGACGAATCCTGGATATACGCGTACGAACCCAAAACAAAAAAAGCACGAGTTTGGGTGTTCGAAAATGAGTTAAAGCCAACAAAAATTGTTTGTTCACGGAGTGTTGCAAAAAAAATGGTGGCCACGTTTGTCTCCAAAACCGACCATGTTACGACTATTCCTCTTGAGGGACAAAGAACGGTTAATACAGAATGGTATGCTAGCATTTGTTTGCCACAGGTCGTTTCTGAACTCCGTAAAGAGAACTGCAACCGCCGCATCATCCTCCATCACGACAATGCGAGTTCTCACACCGCACACAGAACAAAAGTGTTTTTAGAGCAAGAAAACATAGAATTATTAGACCACCCGCCGTATAGCCCCGACCTAAGCCCTAATAATTTCTATACTTTCCCTAAAATAAAGAATAAATTGCGTGGACAGAGATTTTCATCACCTGAAGAAGCTGTGGACGCCTACAAAACGGTCATTTTGGAGACCCCAACTTCCGAATGGAATAGTTGCTTCAATGATTGGTTCCATCGTATGGAAAAAATGTTTCAAATTTCGCGGAGAATACTTCGAAAAGCAATAAATACATTTTTAAAGAGTAATGTTGTGTCATTTCCTTGATTCCCGAAATTTTCAGTGCCGCCCTCGTATAATCGTACCCATAAAGGCACTTATTTTCTTTTTAAAATTAAAATTATATATTAAAAAAATAAAAATATTGAATTTTATTTTATTTATCAAAAATGCACTCGTATTTTTACAGTGTTTACATGGGTTTTATCTCGAAACAAGGACAAACTGCAAGGCGACGTGCTGAAGAAGGTAGAGGACGTTCTTTCAAAATATCCGGAATTATATGAACACAGACAGTCGTTCGTGATCAAGGAGTTCTCGGAGGAAAACTGTGCCTTTACAAGCAAATTTGAAACGGATTATTTTACAAGCAATTTTTGGTAGACGTTATAGAAACTTTTAGATCTAAAAATGTGATAAAAATTCCTCCTATTATTTTAATCAGTGGGGATGTAATTTTTTAAGTATCTGTACAGGTTTGTATGACTATACTCGTTCCCTACAATTACAATAATTGCTGGGACTTATTAAAAAGCCTTATTATTTTTTGGTCTTATTTCCTTGCCGTAAAACTCTCTCGGACCTGAGAGGAGACCTGTGCCCAGCAGTGGGATGGATTAGGGTTGTAACTTTACTTTATTTTTAATGTAAAGTTACAACCCTAATCCGTCCGTAAAGTGATGTTAGCTAGTTTAACTTAGCTTCATCTCACTGAGGGAGTGATTTACTCGAGTCCCTTATTGCTCAGGGCGGTGAAAACAGACAGTACCGTGTGTACAGACACTATAATATTTACTATATTCAACCAAATCAAAGAAATACATTTTAACAGCTGTCAGCCTTATAGCACCAAGCGTGCCAACCAAAAAATGGGAACATACATTATTCGATTCTTAAAAAAATCGATATCGATTATTTAGAGTTGGTAATTATTTACAGTTTGGTTTGAATAATACTAGAATAAATTAGAAACGGATAATTTAAAACACAAGATTTAACAGTTTCTTCGTATTTGACTGCTTATTTCTAGAGGCATAGTTATAAACATTCAGGATTGAAACTAGATTAAAAATAAATTTATTCAATCACTTTCAGAACAACTAGTTGAGCTGTCGTTGTTTAGATTAATTAATATTTGATTTTCAATAATGCAGTCAAAATTAGTGTCTCTTTCGAAGTCATCCATAATCAACTTTTTTGTTTTTTCTACCACTTTTGCCCAATCATCCTATGTAACATGGGCGCTTCAACGAATGTAGAAGAAGCAGTCCAAACCGTTAAAGCCGAGTCACAAAATAAGAAGACAAATACAAAATTACGCACAGTAAGCTCTCAAAACAGAAACAGAAACTTTTTTATTCAATATAGATTATGAATAATTCTTATTTAAAGTCCCTTTTTCCATTTACCACTGGTTCGCAAAAAACCTATGTCCTGGGAAGAACCAGCAAGAACCAACCCAACGGGACTAGTTTAAAAAAAAAGAGCTTACAATCACGCGGGTTACAATTAACAATCAAAACAAATTTTATCCATAATATAGTTAATTAAATAATAAGGTTATTTTCATCCATAAAATCCTAAAATAACCCTTTTTGTACAAACTTAGTTTAATAAAGTTGAAATTTAAATTTTTTGAACTTACGTCAAATTTTGTATATTTTCTGGGATTTTGTTGTAAAAGCTTATACATCGCCCCAAGAATGAATTACTGATTCTGTGGAGTCGAGTAACTGGTACCGAAATGGCGGGATATTGAAATTATGTAGTGGTTATTTTAGCACGGCATTGTAGATGAGTTTTTGCCTTCACAATTATACTACGACAAAGTAAAAAAAAACTTGTTTTATTTATGATTCATGCAATTTAAGGAATATTGAAATTAAACATTAAATTAAACAAATAATACATTAAAAAATGAATCGATTATTTAAATTTTTTCCCGATTATTAGAATATTTTGCGGATTATTCGCATAATAATGAATTTTAATCATCCAAACACTACGATAATGTACATATAGCAACATATCATTGAAACGACGCCAAGTAAAAAAAATTGATACCGGTTTTTTTTAATTTTGCTTTGTTTGAAAGATTCAAATTTAAATTAGTGACAAAAATATACACGTTATAATGAAATATTGATAACTTCATAATGCTTCAGATTTACATAAAAGGTTATTTTAAATCGTGTGAGTACGCTTGTACAAAGTTTTTGCGAATGATTAATGTGAAACTTCAAAAGGTATTTCTTAGATTTGGTTGACTATAATCTATGGTGAACACGGTGTTGAGGGGTACGCGTCGTGCCGTCTACGGGCGCTTCTACCATGTACCTTCGGGCGAATTTTATCTTGGAAAATAGCTAATAGAAATATTATAAAAAATACCATAATATGTTAATGCGATCTTGGATTATAGTTTTTGCTATTTGTGGTTTTAAGTAACAATTTTATTTTTGTAAAAATTCACTATAATATAATTAAAAGATAAAAAACATAAATCTGATATAATTTGCTTTCTATTCATCAGCCTGCAAAAGTACACTGTAAGATATAGGCATCTCCCATTGTAGATTGGTTTTACGTTTTATGTCTGATGTAAACTTATGATTATACCGCCATATATCTGAAGCCTTTAGTATAATATAGCTGACTACATTTTTTCGCAAAATGGATTTAACTTAACTCCTGGCAAAAAAGAACTAGTATTTTTGTTACTATCGAAGCTGGCTAGTCGTAGATTAAGTTCCTAATAAAACTATTATGCGTTACTCAACGGACAAATGAAACAAAATAAAAAAATAAAATCCAAAATTTGGCTATTCAATCTGTTCAACCGCCTCTAATGCCGTCCCAGACGTCCTTGAGGTAAAGTTATTAAAAATTTGAGCTACTTCTATTGTTTCAGATGAATCTTTGATTCCTTACCTTGATAGTTATTTTCCTTCTCGAAGTATTTGCAGCTCTATGCAATAGCATAGCTGGTATAATCAGTGTCCAAGACTGTTATGTAGAAAGTATTGAAAACACCTTAAAATATAAAGATTAAAAAATATGAATGCAAAAAAACAAGTAAGAAGATTAAAAAAAATTTAAACTAGTTTAAATATCAGTTCCAAAGAGAAGTTATGGTTATGCGTGTAAATCCCTTTACGTTTTATGTCTGATGTAAACTTATGATTATACCGCCATATATCTGAAGCCTTTAGTATAATATAGCTGACTACATTTTTTCGCAAAATGGATTTAACTTAACTCCTGGCAAAAAAAGAACTAGTATTTTTGTTACTATCGAAGCTAGCTAGTCGTAGATTAAGTTCCTAATAAAACTATTATGCGTTACTCAACGGACAAATGAAACAAAATAAAAAAATAAAATCCAAAATTTGGCTATTCAATCTGTTCAACCGCCTCTAATGCCGTCCCAGACGTCCTTGAGGTAAAGTTATTAAAAATTTGAGCTACTTCTATTGTTTCAGATGAATCTTTGATTCCTTACCTTGATAGTTATTTTCCTTCTCGAAGTATTTGCAGCTCTATGCAATAGCATAGCTGGTATAATCAGTGTCCAAGACTGTTATGTAGAAAGTATTGAATACACCTTAAAATATAAAGATTAAAAAATATTAATGCAAAAAAAACAAGTAAGAAGATTAAAAAAAAATTGAAACTAGTTTAAATATCGGTTCCAAAGAGAAGTTATGGTTATGCGTGTAAATCCCTCACTGCAGGTAGTCTGGAAACGGAACGGTTCCAATCTTGTGAGATTCAATTCTTCCAAAACACAAGGGACAAGGGTATCTCTTGGATACAAAAAGAAGTTTGCTTATTGTTGCTCGTACTATTCAGTTGTATTTTTAGAGTGCACTGACTAGCTTCAGTGATAGTTGTTCATTTACCTCAATATTGGACGGTAATTATTATTATCCATTTTCCATCCATTAATCCAACGTAAAGGAGCCACCAAATAACTAATAAAAAAATATAGGTAAGTACACCCTTGCAAAGATACGGCGTTACTTTACGCTGCGACAGCTTTTTATTATACTTATACAATGCGCAAGTTTGGGCACATTCCGGAGAGTGTGTCCAGGAATTACATAATTTAATTCCACCATCCTATTTCCACAACCGGACAACGTTAGCGGTCAACGGTTCTCCACCCCTTCGTCGTCGACATTCCACGCATTCAAACTAAGCGAAAATTCAAACTAATTATTTTGTGATGCGTACGGCAAAGGAGGGACTATAGTCGGATTAGGTACAATCCGGGTGTCTTCAAGGCAAGGTTGAATAGATTTTCGTTACCCTTTTGTTTACTTCCAGGCCTTGACTATAATCCACATGTATTATTTATTTAAATAAAAAATATATTTATCTTATTTATTGATTAAGGTGGATGTTTACTAAACACAATGGCCAATTTCTTACACTATACGTCCGATTTGGAACACTTATCGCATGTTTATCTTAGAATGTGTAAGTAATATAACTATTTTTCACTTTGCCTTTTTCCGCAGACAAAACTGATTTAGTATACTTGCCCATGCTATCTTCTTCAGCATGATATGCGAATTTGGCAATTTCATACCAAATTCCTTGGAACAATGATAAAACATTCGAGTCACTGAATTACGTAGACACAAGTGCAGAAATTACGTTTCTTAGGTATACATAGAAGATAAATAATGAATATATTGTGTATTTACAGCAGAGAAGTCTAAATTCCAAATTGGTGTCATATCAGGACATTGGCCCTCGCCAAAGACTTCGGTAATACTACAAAAAATTCGAAAATTAAAAACTTAGCATTGTCAAGATAATAACACCGTAGTTGGAAATAATAACCTATATTAGAAGAAACTTTATGAAGTTCGATATGGCTTTCATAAATAATCCTTACTTTTATAGGTACTTCTTTATTTTATCATAAGGTTACGATAACAAACCGGTTGATTTTTTTATAGGCTAAGGGTGGCAAACGAGCACATAGTCCATCTGATGATAAGTGAATGCTGTGGCCCATAGACATCTACATTTAACCTCGATTAAGAATCAAAATACAGATCCGTTGTCATCCTTGAGGACTAAGATGGAATGCTTCGATTCCAGTAAAATGGGTCTCCGGTTCTCTACTTTCATGTGGTGAGTCCACATGAAACACAGCTGCATTAAGCTGCTATTTTACACTGGTATTTTGTGAGAGAGTGATCCGAACCATTCATGCTGCAACCATAATATAGCTGCAGCGTGACTCTGCCACGTTAAAATACGATAAAATGAATGAAGGCATATATATTCGTATTACATACGTATTCGCATGCATATATATTCGTAGCTACATTTATGGGATTGTAGTATTGTGTGGTAAAACAATGACTGTCTAATGTCAGTGTTTGTTTGTTAAGTAGGTACTATTTTAAACACAAACATATTTCATAGGATTTGGCTGTAATAAGGACCAGCTTACCTAACGGTAAGTGATTATTGCGACCCAGTATTAATGGTTTTAGTTTTGTCACTTGTCATCGATAATATAGAGCCGTGTGATAGTGGACTAATAGATCTCATCGCCTCATGTCATTACATGGTCGTCAGGGGGCTAAATAAATTACCAGAAATATCTAAAAGACATCCCACAAATATTGGTAAAAATAGCATGGTATTTTTCGTTTTAATGAAGGTATAATGTTTTATTACGTGCTATGAATTACAAAATTACGCATTTTTTATTATATACATACTTTAAATCATAACATCTACTTCATTAATGTTTTTATTTTACAGATAGGCTATTATGGCATCAGAAAGTATCAAATTATGAAATGAAAACATAAACTTAGGCCAGAAGTATTTATTATTCTTATGTAGTTATACCACTGTAGTTGTACAACTACAGTATATATATATATATATATGTTATATATATATATATATATATATATATATATATATATATATATATATATATATATATATATAACAACTATGTATAACTAATGTATATACAGCAACTACAGAGTATATCTCTGACTGTAGTTGTACCGCCGACAAACTGTTACGCTATTTGGTAGGTGTAAAAAATGTACAAAATGTTTGTCCTTAATAAATGATTTATTATTATTTTTAGAGTATTCTCATGTGGTTGGGCTGAATAAATATATAAGAGGAAATGATAAATATACATAAATATATATTTTAATATAAATAAATAAATAATTAGGGGAAAAGGAAAGAAACCGGAGGACTATGCGGGCGGTATCGAGGAGCACCGCCTTCCGCATTTGTGCCTGAAGCTTGAGCTTGAGTAGGCTGTAACGGTAACGGTAAGAGAGGGAAATATCATGTTACAGCTTTTTTAAACTTTTTATTTTACGAGGCGATTGACTTGAAACATACTGAAAGTACTTACTCTTCTTAGATGTTTCAAAACAACCCCTTACAGTGGAGGGCCATAAGGTTGTATGGAGAAAATTTTATTCATATTTTTTTATTAAAAAACATGTGCATGTTTCTCGTGAATTAAAATAATAAACCAATTTTTTTTTTCAAAATCTAACCGACTTAAAACGAGGGTGTAAGTTCTATATGAAAAATATTGATATGACAAATAGCTCAAGCTGTAGAACTTAGAAGCATACATACGAATACATAAACACTCATACCTGTCACCCAGAGGGGTAGGCAGAGACTACAGACTTCCATTTAGCACGATCCTGACATACCTCTCTCGCCTCTTCCACATCCATATACCTACGCATACATGCTCGTCGGTTAAGGGTACTCTTAATTTGGCCCATTTTTAGTATATCGCCAATTTGGTCGACAAATTTCCGCCTAGAACGTCCCTTTCCGACTCTTCCATTCACTTCTGCAACATATATTTGCTTTGTCAGTCTTTCCGCAGCCATTCTTTCTACATGACCAAACCACCGAAGCATTACTTTCTTAATACTGGTCACTGCATCATCTTGCAAACCACACTCTTCTTTTATCACACAGTTTCTCATCCTGTCACTCAGATTCAGCCCTAACATACTCCTTAGCGACCGCATTTCTACTGCATTTATTCTACTCTCGTGCTTCTTCTGCCACACCCAACTTTCACTACCATATGTTAGTAGGGACTAATACAGCATTGTGAATTGCCATACGTGTCTTTTTTGAGACATTCTGACTTTTCACAATAGAGTGTAGAGCCCCATTTACTTTATTTCCTGCATTCACTCGTTGTTCAATATCCTTATCATATCTCCCATCCCTGATGAATACACATCCCAAATATACGAACTCAACCACTTGCTCAATTAACTCTCCTTCTATTCTTATTTCACATACCGTTTAGCTTTCTTCTCTTTCAAAAACCATCACTTTCGTCTTACTTGCGTTCACTTTCATTCCCCTTTCGTTTAATGACCTGTTCATTAATGTAACCATCATTTGCAACTCGGCCGCCGATGACGCAAGTATGACTTGATCATCGGCGTACAAAAGGCATTTGATGGTTAACTCACCCATTCTTAACCCGCATTCTTCAACTTTCAAATGTTCCAAACAACTGTCCATAAATAGGTTGAATAGCCACGGGGAAGCCACACAGCCTCTGTCACAAACAAACCAGTCCGAGTAGACCCTGTTGATTCTAACACAAGCACTCGAGTCCC
This sequence comes from Parnassius apollo, assembly GCA_907164705.1. NCBI lineage: Eukaryota > Metazoa > Arthropoda > Insecta > Lepidoptera > Papilionidae > Parnassius > Parnassius apollo. The sequence goes on from CAJQZP010000975.1 coordinate 9,744,643, forward strand.
TATAAAGAGTCTTTAATGCCTGTATTAAACCAGCGCTCAACCTAAATGCGTTCAGCGTTTGCCATAACACATCCCTGTCCACTCTGTCATAAGACTTTTCCAAGTCCATGAACGCACAAAAAACTTTTTGGTTTTTCGCCAACTTCTCCGCGATCATGCGCATAGAAAAGACTTGATCTGTACACCCCATTCGCTTTCTAAATCCCGCTTGCACATCCCAAATTTTTTCATCAGTTTCTTTTATAACTCTTTCAATTAGTACCTTAGCATACAGTTTTCCCACAATGCTAAGAAGGCTGATACCACGGTAGTTTTTACAGTCCTGCCTGTCCTTTTCCCTTATATATTGGGACTATCACGGCTTTGCACCAGTCTCCCGGTACCCGCTTTAGTTCCCAACATAAATTAAACAAGGTGTACAGCAGGCCTGCCACCACGTCCTCTCCAGGCCTTAGCATTTCAAGTGAAACTCTATCATATCCGTCTGCCTTACCTACTTTCATGCTTTTCATTGCTTTCATTATTTCATCTATACCTATCTCCCTATCTCTTTCATCTTCTATCGGAATTTCTATTTCATTTAGTTCACACGTCTCCTCACTCATAAATACGCTTTCAAAATATTCCTTCCATCTCTTTAGACTCAACACTTCATCATTCAGAATACAGCCATTCTCGTCTCGTATCGCATTCAATCTAGGCTGTTTTGAATGTCCCCTGGTATTTCTTACGAGTTTCCAGAACATTTTAATATTTGCCTGGAAGTTATCCGATATTCTTCTATCATTCTTATCCGTTCTTTCTTGCTTTTTCCTTTCAACTAATTCTTTTACTCTCTTATTTAGACGTTTAAACTCTGCCTTTTTTCTTTCAATCTCATCATTCTTACCGCCAGAATTATCAGCTTTGGTCGCTAGTAAATCTAGCCATGCTCTCTTCTTTGCTTCAACTTCCATACGTACCTCATCATCCCACCATAACGTATTGTCTTCCCTTTCATTCGTTCTCTTACTAACACCACATACTTCGGTAGCTGCATCCACTAAACCTTTCTTAACATTATGCCACACATTCTCCAAGTCTAACTCATTCACACACAACTCATCCAAATCACTTATATTTTCTCTCAGTCTACATTTGTACTTGTCTTTCACATCTTCATCTTGTAACCTCTCAATTCTTATACGCTGTAACGCAGTTGTAAACACAGATGTCCGATGCCGCCAACGTCTGAATAAACCCCTAATTCGGCATAAAACCAGGTAGTGGTCCGTCCCTACGTTGGACCCCCGGTAAACCCCTGTATTCACCACTGCGCTCCTCATTCTTTCATCTACAGTTATGAAATCTAACATGCTTCCTACACCTCTTTCCCAAGTATACATGTGAATCTTCTTATGACGAAAGAAAGTGTAACTTAGAAGCATGAAATTATAACAACATTGCTTTCTTTTATTACGTAGGCATTAGCTAAGATAGTATTTTAAAAATTCAAAGCCACAGAGAGTAAAATAAGATGTTACAGCAGTTTGTACGACACTTTTTTTATTTTACGGAACGATCTTTAATTATACAATATGAATATATATGTAATTCTACGTCCGTTGAGGTATTCTACTAGTGGTACTAAGGAATATTGTGTTGCTGAGGCTGCCCTGTGTTACATTAAGATGGGTAGTGATGCTGTTGGTTTGCATACGGTGGTGTTATCATGTAATTGGGTTCTTCACGTTACAGTGGTGTGTGATTGTGACGGGAACACGTTACAGTTAGTCGAAATGTATTGCCCTGTACTGATTACATAGTGCAGTGCACCGTTCTTCAGAATAGTTTCTGATAGTAAACAGGGCTTGTTACCGAATAGTGTTCTTTTATTTAAATACTTTTGTTGATAATTTCTAACACCAGAAGTGAAATGATTTCTTACATCAGAAGTGGGATTAAAGCTTTTTCTTTTAGCTCTACGTTCTAATTTTCTAGCAATACGTATAACTTTTTCGAACGTCGTTCATGAAGGATGAGGGGCCCCTTGAGCTTGGCAGCCCTGAGGCACTGGCCCGCCCAGCCTAAGGTAGCTACGACACTGGCCTCTACACTTGTTTATTGTGTATGGCTGCTACTCGGTTCCCCTCTGTCCATGTTTAATTTTAAACAAGCAAATAAATCCACAACAGTTGAAGAGTCGCAACCGTACTTTTTGCGTCTATCGTCGTCGTTTTGGGAATCAAGTGACGTTGACAATTTGCCTAAGTTGTCAAAATCTAGATAATTTTTTCTAATTTTGCCAGTACTATAATGGTCTAACTCTCATAGGTCACTGTGGAACTTGGATTTTAGTCGATTTGAACATAAGCGGAAATGGATTTGTACTGCCATCTATTGTTGAGATAATGTAATCAATTTAAGGCTGCTCTGATTTCGTAGATTAACATTTTCAAAATGCAAATAGGTCAAAAGTCGCTCAAATGCAGTTAGGCCACTCTGATTCTAGCAGCCTCATATGTTTGTACTAGTCATATTTACTTATATACATCATAATTTTATCAATTAAAAAATCTAAAAGATTTATGTAAATATATTTTATTAAATTATATGCATCTTAGTAGACTGCCAATATAAGTTTTCTCTTTGGAAACACATCTGATAACATAATTTACTGACTTTTTTATTACATTTAATAGAATTTACTCCAACACTAATAATACACCTTTATCGTGTAATCGTTTCAAGTTAAACGTTACGTAACGTTTTAAGACGTTGTTTATAGCTCAAGCTTAACACTGCTTATGGTGCTCTCTGCCTCTCTGCCTGGCCTGCGATACCTGGATTTAATTTTGAATATTTTTAGAAGAATTCGCCAAGTTGAGCAAGTGTTACTGTGAGAAACAAGTTACCCGATAGATAGCAATATAAATATCTCGAATATGCCAAATAAAAGGCGATGAGAGAAGCCGTGTTCAACAGTAGACTATTTACAGGCTGATGAAGAAGAAGATAAGTCAGAAGATCTTCTAGCCATCAAAGACTTTCCTCAAGTTGTTAGTAGAAAAAATAGAAACGATTAACAAGTTATAATTTTTATTATCACTGTCAAAAATCTAACTTTTTTGCAGAAAATTTATGGCACAGGTTTATTCACTAATAATTTCTATAAAATTCAGTGATAGCTCTGGTAACCGTAGCTTTGCAAGCGTCTTCAGAGTGGTCATTTTTAATGTATTTGGCACTCTCAATGAACTTGGAGTTCCTCAGATAGGCGTCAACAGTTTCCTTAGCAGCACCCTCGAGGGTTTGGCTTCTAGATTTAATCCAGGAGAAAACTGAAACAAAGTGTTAAGCAAAAATTTCCTATATATATTTCATTGCTTGAATTATCTTTCAGCACGAATTATATTGTACGTAATATATCTGATTAGGTTTGATCGCTTAGAACAAATCTGTGGGCAAAATTTCCTCCTTTGCCCGAAATACACTTTGAAACCATCCAACCAATTTTGATTAAAATATTTGTATGTATTTGAATGGATCTCTAGATATTTTATATTTATATTTGGACCCGGTAGATGGCGCTGTTGTCGCGATCCATAAATCACCAGCGCGAAGTCAAAGCGGATCACATGTAATCCTTACACAAACATTTTAAAATTATTTTTTTTTTCTGTTAAAAAGTACTTTTAATCATACGAATTTTTTGAGTAAGACGAAATGCTGCTCAAGGGAAGTTTCGGGATCTGGCATAAAATAAACACATCAACACGGTAAAGGGATATTTTCACTAACATTGATCAACTAAAAAAAGTACTGGCCACTTAATTTTTTTAATACCAAATTATTCGTCATTTATCCAGGTTGATTCTAAATTTAAATAAAATGTGTTAGTGGTAAAAACTGAGTTAAACTAGGGGGGTCAAATTTTGTACTCAGAGTTTTTTTTTTTTGAAAATCGCTATTTAAACATCTAATATTTTTAATTCAACTTGGGCTGATTGTGGCAATTTGACATTTTATTGCAATTCAATGTCGACATTTAATTGGAGAAGAGATGTCAAGAGCAATGAGAATCCTGCAGGCCGATGCTTTTATACCTGATATCGCTGCAGCAGCAGGCACCAGGCAAAGTGTGATTTCGAGGTTGTGGTCACGCTATCGTGCCATGGGAGAGGTGGTGGAGAAACATTCAGAATATTCCCGAGCCGTATTATTACAACCAGACAATACCGTTATCTGCAAATTGCAGCGGGAAGACAAACAAATGTTATGGCGATGCAATTTGTCCAAAGACTACAGTCCGAACAAGAGGGGATTGTGAGTAACCAAACAGTGAACAAAAGACTGCACGAAGTTAACCTTCATGCTCGTAGACTACTTCGAGTTCCAGTTCTAAGAAGAGCAAATCGTGGACGAAGACTGCGATGTATTAAAGAACATGTGAACCTCATCAATGGTCGCTGGTGCTTCTTACTGATGAATCCCGATTTGGATTTCATCCTAATTCGGGGAGAGTACGTGTTTGCAGAGTTTCTGGTCGTACAAGCCGGTATCAACACCCTCAAGAAGTTACAACTATGGTGTGTGCAGGAATTCGTTTTGGTCGAAGTTAGGATACAGGGCACTATGACGGCTGAAAAATACTATAATGAGATGCTAGAACCAATAGTCTTGCCACATCGAACACAAATGAGTCAAAATGTCCCACTTATGCATGACAATGCCCGTACACATACGGCCGGAATGGTAACAGGCTGGTTGCACAAACATGATGTCACGATCCAAGAATGGCTAGCGCAATCTCCAGATTTAAATCCTATTGAGCATGCTTGAAAAAAGTTCCAAAGAAGAACTCTGACGAATTTTCCAGAAAATTTAGTTACATAAGCACAACATTTTAAGCAACTCAATAATAGAATATTTCTCACCAGAATATTGACAACCTTATTCTGAGTATGCTCAACCGATGCAAATGTTTTATGAATGTCAAAGGTGATTTTACTGATTATTAACTCTTAATTAATAGGAGTTATGGATCTTCTACAAAACTGAAGACTTTATTTTGTTGAATTTTTGTACTTTTATTAATAAATGTACGTCCATTTCACTTTATAATTAAGTTTTTTTAGCAACTGTGAGTATTTTTAGCCAAAAGAAATAAAAACTTTGGTTGGTTATTTTAAAGGCTATTTAAATATTCACAAAATGTTATACATCTGCTGATTGATCACTCTCAGTCAGTCAATGACGGAGTAAAGTCGGCCACAGTCGATTGTGTGTACGTTTCACAGACAAGATTGGCTACATCTTAAAGTGAACTTCGGTCAGAACATTCTACATGTCACCGAAGAAGATTTTTCAGTTCTTACCATGCGTCAAGTGTAATACCCCTCTACATCATGCAGGAGTGCTTGATTTTGAATGTAGTCTCTCGTATATAGGGCAAACAAAATGATATGTAGTATAGTAGAATATATAGCTAACTGAGGAAGACCGCAGTATACGATCATATCCTGGACGACCCCCCCCCCCCATTACATCAGATTTGACTACTCCGGGTTAATTCCCTTCCCTTTGCTTCGGATCCACGTCGTGACGAGATGTGTTTTATGTTAAATTAGTTAGCATACTTAATATAATACAAGTTTCTTCTCTAATACTAGGATAAAATAACGCGCGGCGCTTACCGAACACCCGTTCCCGATATTCGAGGTAAGCCACGCCCTACAATCAGATTGTTTATTTTACTTGATATCAGTGCGTGTTAATATAATATTTGTGGTGATATAGTAACAACAAGCATAAATTAATAGTGTCTGGAAAAATATAATAGTAATCTTTCATTTACACTACTTCTACCTACACCTAAAGCTAACAAAGGCGAATGCTACGTTTACCTTATAAAGAAGGTTCAGACTCGAACATTTCTGTTACCAAGAAAATAGAGAAAATACCTCCACCCTTTTTTAGCGCGAGACAAAAAGGTGCCATGAAGACTTAGCTAAATACAACCTTATGTGTTTCAAAGAAGAATTTTACGAATTGTTAAATAAATGGAAGTTTGATCAAGACTAAAAACTCAACAGGATTGAAAACAAATTAAGTAACATAGAAAAAACATTTACTGATATTAAAAAGTCACTTGAGTTTCTCTGTAGTCAACAAGTAGACATGCGCCTTAAAGACGACGTTTTAAGTAAATAATGAAGTAAAGAAGCAAAATAAAGAATCCATTCAAATTCTGAAAGAAAAAGTTGAAGATCTTCAGCGTAACAACAAAGGATAAAGTAAGTAAAAAAACAACTTACTGGACTGGTAATAAGTATATTTAAGGAATTGTAGATGGAAATAAAAGCTTCAAATATCCGTGATACCTATCGAGGTCCAAGAAAAATATCGCCAAAACAAATAGTGGTTGACTTAACTAGTACTATCTTCTTAAATCACACAGAAACTTCAATAGAATCAATCCCAATAACAGGTTTATTCGTCACATATTGGCTTAAAAATACTTACATATAAGTATATATTTCCAAGCACCTTACATGTTATAAGAAAAAATGTTTTATCTTGCCCGTACCCTCTCAAAAGAAAAGAACTTTAAGTTTTGTTGGACAGCAAATGGAAAAGTTGACTTAACTAAACTACTAAGTGTTTAATATTGTTTATTATTTACTTTTTATAATAAGAATAAAGCAGCTAATAATAGTATTTTAATATTGTTGGTAATAAAGTAGGTAGAAAAATATAAACAAACTGTTATTTTGTTACTTTGTAAAGATAAAGAATATTGTTGTAATTACGACACGCCAAGTACAGGCAAAGGTATTATACCTTGCATCCTAGTGTGTTTTAATGTTTCTAAAATATTGTTAGCAAACGGATGTTATTTTATATTATTTTATATCATAACTAAATTTTACAATTTTTACTATATCCCTGTTAACATTGATTTCAAGAAATGATTTTGTTTCACAGACACTAACAAATTAAACGTTTGATTTTGTTTTAGTTGGGAAAGACTAACTGTGGACTTATTAGTTTAATGTTGATGTTTTGTTATATCCTGTTTCTGTATTTACTTGTATAATAGTGTATTTTAATGTTCTATTAATTTAAGGTTATTTTTAGAAAACAATAATTGTTATCTTTATCAGTCAACTGATGGGATAGAGCAGTGATAGTGGAGTAGTTGATTTTCTGGTTTATACGTATAGCGTTGTAGATATTTTATACTTAGACTTTGTTTTATCTCTTAATATATTTAATATTATATTATTTATTATTATCTAATATACATATTATATATAAATCTATTTAGAAGTTAATAATGTCTGATGATGAATCTTTTTATTCCATTTATAGTTCAGATTCCTCATACGCCTCTGGTAATGATCTTACAGATAATTTACTTCCCTTACGCGATCAGTTAAGTAATATTTTTCTGCCTCATAAAAATATTTTAATGTTTGTCATATTAATGCACAGAGCATTCCAAGTCATTTTTCCTACTTAGAAGAAGCATTCTCACTAGACTGTGTCGATGCTATCTTAATATCTGAGAGTTGGCTTAAACCATCTATTATGTCGAGTTTGTACCCATTACCCAATTTCATTCTTATACGCAATGATCGGATTGAGAAGGGGGGAGGTGGTGTCGCTATATACCTACGAAAAAATATTCCTTATAAAGTTGTTCTATCTTCCCCCTCCCCATTTTCTGCCACTGCTGAGTTTTTATTTCCAGAAATAAACATTATGGGTTCTAGGGCAGTTTTAGGTGTTGTATATTGTCCTCCTTCTGTGGATTATTTTACCTCACTTGAGATGGCTCTTGACACCATTGGATCTGAGTACATACATTGCATGATAATGGGTGATTTCAACACTGATTTGTTAAAAAATACTTCTCGCTCCCAAAAACTTCGATCAATCATTGAATCAGTCGAACTCTGCATTCTCCCATTGGCGGCAACTCATAGAAATACTGACACTGATGATTCGTTGATTGACCTCATCATTACTTCCTCTTCTGAGCGCGTGATTCAGTTTGGGCAGCTCTCTGCTCCTTGTTTCTCACGTCACTACTTCATTTATTTTTCATATAAACTTAAACCTCCAAAACAGAAACCTATTTTTCTGCAGTTACGCAATTTTTCAAGAATAAATATTGAGAGTCTCAGGAGAGACGCATCTTCAATTGATTTTGGCCCTTTGGTGGCGGCTTCTAACGTCGATGATAAAATATCCTTTCTAAATAATAGCATCCTGAACTTGTACAATATTCATGCTCCGGTACATTATGTAAAAGTTAAGCGTCCTCCTGCTCCCTGGATGAATAAAGGGGTACAAGTGGCAATGGCACGACGAGATCGGGCTTTCCAGAAGTTTAAAAAGAATCGCTCAGAAAAAAATTGGTCTAACTTTAAAACGCTAAGAAACAGATGCAATCAGGTGGTACGAAATGCTAAACGCCGCAATATTCATGACAAAATAACTAATTCTTCACCCACTGATTTGTGGAAATTCCTGAAGTCTATCGGAATTAATAAATCTAATACTCCGGAATATGGCGCCTCTCTCAATTTGGATGACATTAATCGTCACTTTGTTTCTATTACTTCATTGGACCCTCAAGTCCGTTCTCAAACTATTGCTTCTATAGAATCAATGCAGCCTCTCCGGATCCCTGACTTTTGTTTCTCCCCTGTTACTCAGGATGAAATTAAAAAAGCTCTGTTAGCCATTAAATCCAAGGCTGTGGGTTTTGATGAAATTAGTAAGCAAATGGTGTCTATGATTCTTGAGTACCTTATTCCAGCTATAACACATTATAAATTATTCTCTGGACTCAGGTCAATACCCTTCTGCATGGAAAAAGGCTTTTGTAAGACCTCTTCCTAAAATACCTAATCCTGTTTTACCTAACCATTTTCGTCCTATTTCAATTCTCCCATACCTCTCTAAAGTTTTGGAAGCCTGTGTTTTTAAGCAAATATCTGTATTCGCTGCAAAACATAACCTGCTGAATGAATTTCAATCGGGGTTTCGCTCAGGTCACAGTACTACCACTTCGCTTATCAAAGTCACAGACGATATAAGAAAGGGCTTAGATGAGCAAAAATTAACAGTGGTGGTGCTTATTGACTTTTCAAACGCTTTCAACACAGTGGATCATGGTTTCCTCCTATCCATCCTTAAACATCTTAAATTTTCATCCCCAGCCTTGGAATGGTTTTCTTCTTATATTCGCGGTCGCCAGCAATCGGTTCGCTCAGGTCAGCGGTTTTCTGCATGGGCTGAAATTGAATCTGGTGTGCCGCAAGGCGGAATACTTTCTCCTATTATGTTTTCCTTATTTATAAATTCTATCTCCTCAGTTTTAGATTGTTCGTACCATCTGTATACGGATGATCTCCAGCTTTATGTACAGTCAAGCTTAAATAATCTTAACTTTGTAATACACAAACTAAATGATAACCTGGAAGCCATAAGAGAATGGTCATGTAAATATGGCGTTTCTGTTAATTCTGCCAAATGCAAAGTTATCATATTCGGAAGTTCGCAATTATTGGCTAAGGTTGATTATGGAAATCTCTCTCCTGTAATTTATAATGGAATTTTGATTCCATATTGTGATTCCATAAAAAATCTTGGCCTGTACATGGATAAAACTATGACCTGGAAATTGCAGATCTCTGAAGTTAGTTGTAAAGTTGTTGCTACCTTGCGTTCCCTTTATCGTCTTAAAAATTTCCTACCTTTCAAAACCAAACTTACGCTGGTTCATTCCCTTATTCTACCTATTATCGACTGTGCCGATGTATGTTACCCAGATCTATCAGAAAATCTTCTAAACAAGTTGGAGCGCCTTCTTAATAATTCCATAAGATTTATTTTTGGTTTACGTAAGTATGACCACATATCATCTTATCGTTCAAAGCTTAAATGGCTACCTATACGTCAAAGGCGATGCTCTAGAATTTTACTTGTACTTTATTCAATTTTAAACGATCCAAGGTCGCCCTCTTATCTTAAGGATAATTTTCATTTTCTTCATCCGATCGACGGTCGAACATCCCGACAGTCAAACCGTCTGAGGTTAAGGTTTCCACAGCATAAGTCAAATTTTTTTAGGTCGTCTTTTACGATACAAGCTATACAACTTTGGAACACCCTCCCCAACGATATTAAGAATGCCGCAAATAAAAAAGTCTTCAAAGTTCTTCTCCGAGAACATTACCTGAAGGAAACTACTAATTAACATTATTTTCCTTAATTTTTGTCTTTATTTCTTCTTTTTTACTTCAGATATTTATTTCATTATATAATATTCAAACATCATATTATATATATCATTCATTTGTATATTTATTTACGAAGTTTATAAGCATGTATATATATATATATATATATATATATATATATATATATATATATATATATATATATATATATATATATGTATTATTGTATGTATATTTATGCTATATGTGTATATATACTTAAATGTAATGTGTATGTATGTACTTTGCATATATGTATATTTTAATGTATGTATATATTTTAATGTAATTATTTACATATAATGGTCGCACCTGCCAACAATTGTCCTTGGCACCCAGGGTTGACTGGCAGAGAATGCCACATGGCATTAAGTCCGCCCTATGTACCCCTTTAACTTAAGGTGTTACGTTTAAGTTTTTAAATAAATAAATAAATAAAAGTTTATATATTAAATACGATGGAAAAACCTGATATCCAATAAAGAAGTGATCACATCGAAGCTCTGCAAGTAGAACCGTGACTAGCAAAGCACGATACACGTCTTGGTCTATATTTTGCACATTTCAGAAACTGCGCTCCTAAATTAATAACTAGATCTCCATTTATTATACCGATATATGCATATGTATAACAATATTATGTTCTAAATCGCACTCTATTTTGTCTACGATTTTCATAATCTGACTAAAGGGAGTCTGAGTAAAGAGCTATGCTATCATCGCCTGGAGCGGATCTTAATGCACTTCTATACCTAACGCCCCTTGATCTTTATCCAAACAAGGAGGTGAAGGCTAGTTTGTATAGGATTAACGCCCAGGGCTGTTTGAGCTTGCTATCTTACTACCGTATCGAAATACCGATCTTATGCATGATCTCGAATATTGTGCGTCCACTATACACTTTTAATAAAAAGTATAAAGAGGAACTACCCTCCAAAGAAGACTGGCTGAATAGCCAGATTATCTGTGAGGTCGATAGCCTCATATGGTATACTGATGGGTCAAAAATGGCCTCGACGTAGGCTTTGGAATTTATGAGGAACAATTCAAACTTATTAAGAATTTTGGTAGATTCGCCTCTATCTTCCAGTCAAAAATTTTCGCCATACTTCAGTGTGCAGAAATCAATGTACTGCGCCATAAACTACTACTACTACGACATAGAGCTTAGGAGTGACCTATAGCTATAGCAGTGATCACAATAGACCTTTTAGGTAACAGTGATACTGGTCTCTTACCCTAGACCAGGATAGCTACTCGCACATAATTAAGAAAAGGAAGACTGAATTGTATAAAAATTTTCAAAAATAACTCTTGTAGTAAATCTTCATGTGTAATTCAACCTCACAATTTAAAAGTCACTTATATTATATGCGTCTATGGAAAAATATTCACTAAAGTTATCACTTTATCCTTATTTTGTCAACTTAAATTACTCATTAAGAACAGAACGATCATATACGTCAAGTGTTCTTTGTGACGTGCTCCTTAGAGTAATCCTATACCTTTAAACGAGCAATTCTTGTATACATATATAATCGGAATCTCGGAAACGGCTCCAACGATTTTCATAAAATTTTGTGTCCAGTGAGTTTCGGGGGCAATAAATCGATCTAGCTAGGATTTATTTTTAGAAAATGTCTTTTTGTCCGTGTTTTTAGACAATAAAAACTGCTACAATATCGTTAGAATAAGAAGGTAAATTTTGACAGCTTATTAAAGATTATAAATAGCTTAATTGGTATATTGGGCGGTCACAAAATCGTACCTGTTTGGAGTCCAGACCGACCGACCGACGTTTTTTAATTTTTTTTTTCAAGTTCCTTTCTTTTTTGAAACAATCTATTTTTTCGAGCCCTTTTATTAGTATTTTTTAAAAACACGAAAATTTAAATTAAATTAATTGCACTCATGATTTTTTATTCAAATAACCAATTCAGTTTTTTCTATTATGTCGCTAAGATCAAAAAATATTCGTATTTCATCAGTATGTAATTTGTATCTAAATATAATTTTCAAAAACACACGAATTAAAAAAAACCGAGCGAAAAATACCGAGCAAAGCTCGGTCAACCAGGTACTTACTACATACGTATGCATAGAGAGAATACCTCCTACAATTCAATGTAAATTGAGTCAATAAATATACTTGTCTCGCTTTTTCTTATTTAATTTTGGAATTAGGCCAATATAGACAAATCTATTGAAATATGTTGCGTATAATTCAAGCGTGGAAATAGAAATGTCAAGTGGTATGCCATGCCAAATATGAGAGTAAGTACACATATTATGTTCTGATTTACCAAAACAATGAAATCTCTATTGTAGTAGTATTATGTGTGACGTTACAAGACATTGCTTCTTTAATCTATAGTGATTTCGTTCGCAATGTTAGCAACAATCGACATCGATATACTCGTTTTATTTGGTTATTTATTTTTATTACTTTATATGTTTAAAATATTTAAAAATAATAGGATTATACTTATTATTATTTGAACAGTCAAGTAAATTGTTATCTAAATCAAGTGATGATGATTATTATGTTACATTTTAAATATTCCTTTCGCAAACTTTAAAAACTATTCATTTGGGAGGTATCAATACTAAGTTTTGACAGACACACGGTACATGATGGAGTTGGATCCCATTTGTATTCCCAATTTTATATAATTTACTAACGATCCGCCCTGGATTTGCACGACTGTTTCCTAGGTCTCGACAACAATGCCATTTACTGGGTCCAATTTTAAGTGTGAATATAGGACTAGATATTTTACCACTTAATTATTACCTGTGTAAAAAAGTACACGCCTGTTTATTGTAGCTAGATTACTCAATTATTAGACCGAAAATTTATTGATACGGTAAAACAAGAATAATAAGAAAACTAACTACTGTAATTCTGATTTCTGATGCTTAATATATACTATTACATATACTTTCAAAACATGAAATAAGGACCTCCCAAACACCTGCCAATCAAGTTGTCCTTCATACACAGTTCACGTCAAACCAACAACAACATTTCCTGCTGTTCAACAATTTGTTCATTACCCACTGTCATATGTTATACTACATGTATGTATATAGATCAGCGTGTATTTTCCATATACTATTTGTTTCTTATTGTGTAAATTATTCATACTTAAGTTTTGCTTGTAAATGTACCAATATCTAATATTAAAATATAGAAGGTTTGGAACCATCTAATCCGGGTTTACATAGTACAGGTCTAGAGCACAGATAGTGTTATTTAATATCTACTCCTTATAAATATTTCTTTTTACATTGGGACGTCAATCACCTCAGTCCTAGTGAACATGCGTGCTGCAAAGCACCCGCAACGTCAGGATTTACAAAATAGGTAGTATTAAATGCGATAAAATCCGTAAAAGTAGTTATAATCAATGCCTGGTGTTCGCGTAAATATAAGAAAGCATTATCAAACTGCCAAAATGTACCTTGGTGTTTGTTGGTATCCTCAAGGTTTTTGCAGCTGTAGGCAATGGCATAGTTCTTGTAGTCGGTATCCAGCACAATCAAGTAGGAATTCTTTGATTTACCTGCAAAAGTGTAATAGTGTAAACTTCAGATATTTTTAATGAAAAAGTAACACATTTGGTCCTGCCTTTAGTGATAATTTAGTGTGTGTTATTAACTTAAAAAAATAAAAATTTCATAATTTACGCGTGCTGTGCAGACTCATTATTAGAAGTTGTGAATAAATTATTAGCGTCAGAATCAGCTATATTTAGCAATTCATCAATTATAATTCTAAAAATATAATATGATTCACTGTTAATAACAACTTACCTCCAAAAGTGTAAGTGAGCATCAGTTTTCCAGGCTCAACAAGAGAGAGGTCACCATCGATGTATGACTTGACGCCGTCAATAACCTGGGTGTTTCTAACCTTGCCTTTGTCTCCATCAACGGTGTAACTAGCGGTGGTGCACTTGCCTCTAGCGCCTTCCTCACCGACGTTAGGAAATCGGGCGATTTCGTACCATAGCCCTTGATACTAGTTGTTAAAAATATTTTTTAATTAAATAGAGTCGTGTTAACTCAGGAGCTGAGCGCTCGCTGTAAATTTTCCCTCCCTAAAAATCCCCGCCGGCACCAATGAAATTGTTAATTACAATTTATCTTCTGATTTAGCACGTGCTCGGCGGTGAAGAAAAACTTTGTGAGGCAATTTGCACATCTATATATTGTATGTCTAAGAGAAAAATCTCAGACATGTGAAGTTCGCAAACATGCACTGGGACAGCGCGACGGATATTTTTTTATCCTAAAACCCTTATAGAAATTAGAAGAGGCCTGTACCTGCAGTGGGACGTATATAGGCTGTAACTTTAAATTTATTTTAATAAAAAATAAAAATATAAATTTCTTTGCAACTTTCCGCTAAACATATAAAATGATGTGTCTTACCTGGATTGAAGCGCACCTCCCGTCCTCCCTCAATTGCATACACTAACTCCGTCACCATTAGACCAAGCACCACTACTCTCAACACCACTATTCCAGGCAAGACGCACCATCGACGATAATACGACACGTGTTTCGTCTCTACACGAGGCATCCTCAGGTAATATAGACTCTACGGCGGCTGACCGCTAAGACTTCTTACGCATACGTATGTAGTAAGTACCTGGTTGACCGAGCTTTACTCGGTATTTTTCGCTCGGTTTTTTTTTAATTCGTGTGTTTTTGAAAATTATATTTAGATACAAATTACATACTGATGAAATACGAATATTTTTTGATCTTAGCGACATAATAGAAAAAACTGAATTGGTTATTTGAATAAAAAATCATGAGTGCAATTAATTTAATTTAAATTTTCGTGTTTTTAAAAAATACTAATAAAAGGGCTCGAAAAATAGATTGTTTCAAAAAAAGAAAGGGACTTGAAAAAAAATTAAAAAACGTCGGTCGGTCGGTCTGGACTCCAACCAGGTACGATTTTGTGACCGCCAAATATACCAAATAAGCTATTTATAATTTTTAATAAGCTGTCAAAATTTACCTTCTTATTCTAACGATATTGTAGCAGTTTTTATTGTCTAAAAACACGGACAAAAAGACATTTTCTAAAAATAAATCCTAGCTAGATCGATTTATTGCCCCCGAAACTCACTGGACACAAAATTTTATGAAAATCGTTGGAGCCGTTTCCGAGATTCCGATTATATATATATATATATATATATATATATATATATATATATATATATATATATATATATATATATATATATATATATATATATATATATATATATATATACAAGAATTGCTCGTTTAAAGGTATAGGATTACTCTAATGAGCACGTCACAAAGAACACTTGACGTATATGATCGTTCTGTTCTTAATGAGTAATTTAAGTTGACCGCTAAGACTTCTTAGCGGTCAGCCGCCGTAGAGTCTATATTACCTGAGGATGCCTCGTGTAGAGGCGAAACACGTGTCGTATTATCGTCGATGGTGTGTCTTGCCTGGAATAGTGGTGTTGAGAGTAGTGGTGCTTGGTCTAGTGGTGACGGAGTTAGTGTATGCAATGGAGGGAGGACGGGAGGTGCGCTTCAATCCAGGTAAGACACATCATTTTATATGTTTAGCGGAAAGTTGCAAAGAAATTTATATTTTTATTTTTTATTATAATGGATTTCCGCAAAGTAACGCCTGATTCTATAAAATTTATGTTAATTTAATTTAAAACAATATTATAGTGGTTTTGCTGTCGAGCACAAACGAAAATCTCATATCCGAGCCAAGTATGACGATTATGGTAAATTCGGGAGAATGAATATAGAAGAGTGATATCCAATGGCTCTCCAATCGATAAAGGTGACTACGACTGATGATAATATTATAATTATTGTAAATGACGGCTTCGGTGGTCTAGTAGTGTTTAACATGATTGTTGATCATGTGGCTCCCAGTTTAAATTTGGGTTCAAACTAAAATCTTACATTGGGTTTTTCTGTAAAGGAATTCTCAATATACTTTCAGCCTGGAGGCCATTACATGATTTTACATGATACCAAATAACTTACAGTTTTGAAACTAAAATTTTCCATAGGCCTCACTTCAGGACAAGGTCCATCGTATAAAACTTCAGCAGACGCACCCACAAAGAAAGCTACCATAAAAAATCGTAGCATATTTACAGCTGAATCAATGAATATTCTATGATATAGTAAACGAAATAGATGTTTCAAGGATTTATCTTACCCTTTTATACTGATCATGAGTCAAAGGGCAATTGAAAATCATATTTACCACGTGTTTAATATTAATGAATGCTTAAATTGTTGCTAGACTAGAGAAATCTAGTAACTACCAGATGAATTATTTTGTGCATAATTAAGCAATTTAACTATCACAATGTGACAATAGCAGTGCGATCACACTTTTCCAAGCTTGTTGGTATAACATCGATGGTAGCTTTTTAAATAAACTATTAATGTTAAGAAAACGGCGGACTTATGGGGAATTTCCGGTAAAATTCAACACCTGTTTTTTAATATAACATAAAATCTGGTATATTTCCTGATTTAATGAAAGTCAAAAAGTCAAACCGATGTTAGTAGATCAGATGTTGAGTTTTTTTTTATATATAAATTCTGGGGGACGAGGCTGTTCGTGTTCGTAAGAAATACTAGAAATCTGACTCCCTACATCTGTCTCCGGGTGGTGCTAAACAAGCAGTACCAATTCCAGTGGAAGGTTTTGGCCGCTAGCTTTTTGGTTACCACCCACCGATGCAAAGTCCAAAATGGTCAAATGACTTTGTCGTGTTCCGACATAATGCTCGTAACAGAAACAGAAACGTTTTTTATTCAATATAGATTATAAACAATACTTATTGAAAGTAATTTTTTTATTTACCACTGGTTCGTAAAAATACCTCTGTCCTGGGAAGAACCAGCAAGAAACACAGCGGGATTATTTTTTTTTCAAATAATAGCTTACAATCATGTTTACAATTAACAACACATGACAAATTAGAAATAGCTTGGTAGCGATCACCCTTCTCAGGGGTTATTATCTGAGTCGGATGCTTGGTTGTGGAGGGTAGCTACTGAAACAAAATCTCTACGAGCACTACACCCAGTAATACTGCTTGCTTTGTTTCTTACGTATGAGGTTAACCATCTGTGCAAATCACCTAGAATTCAGTTGGTATTAATTTTCAGATTACGGGACTAATATGTATAAAAATAGTTTCTCAAAAACCTTTCCAAATGTGTTTAAAATGGAGATTGGGCGGTAGTGCTCAATTCTAGTTTTTGGTCCACTCTTGTGTACTATATTTTTAATATCTTACGTAGGAAATATTCCACAGGTGTTAACGAACATAATGAAAATTATTAAGAGATGATTGACCAAGTGTTTTGCACATTTATTTATAAATAAGGGAGGTATGCGACCATTACCAGACCCTGGTTTTGAGTGTATTTAGGATACGAAAATCATTATTAGGTATAAAGTATATAATATGTAATTTATAATTTAATTCGACATTTGGAATACGGGAATAATCGTAAGAAGAAAGTTTATGAAAAACAATCAAAAATTTTTGTCGACCCCGCACATATGTTCGTTTCATTAGTATATGATTCGTTTCCCAACAGTAATGCATTAGGGTAAGTATATTTGCTATTACATATAGATTTTAAATAACACCGTTATATTTTAGAATATTTTGTTAAAAGACTTTCCATTTTTACTGAGTAACGCTCGTGGCACTGTTTCTGTAACTTCTTTTATCTGTTACAATTTTTTTTAATTTTTTTTCCAATCTTTAGGCTTTAAGGACTTTTCTCGAATAATATGTTTTAGTGATTTTGAATACCAAACGGGGTAATTAGATGAACGAGATAAACAAGTAGGTACATATTTATCAATTATTAGGTTTAGTTGAGAATAAAAAGTTTGAACTACGACATCTATTCACTTGCCAATTAACAAAAAAGATCAGTTGACTTCTGAGAGGGTTTTATTTATTTTATCACAATCAGCTAAATAAAAGTTAAATTTTGATCGTGGATTACTTTTAAGCAGGGTATATATTAGCAGATCAGATGCATTGAGCAATATAGAAGGGTGATATTTATTATTTATCTTCAGGTACAAGATATGTTTGAGATCGGGTAACAACAATGTTTATGTTACTAAACACTAAGTCTAGTACATTGACGCTATGGCTGCTAACAAGATTATGTTGATTTAGTTCTGCTAAGTTGAATAATTAACTAACTTTATTAAAGCATTTTGTAATTCAATTGGACCTTACTTGAGCATGACGGAACCTGAAAGGGACCCAGATATATTCGATAGATTGAAGTCACCGGCAAGTAAAAAGTGTTCATTTGGACATTGAGAAATAATTTTTGTGAGTATTTCTGTAAAACCATCTAAACGCTTTGATTGATAATTATCGGTGGATATATATATATATATATATATATATAAATCCAATGTCTTGAGAACTTAAATATTTTCCTGGTTCTTTTAACCACAAACATTCAAGATCTCTATGCATCCATTTCGTCCAGTAATGAGTATTATTTTAAAGTTACTGCTAATTATACACTCTCGAAATTATCTAGTTAAAGTTCGCAAGCCACGGACGTTTTGATAGAATATATACATTGAGTTACAAATTATAAAACACCTTTTGCGTGGTTAAGTTACCATTGTATTGTAAAACTTTTAAAAATTACATTTATCGTAGTAATTAATAGTAATGTAGATAATTATTATATTATGTGACAGAAGTAATACAAGCTAAAGAGCCGTGAGGGATGGTTAAGTAACAGGCAGGAATGTTATTTTTATACAAAGTAAGAAATGGTATTTTATATATTTTTTTTTTAGGTTTTGGTGTAAATATTCTGTAGTCCTGAAGTTTTTAAAAGATATGTAAGATTTTGATGTATGTAATAGTGGCCGTGTAAATCGTGAGTGTTGTTTTATAAGTTTTATATGTAGCTATTAATATTACAACATTGCATGATGATACTATAAAAATTAATCCAGGTATACAATTTTAGTAAATCTTTTTTGGAAATTATGATGATAGCAGGAGACTGCTAGTCTTTTCTTTGAAACATGTGGTATTTTGTCACCCAGACAAACTTATATGATTTGATCATTGCTCGAGATTTTGCCATCTTCAAGAGTTGCTTATTTTCAGGGATGAAGTGTTACTTAACAAAAAACTTTTTAACTGGACCACCTTGTCCAATATCGGAAGTAGTAATTCGTTTGATTATGCGCAACCCTGAAATAATATTACCTTTAATAGTGCGATCTGAAATTTAACTACAAAGTTTATGGGTAACCTGCAATATTCTGCATAGGCTCAACTCGGTGCACAAAAACAATTTGAATATCCATAAGCTTTACTCCTGCATGGCTAGCTATTTTGATTGTTAATTTTTTTTGAGTTTTCTGGTAGACGGACAAACTCTAAGTTCTACGCCTACCCCATTGTTGCTCTTTTTCATTTGAGCACATAAATCTGCTAGTTTCATTTCGCCATTATCATTTTGATGAAGTTTTTCAATATTTTAATTTCGAGATTTTTGTATTAATGTAGCAAACTGTTATGCGATTCTTCCAGTTGTTTAAGGTTACTAGTAATTTTTTTTTATTTCAGTGATAAGTGATAATTTCAACTCTTAAATTATATCGAATTTTATAGCACTGACGTTTTTGTCTAAAAGTAATTCTATGATTTTAATTAATTCCAAATTTTATGGTTGGCAACTACATGGTTGTTGGTCGGAGCTTTTACTTGAAGGTCTATTCGTAGTTTTATGTTTTATGGAGTATTACTGTTAACACGGTATTATGTTGTTACGGCAACAGATGTCGCTAGGCAGCCATAAGACTCGAATATCATTTATTGTACTGAAGTTAAGTGGATATGAGCGTCACAATAAAAATAATTAAAACAATCCTGGAGATAAACTTAATATACAACGCTGATGCAAGCTATCTTTTAACCTAACCATACTTATGATAATAAATAAAGAATTTTATTACAAAGTAATTCCACTATATTATTCTCCCAGTATTATATGCATTCTACGTTTGTGCATTTGGGTCATGGTAAAAGCATTCTGTTAGAATACGCTTAGGAACAGAATCTTCTATCCTTGAAATCAAGGTTAGTCCCAATATAAATATTAGCTATAAAACAGCAGTGTCCAATCGGATCTATTACTAAAAAACGCTGTTTGTTCTTACTATCAAGATGAAACTAAATCATTAAATACCTAGATTAAAGCTTTAGAATTATTTAAAACTGGTGTTTTAGACAATAGCTTAAGAAACTTTTCATGGTGAAGGATTTCAAAAGTCAATCACGCCAGTCTTTTACCAATTCTACAAAATGACTCGAGTCCAAATTGTGTTCTATTTAACTCATCTCGCGCGAATTTGTCAAGCGGTCAAATCTAAAATAATTAACTTTCGATTTCTACACGTCCTGGGTCCTAAAACATTTCCAAACATGATTTTTCATCTGATTATATTATATGGGAAGCGTATTAAAGAGAAAAATGTATACGTTTTTAAGCTAGGCTATTGGCATCTATTGGCACCTACTATCTAATAAGATTCAATCAATTTTAAATAATAGAGACAAAAAATTACGTCTAGTTGTTATTATAACTGTAATGCGCTCCATTCAATTCATGTTACATTAATTAACATTTATTTACATAACCCTCTGCACATAAATGCAAATGTTATCGATGCAGACAGATTGTTGCTTACAATTTATATAATTTAAAACAACAGTGATGATAACATTTATTTGATCTTCGATGTTTGACTTATGAAAACATGAATCAAAATAGGAATCCTAAAAGTCATTGTCGATAAGTGTTTTACTTATACCACTTTAACTATGTTTTATGCAATAGATACTAATTATTTTTATATTCTGGTAATTTTCGTTCTCATTAACCATAACCACGTCAAAACGTAAACATTTTAAAGCACCCCAGTTATGGACATAATCTAATACTTAGGTATTTATATTGTCAGAACTTATCATATATAAGAACTTATCATAGGTATGTATCAAATGCATAAAGTTAGTTATAAACACTGCATTTACTGATCTTTGAGAAGTTAAGAATTTTTTTTACCTACTGCCAATAAGATTACACTTTCATAATCCATTATTCTACTAAATGTCAAATTCATCAACTTTAAAATTTTTGACCGAGATTTGGTTTGCGGAAATATGAAAATTTATGAAGTATGTTCATATTTGTTTTCGTAATGAGCTCAAGTTCGCTTTTGCTGAAATACTAGTATTTTCATGCTTCTTTATAATGTTCAATTAATCTTTTTTACCCATTGACTTATATAATACTAGCTAGCCAGGCAGACGTTGTTCAGCCATTTTCGACGACCCTTTTTCATGTCCTATTAAAAACCTTAAATTCGCAAAAAAAAAATTGTGGGTCACTCATGTGCAAAAAAAACTATCCTATCTCTCAAGTTGGACCAAACTGCACACGGTGTGCAAATTTGATTAAAATCGGTTAAGTGATTTAGGAGTCCATCGCGAACGAACAACGTGACACGTAATTATAGATATAACGTATATTAAGATGTTATATATTTATACCTTATGATATATAAGTCAATGGTATATATATTAATATAATTATATATTAATATATGTATAAATATATATAAATATATATATATATATATATATATATATATATATATATAAGCCACGCCCACTATGGTTTCGCGGCAAGTACAGCCTCATTACCGACGATCTCGGATGATGCATCCTGTGGGACGTCATGGTAGTGCGGACTTTTCTATCCAGGGCGTTAAGTTCAGTCTGAGTCCACCTGAGTATGCCAAAGGTATACATGAGGACAGGCATGACCCAGCCGTTATATGCTTGTGTCTTATTCACACCGGACAAAAGGCTGTTAAGCACTTTGGTCAAGCGTGAATAAAACACATCGCAAACAGCCTCATCGATACCGATGTTCTGTGACATACCCAGGTATCGGTATGTTTCAGCCTCGGAAAGGGTCCTTAAGTTGACGGGCATAGATAAGTCTATGCCCTCAGAGTTAGCAACCCTACCCCTCTCAACAACCACAACGTCCCCAGCCCATTCCAATGGAATTGCTAAATTCACAAGTGATGTTTAGCAATTCCATAAGATGGGAGCGACTGGAGGCGAATAACTTAAGGTCATCCATATAGAAAAGGTGGGTCACTTTTGTGCCTCCTTTCCGTAGCTGAAATCCCCTCCCAAAGCCCTCCGGTAAGGTACTGAGAGGGTTCAGAGAGAGGCAGAACCATATTGGACGACAATCGCCCTGGAAGATACCCCTTCCTATCCTTATGTGGTTCTCCGCAGCCATCACCCGCTAGCCCAGATGACAAAGGATCGTACTCCACTGCCCCATACACTGCTCGAGGAAGTCTCTAACTGTACAGTCTATCTTGTACAGTTCGAGGACTCTCTTTAGCCATGTATGGGGCACCGAGTCGAATGCCTTTCTGTAGTCTATCCAGGCGGCGGAGAAGTTCCGACGGTTGTGTTTCACCACTTTGCCAATGACCGCGTCAATGAGGAGTGGTTCCTTGGTTCTACGACCGCCGCCCCGACATCCATTTTGAGCGCGCGACATCACCTGATTTGAGTCCAGGTGACGAGTGATTCTCGCGCTTAAAATGGATGTTAGTGTCTTGTATATGGTCGGTAGACACGTGATGGGGCGGTATTTGCTCGGGTCTGTGGTACCCTGGCCTTTAGGAACCAAATGGGTTATTATTATTATTATTATAGTTGTAGCACGAATGGGTCGGCCCAACCAGGGAAGAACCACGCTCTCACGGAATATCAGTGTAAAAAGCAGCTTAATACTGCTGTTTTTCGTACGGTGAGTGAGAGAACTGGAGACCCCTGGAGCCCTTTTTTTACTAGAAAGGAGCCATTTCATCTTAGTTCTCACGAGTGACAACGTATTAGCATTTTTATTTGTAATCGAAGATAGATGTAGATGTCTATGAGCCACAGCAACCACTTACCATCAAGTGGACTATGTGCTCGTTTGTCATTCTTATCCTATAAACAAATTACCATTGTGTTGCAGATGTTTTTGGGTGGCGGTAATCACCTGCCTTCAAATAAGTGCAAAGTTCATTTGCCCTCTCTAGTTGTAGACAAGCTGATTAAACACCACTACATTTTAAAGATTTTCTTTAGTCAGCGCCTAAGAGTACGAACCCACGTGACATTCACGGACGAGATAAGATGATTGCTGATTAAATTGCTTATTCTGTAAAAATAAAAATGTGCAGTTGAAAGTTTTTACAAAAATTATATAATATATTTATCAATGTTTGTTACAAATATTAAAAATGCCGCGTTGTAGATAAGACTTGAATAACATTTCAACAAAAAATTTAAATATGTTTCAAATTGTTGACTGATTATTTAGGATAACAATTTTAATAGTAATCCTTTAACCTTTCTTATAATAAATTACAAATATTAACCGTTTTATGGTTTATTTTAGATGCCCGCTCCGACTTCACCTGGATGTTTTATTGAAGCGTCATTCATTTTTTTTCTATAATCATCAACGACCATTTATTTTATAATTCTATTTATTTCATTAACAAAATCGTCAAAGTTTAGAGTTAAGTTTAGTTTAGATAAATTATGTAGCTATGATAATTCTTTCAATTGCTATTTGTGACGTTTGTTAAGTTCCATCACAATCGGTACAGTCATTCTGAAGATAAGCCCGGACAGTCAATTATTTTTTTACAAATTGTTATTCATGACTTATTATTTCGTAATTACAGAAAGACAATTCAATTTTATTTATATTTATAGATAAATATTACACAAATATATGCGATAAATATTTAAAATATGGAGTGTAGAAGTAAGGAGTAGACTGTGTATTAAACAGTGTCCGTAAAAAACTTCTAAATAAGGGTAGCGCCACTATAGCTACGGGGTAAATTTTAAAGAACAAACCGAAAAATATTAGTGGGATAGACGACTTTTTCGAGGTTATATTTACTAAATAAAATTATTTTAGATTTTAGAACTACTGATCAGTTTAGCAGCACACTTAAACCGGCGACAACTGCTAAGTTCATTTCATCCCATTAGCTACTCCAGCGTTGTTGTGGAGAGTTTTTGAATTGTTATTTACTGCTTACAGATGACCACTTCTTCAACTATTCTACTATGGGAGTTGGTACTCCCTACTTCTACACTCCATAATTTAAAACAAGCATCAATTACCATAGAACATAATGTATCATAATGTATCACCCCGTGTAGTGGCGGGTAAAAATACCCACTACCCCATATCTTCCCGTGGGTATCCTAAGAGGCGACAGAGGGAAGCTAAGGCAGAATATGGGCAGCAGCATCTTTCTGATAACAGCAAAAAGCAAAAAAATCTGCGGTTGCCAACCCGCTCGCCAAGTGTGGCAACTATGGCAATATACCCCCATGAGTAACGACCCAAATAAAGCCCCCAGTCCCCGGTGGTCCCGCTATTCCTGACTACGGCTGCAACCATGCTAACGGTGAGGCAGGGAGTGCCAAGATTCACCGGTGGAGGCTCGGTTGCCACCTACGACAACTCAACCTGGCAACATACAACGCACGCATCCTGAGCGCTGACGAAAAGATACTGGAGCTGGAAGGAGAGATAGACAAGTTGCACTGGGATATTATAGGATTATCTAAAGTTCGAACAGAGTGGGAGGACACTGTAATCCTCGACTCCTGCAACTTGTTCTATCACCGAGAGCGCAAACATCTGTATCAACGAGGTGTTGGATTTATCGTTCACAAGTCTCTCATTAACAACGTTGTAAAGATTGGGAGTGTGTCGACGAGAGTTGCATACATTATACTCAGAATCACTAAACAGTATTCGCTGAAGGTCATATAGGTTTACGCACCAACTTCGGCACTTCGGAGGAAATTTATAAGGATATCTCTAGAGCCATGCATTCCTCCAAAACCTTATATGCAGTAATAATGGGAGACTTCAACGCAAAACTAGACATAAGAGAGAACGGTGAGCTGAAAGTGGAAAATTCGGAATAGTGCAACGGACCTAAGGGGTCAGCAGCTGGCCGACTTTATGGAGAAAGAGGGACGCTTTATGACGAACTCTTTCTTCCAAAAGCGATCCCGAACTCGAACCTCGAACTGTCGGGTCGAGACAACTAGATTAGTTTATTTCAGTTATTTCCATAGAATAATGTCTTATGGGGTTTTGCTATGGGGAATTGCGGCTAATTTTGAAACTAATTTTTTTTGCAGAAAAAGGCCTTAAGAGAGCTATTTACAACCTAAAACTGAGAAAGTCTTCAAGAGCAAATTTTTATGTTTTTACACACCTTTACCGCACAGATTTGCATTTTTAAAAGAGCACCTACAACGACAGAAACGATTCTTGTAATAACAGATTCGATTCCGTAAACAGTTTTTATAAACGCACAAGAATTTTAAATCCGACACCTGCGCGTAGGGGAATAATCATGTGAGGAGAGTCCTTTGGGTTGAATGGTCTAAGGGCCAAAGTCGAGCGTGTGCCCGCTGTACAACCATATGTTAGAGGATTCACTAAAAAAGTTGACTATATCCTGAAGCGAGCTTTTATTAAAGCATACTATAAGCCGCCAAAGAAGATTATTAGTAAATATGTACCATCCATCAAGTGTAATATCCCTCTACAAGATGTAGGAATGTACAAGCTATATTGGAAATCGCTCTCGGTAGACTTACGTATTCTTATTAATATGTCAGTTAAGTAGGTTTCCTAAAGATATTTTATTCATTCTTGAGCATTTGGTAAATTAACATTTCAAATTGCGACGTGTATAGCATAAGCACTAAGTTTTCAGTTATCACGATACCAAAATTTAACATACCTTCAGTTGTTTTGTCATTATCATTATCATTATGATATTGATAATGACAAAACAAGATTTGTAGAATTTCTTTTCTTTCTTTGTAGAATATTTAGAGACGATACCATGAGACTCGACGGTATGACTTTGTTTGCTTGAGAGAGAGAGAGATCAAGCTTTAGTGTAGGATACTACTTGCGGACACTTTGACAGCATCTCATCTCAGAGGTACCTCGTCTAAAGCAGGGGTGGCATTAGAGACAACTGAACTAAGTAAATAGCACAGAGTATCAAAAAGATGAGTACATATTTTGTGCCGTTTGCTGTAGCGACAATCGGTCCGTAGGGTGCACGTGCGGTGTAGTTCCTAAAAAACTGTGTCTGCGACTAATCATCGCTGCTGTATAATAAGAGGGCTAGTTGTTTCCTTGCTTGAAGGCTAATTATAGCTATTCAGAGAGGACACGTAGCCAGCGTTCTTGGGACTATACCACGGGAAGTAGGACTGTAGGATAATTTTAGTTTTTTTATTGTGTTTTTTTAATATTGTAATTTTAATTTTAAAAATGAAACTGTATATAACTGATAACTATGTAATTCGAAGTTTATATTTTTTTATATTTTCTTGCTAGCTCGTACCCGGCGCATTGCTGCCGCAGAAGAAATAACTGTGGAAATATCGTTAAAAATGTGGAATTGGGATTGTATAATTAGGAATGATAACGCAATCATTGAAATTTAATGATATATAACTTTCTAATAAATAGTCAGTATAATACGCACGCCACCTAGTGTAAGTTAATTGAACTTTGCGTATAACTTTCGCGCAACCAATAAGTTGACAAAGTTTTACCGCAATCTGATGAATGGTATGGCGTCGTAGATTTACGAACAAACAAACATAAATTTTTGTAAAGTAGAAAATATTTTATTATCTATAGACAGACCTGTAGTTGATTAGAATAGGCGTTATTATAGCAACTGATTTGTTTTTTATAATACTACAACTAAATGCACGGTTGACAATAAATTATTTTAGAAATTATGTTTTTATTTTTATTTTGTACAGTTACTTACTCCAGTTGAATATTTTCCAGTAACACTAATTAAATAATTAAGCCTCGCATATGAACCAACATACCCAATGTATCAACTGCTTGGAATAAAAACGTAGATAGTCCAACGCAGCGTCGATATTGGTTTTATATGAGGTATCAAGCTTGCGCTATGGCCTGGATATTAATTAATGCATTTTTAAGACATTATATGTCTGCCAGAAAGATCCAACTGTCGAAGCTGAAGACCAAATATAGCAGCATCGTTTCCGGGACACCTGAGATTATGCGTGACATTGAGAGGTTCTATGGGCAACTGTACACGTCATCGTTGGAGCCACACGCAAGTGTGAGTAACGATGCAAGTCTTATCCGACACTATTCGGATAATATCATGGACGTCAGTGCTGGCGTTCAACACCTTCAAAACGGCAAGTCCCAGGCGAAGATGGAAGTACAGCGGAGCTCCTGAAAGTGGGTGGAAAACTGGTACTTAAGCCCTTCAGAAGCTCTTTAATCCCGTCCTCCATGGCGGAGCTACACCGGAGACGTAGAGCAGAAGTGTGGTGGTCTTGTTCTTCAAGAAAGGCTATAGCTAAACTAGAGAACCGTATGGCTATAGCGTTATAACGCTCTCTTGAAGAACTACTAACTAATTTCCCTTCTGAGCCGAGTCTACGTGTTGTTTTCGAGAGTCATTACGAATCGTCTCGCACGCAGACTCGATGACTTACATCCTCACAAACAAGCCGGTTTCCGAAAAGGCTTTAGCCCCATAGACCACATACATACCCTTAAGCAAATTACACAGAAGTCCGATGAGTACAATCCGCCACTTTGCCTTGCGTATGTGGACTATGAGAAAGCCTTTGATTCCGTTGAAATTTGGGTGGTGCTGGAGTCTCATTAGCGTTACGAATTTGACTGTTGGTATATCCAAGTGCTGAAGTGTTTGTATAGTAGGGTTAAATAGTCTAAGGGCTACGATAGCCATCCGAGTACAGAACCAGAGTACAAAACCTATACAACTGTAGAGATGTGTAAGACAAGGTGACGTAATATGCCCAAAATACTTTACCGCTGCGTTGGAAGACGTTTTCAAGCTACTGGACTGGAAAGGATATGGTATTAACGTCAATGGCGTGAACGTTACTCACCTTCGGTTTGCCGACGATATAGTTCTTATGGCAGAATCGCTGGAGGACCTAAGCACTATGTTCAATGATCTCAATAGTGTCTCCCAACGGATAAGTCTTAAGATGACATGGAAAAAACAAAAGTTATGTGTAATGTTCATGTTACACCTATGCCGGTGGTTTTTGGGAGCACTTAGCTGAAGTTGTTGACGAGTATGTTTAACTTCGACCGAGATCACCTCACATCTTCTCGTCAGGCATACCTCAAAACTAGATTGTACAACCAGTGCGTATTGCCAGTGATAACCTATGGATCTGAGACGAGGTCTTTCACTGTCGGCCGTATGAGGAAGCTCGAAGTCGCTCAGCGAGCTATGAAGAGGGCTATGCTCAGGGTTTTTCCACCGGATAAGCTTAGAAATGAGGATATCTGCAGTAGAACCAGGACATGGTTTATGAGTAAAGGAGCTTTTTAAAGTGACTGCGAAATATATAAGTTAAATAACGACAAGTCGAATATCGTAACTAGATATTTATCATATAACTAATTATTATTTTTGTTTGTGTTGTTATTTTGTTTTAGTTATTGCGTTAACGAGCTATCTATCTCAGATTTACGAGCGCATTAGTTAAGGTTCTTATATTTCATGACCCATAAAACAAATAATTTATGACACTACTTTACGATTTTACTTTATGTCTTATGCTTGTGTTGGTATTTGTAAGTAAATAAAATGTTTTAAAAAAAACATGCAAAGCGTTATTTGTATTAAAAGAATTTAAAAAAATATATTGTTTGTATTAGAAACAAAAACAAAACACTCCTAGCATTATTACCATAAAATAATGTAAACTGTGACATGAAATATGAAAGTGAAGAAAATCACTAATCTACTATCACCTCGCCCTTCAAACATTATCAAGAAATTCTCAATCGTTTGTGATTATGTGTTATTGTACTGTCGGCTGCAATGGTCTGGTGGTCGTCAACGCGTTTGCTGATCGCAAGGTCCCGGGTTCGAAATATCAAGACATTCTTAGCAGCTGCACTGAGTCAGTAAATTGGCAATATTTCACCCCGGTGCCTCGGAAAGCACGTAATGCCCTTTGCCCTGCGCCTGATCTCCCGTCGAGTAAAACGCTGCTGCCCATGTTCTGATTGGTTTCACACCCACGACACCAATTAGGCTAGTGGATATTTTATACCGCCACTACAGGACTTGCGATTGGCTGTAATGATGATAATAATAATGACAAAACAAATGAAGGTATGTTAAATTTTGGTATCGTGATAACTGAAAACTTAGTGCTTATGCTATACACGTCGCAATTTGAAATGTTAATTTACCAAATGCTCAAGTATGAATAAAATATCGTTAGGAAACACTTAACTGACAAATTAGAATATTTGTAGAATACGTAAGGCTACCGAGAGCCATTTCCAATCTATCTTGTACACTCCTACATCTTGTAGAGTGATATCACACTTGATGGATGGTAAATATTTACTAATCTTCTTCGGCAGCTTGTAGTATGTTTTAATGGAATCTCGCTTCAAGATATAGCCAACTTTTCAGTGAATCCTCTGACATATGGTTGTACAGCGGGCACACGCTCGACTTTGGCCCTTAGACCATTTTACAAAAAGTTGGAGTTACATTCCATATGTAAGTATTTTTACTGTGATATATGCTTTCTTTCTAATATAATAATTAAAAATAATATCGTAAATAATAATTGAGAACTTTACAGATAACGTAATTGAGTACATAATAGTACATGAAAATCGTAGTGATAATTAATGTGACAAGCTGTGACTGTGATGTGCGGATCGATATCGATAATTTTTCATTATTATTCATTGAAAAAGCATTAAAATTTGTCATCAAACACTCAACTAAAGAAGATTACCTATTAATATAATAAAAGTGTAACTGAATTAATTAATTTCAAGAAATCAGCTGTTAGAGTAACTCCTTCGAACATAGGTGATTTCATCACATTTTGGCAAAACAGCAATGCATCAGCTACTCTTCTGCTAAAATTTTAGGCTGCAAGGTGGTCCATTCATCATTTTCATTTTGAAATATATATGATTTGCTTTTAATTTATTAGCAATATAAGATAACTCGTCTTCCTGTAATTTTTGGAGTTTTTGGACGTATGACCACGGAATTAGATTTTATTTTGAACAAGTTTCCATAATGTTGAACAGAACTACGTACTTATTTAAGCATGTGGAAAGAATTAAGAAAAAATATAGTTGCGGCCCTGAAGCTGTATCTAAGGTCGTTTGTACTCTGAGTAGAGTGCAACTCTTTCGCCATGGAGAGGTTGATGTTTGTACAATTACATGTTAAAGCCTTTATTTCTATGCCTGTTTCGTGAACAAGATGGAAAGCTGATGTTACTAGCCGTACTTTTAATTCAGCCCTTAATCCAACCCTTAATCATAAAGTTGGCTATATGTACTTTCCATGATGTATTTATAACCGTTTACGTTATACTCATCGGAATTATCGGATCAAACCCGTACTCAACATAGCCATAATGCTTTTGGCTGCTAGCATGGTATTCCGTCAATTGCTTAATGTTTATTTCATTCATGACGAACATACAAAAAAATTTGTATCAGGGTTACTCTCTCCTCTCAATTTTAATGTCGTCAGCGCTACCTTGGTCGGCCATCGATGGTACTGTATCACTTAATCAATGTCCGTGGTACAGTCATATATGTTCCAAAACTTTTACGTACATGACGATAGGCTTTTCGTGAGTATTAATTAAGTGTTAGGGCGAAACATCTTAACTCTGGAGAATATTTAGTTCTGAGCATTTTCCATTGTTACTTTTAAGTTTCTATTAATTGTCATTTTAAAAGTTCGCTTTCTTCTTAACTTTATGTAGGTATCTTTTGCTTCGAATACCGTTCTAAAATAGACGATGTTGTACAATCACTAAGATCAGCCTATAATAAATATATTTTTTAAAATAAAATACTTGTACTTTTCTACTGTTCTTAGTAGTAGTCATCTTCAGAATTATCATCATTACAGCCTTATACAAGTCCACTACTGAACATATGCCTTCCCAAAGGATTACCACAAAGCACGGTCATGAGCTGCATGCGTCCATTGAATGTACCAAGCTAGCACTCAATCTAGTGGGGTGCTGCCTCACTAGGTTGGGATTCTTATGGCAGAATCGCTGAAGGACTATTAATCACTATGCTCAATGACCACAATAGTGCCTCACAAAGAATAGGTCATAAGATGAACATGGACAAAATAAAGATCTTGTGTAACGTTTATGTCACGCCTATGCCGGTAGTTGTTGGGAGCACTAAGCTCGAAATTGTTGACGAATATGTTTATCTAGTACAAATATTCCGACTAGGTAAGTCCAATTTCAACTAGGAGGTGAATCAACGAATTCAACTCGGCTTGGCAGCACATACACACACACATTTTCTAGTCAAGTGTACCACAAAACTTGAAAATGAGATTGTACAACCAATGCATGTTCCCAGTAATGACTTATGGATTTGAGACGTGGTCCTTCAATGCTGGCTGTGTGAGAAAGCTCAAGGTCGCTCAGCGAATTATGAAGAGGGATATACTCAGGGTTTCTCTGTGAGATAAAATTAGAGCAATCAGAGTAACCGACATAGCCCAACGGATTAGTAAGCTGAAGAGGCAATGGGCCGGCCATATAGATCGAAAACCGACAACTAATGAAGAAGCAAGATTCTCGATTGGCAGCCTCGTACCGGTAGGCGAAGTGTAGGGTGACCCCCACTAGATGGGGTGCAGCCTCGTAAGATATGCAGAAATTCTATGGATGCGCCGTGTCTGGAGAACCGTGCTTGTGCTATTCCTTGGGGGAGACCTATTCAGCAGTGGACACTACGTTTACCTAGACGCGGTCTCCACTGTATAACACATCTACTCCACCAGTGTAACTTCTTCGACAGACATGACCAGTCCATTGTCACTTCAGTTTACAAACACGGAAGGCATCTTGGTTCTCTGCCGGATTTATTTATTTCCAATTTTATCTACCAGAAAAACTCCGAGCATAGCTTTTTCTATTGTTCATTGAGCGACTGAGTTTTTGGAGTAGCCGTATTATCAGTGATTACGTTTCAGCACTGTAAGTGAGTACGGGTAGAATGCAAAAACCAGGTGCAAAGAAAACTTCTAAATGCTGCTCAGCTTAACTGAATCCTCCGATCGGCTTCTTTATCGGAGTTATTGTTCCCTAGTTGCAATATCTGCCCGAGGTAGGTATGTTCCTGAACAACTTTGAAAATTCCACCATCAACAGTAATTGGAATTGGCGTGATCTTTGAAAATAACTTTTGTCTTGTTCAGATTTATGTATAGACCAACATGTCAGGAGGATTTATTCAGTCTGTTCAGCATGTCCTGAAGTTCTTGCTGCAATTCTGCCATGACGATGATATCATCAGCAAAGCGTTAGGGAGATGTACTCGCCGTTTTTTCCAGTCCAACGTCTTAAAAAACATCTTTCAGTGCATTTGTAAACAGTTTAGGGGATATAACATCCCCCTGTCTTACTCCGCGATGCAAATGAATTGGTTTTGTTTCATTGTGCTGTACTTGGACTGAAATGGTACTGGTGTTTTAAAGGCATCTCAGCACTTCGACGTACCGTCAGTCAATTTGGAACCGTTGAAAAGAATCCAGAACAGCCCAAGTTTCAATGAAGTCAAAGGCTTTGTCATTGTCCACAAATGCAAGACACAGAGGCTGATTATACTCTGTTATCTTCTATATTTATTTCCGTACTATGTAAATGTGATCTATATTGCCAAATCCTCCTCAAAACCCAACCTGTTCGTGTAGTCGAAGATTGGGCAAAGTGGCGCACCTTGGGAGAGGCCTATTACCAGCAGTAGAAAGCCGTAGGCTGATGATTGATATAAATAAAAAGGTCAATTTTTGCTAGTATAGACTGACATCATTGATAGTACCTTATTTTCGTTAATAAGTCACTTCACTTAACAATAATAAATAGAAGATCTTTTTTTCAAAATGACAAAAGATTATAGTACTTACTAATTATTTCACAATTTTTTTGTATAATATGTCTTTAAAAACTTAGACCATCTTACGTTGTGTAAGTCCTTTTTCTGCTAAGTCTTTCACCTGAAATGGTAGCCTCTTCCACCGCCAAGCAGCCAATATACCTACTGCTATTTCCCAGTTTGAAATGTTATACGGCCAGAATAATGGCAGGTTTTTGACTGTATGTTTCCGTGTATTGTACTGAAAAACAGTTTTTTCACATACATTTCTACGATTGATTATTTTGTGCTTTATTTATGTTTTTGTAGCAATCAAACAACAATAAGAGCAGGAACTTTTTAGAATACAGAAAAGAGTACTATGATGCAAAAGAAATTAATCAGCTTAATCAGAAAAGTACTTTTAGGATAACTGCTTTAAAATTCAGTTGCAAGATTCGACCCTGACAAACATACATTGCAAGTTAAATAAAAAAGCTTTTATTTAACTTGCGATGTATGTTTGTTATATTATTATTAATGAATTGGCTCATGATCATTCCATGTTTGGGACAGAGGATAATTGATAGAATCAGGCGTTACTTTGCGGAAATCCATTATAGTAAAAATATTAATTAATTTGCAACCTTCCGCTAATTAAATACAATGATGTGTCTTACCTAGATTGAAGGTAAGACAATCCAGGTAAGACACATCATCATATTTAGTTAGCGGATGGTTGCAAATTAATTAATATTTTTACTACAGAGGATAATTATTCTCAATTGAAGATTTATGAAACTATTCATTTGTTATCATGTATTGTAGAAATTAAAAACATTTCTATAGTACTTTAGGTTTTATTAACAAACAAATTGAACATCTCAATTCCATAAATTACTAAGCCATATCATAGGTTCACATACTAAGAAATTGACTTAAGGCTTCAAAAATTCAGTGATGGCTTTGGTAACGGTAGCCTTGCAAGCCTCCTCAGAATAGTCGTTATCTACGAATTTGGATTTCTCTATAATCTTGGAGTCCTTCAAGTAGTTTTCAACGCTTTCTTTGGCCGCACCCTCAAGAGTTGTCTTCCTAGACAATATCCAAGCAAAAACTGAAAGGAGTAGAAATAAAATAAATTTAAAATTTTCATTCAAATTATATTTTTGTAACATGTGATTCAACGGGGTTTGCATTTTGTTTTGTCCGTCAGTCAGATGTATTATTTTTGGAGTCTTATCATGGATAGATCCAATGTTAAAAATTGCACTATAATAGTGTTAGTTATGTGTATTAGTTAAGTGCTCTCAAATCTCTTAAAGTACATTAAAAATTTAATCACATCTTTTGATATATATTTTAAATTGCTTGCAATGCCCAAACATATTGATGATTGTGATCGAGTAAGTTTTGACAATCAGTTAAGCATCAAAAAACCAAGCTACACTTGATGTAAATTACATTATACTAGCTTTTCCCCGTGACTTCGTTCGCGTACAATTTATTAAGATTCAATTTCATGGGTTTTAATTTTTTGCGCGGATTCCTAATTATTTTTCTAAGATAAAAGTAGCCTCATCAGCTACCATTGAAAGTCCCGTCAAAATTGGTGCAGCCGTTCCGGATATTAGCCAAAACAAACAGAAAGACATACAGAAATTTTAAAAATGATTTTTTTTCGTTATAAGTATCGTGTATATTTCCATATACGTTAATTATTAAGCTGTTATTTTGACATTACAAATAGACACATCAATTTTATTTATTTGTATATTTATTGGGTATTACATACCTTGATGTTTATTGGTGTCCTTGAAAAATTTGCAGCTGTATACGATGCTGTAGTTCTTGTAGTCGGAGTCCACAACAGTCATGTAGGAGTTCTTAGACACACCTATTACACGAGTAAGATAAATAAGTTACCTCAATACCAAATTTCAACTAAATTACTAGAGATGGGCCGAACATGGATTTCACCGAATACGAATATTCGGTCGAAAGTTGGGTAAAACTTTTACCCAACCTAATATTCGACCGAACATTATTCGGCAGGATCACCTCAGTACCTAATCAATTTATGTCAAAACTTGTTACCGTCAAGCGCCCGGGTATTAGCGCAGGACCCTGCGCCATGCTCCTCCGCCACACCTGACATATTATTGCATCATCTAGTACTGAGCAAATTGCCGGCACAAGCTTATTATGTTTTGACTATTTTTGTGAGAAAAAAAGTACTTCTTTGTGTTATTATTAGTGGAAATTGATATTTATATGATAATTATGAGTGGCAGGAAATCTACTATTTAGACTTACTTTACAGAAATTGACAACCAAAGTAAAGTGAATTGTACTAATGTAATGTAATATTTCTTTGTTTGATTCCAAAAAAAAATTATCAAGCTTACTATTTGATATAATTGGAACTACATAAATCTACAGTACCTCAAAAACATCACGCTGTATAAGTAGATTTAACTCATAAATAAAATATACTTTCAACACTAAATTTTGCAATTTTTCAAAATTGGCAATACTCAATTCGTACATTTCAATACAGTGGACACTTTGAGTACCATTTTAACGAATATTTGGTAATTTTGCCGAATATTCGGCCGAATACGAATATTCGGCCGAATACGAATATTCGGTAAAGCTGCCGAATATGCCGAATACCGAATATGAAACGAATATTCGGCCCATCTCTATAAATTACAGCATATCGAATATTTATTGGGTAATTATATAATTTCATTATATGAATATGACAATATTATTGTAGTAAGGTTAATTATACGTGGTAGAGTCACGCTGCAGCTATATTTGTTGTGGCACGAATGGGTTGGCTCGACCGAGGTAGGACCACGCTCTCACAGAATACCAGCGTAAAATAGCAGCTTAAGGCTGCTGTGTTTCGTATAGTGAGTATAGAGAACCGGAGACCCTGTTTACTGGAAACGAGTCATCCCATTTTAATCCTCAGGGGTGACAACGTATCTGCATTTATATTCTTAATCGAGGATTAATGTAGATGTTTATGGGCCACAGCAACCACTTACCATCAGGTGGCCTGTGTAATAGTTTGTCACTCTATACTATAAAAAAACTTAATTTACAAAATATGAAAATGTGAAACCCCGTAAGGGTATTTAAATTTAAAAGAGCGTTGTTTTTATTGTAGGTACTAAATATTCACTACTATTCAATACCAACTAACATATTTATTAGCATTACTTGTTGTAACATATTATTTTCTATAATTATTATACATACATTTACAATTCACGTAAAAACACACAATCCATTGAAAATCCTCACTTAAGTGTGGTTAAACTTAATTAAAGAAGCAGGAGATTCACTTATAATGACGACTTACCTCCAAAAGTGTAAGTCAACATCAACTTTCCAGGCTCAACAAGAGTGAGGTCACCTTCGATGTATGACTTGACGCCGTCAATCACATGGGAGTTCTTCACCTTGGTCTTGTCTCCGTCAACAAAGTATTCAGCGGTACTGCACTTGCCTTTTGTACCTTCTTCAGTAGCATGAGGGAAGCGGGCGATTTCGTACCAAGTTCCTTGGTACTGTGGGACGAATTATAAAGTTAATATTAAGAGTACTTTTCCGGTAAATTATTTGAATATTGGATCTTTGTTACTGTGTTAAACGTGGTAGAACCAGACAGCAGCTTTATATAGTTGCAACACGAGGGGTCTACTCGACCGGGAAAAGAACATCCTCTCACAGAAAATTAGCATAAAATAGCAGCTTAATGTTGCTATGTTTTATGCTATCAGTGTGAAGAACTGGATACCTTTTTACTACTAATGATGCATTTTGTCTTGGTCCTCAGGTTACAACGCATCTACATTTTAATTCTTAGTGGAGGATATATTGGCTATTGGCCACAGCACCCACTTACCATCACGTGAACTGTGTGCCCGTTAGTGATCCTTATCCTTTAAAAAACCGGTCTTAATAGAATGCAACAACTATCAAAAACAACTTGAAAGACTGATGCGTGCTGAACAGGTCAGACTCACGATAATGAGCATAAAATACTTGCAGTTGTAATTCCGCTTCTATCAACGCCCGTAATTTCTTCAATATCCTCTCAGAAATGAGAGGAGGCATGTGCCAGCAGCGGAACGTATAAAAGATGTAACTTAACCTAAAATTTATTTAAACTTTTATAAAACTAAGCATGAATGCACTTACTGCTGGGAAGTCAAACTTTTCTATAGGCTTCACTTCAGGGCAGGGTCCATCGTAAATAACTTCGGCGGATGCGACAGCGATGAAAGCTAACACCAAAAAGCGAAACATTTTAATATCGGATAAATGTCGTTCCTGGGAGCTAAGCGGCCAATGCATGCACTGGTAACTTGTCCACCATTTATATACTAAAAATTCTTGGATCAAAGGTCAAGAGCGAAATTTAGTGTTAATATATTGATGCAAATCATTATCACGGTTATTTTGTCTGATACTTTTATTTTCCTTACTTTCATGAAATGGATTGTTTTGTTTAAATTATTATTAAAGCCTAAGTTGCAATTAATATTATTAGTGTAAAAAGCCTACATTCACCTCCTCTCATTTGTAACACAATACAATTTCAAAATAAAGGAAAATTTAAATGAAAAACAAAATTAAAACAGATTTGTGGCAGACTGTAATGATGATTTATTTATTTATTTAATATAAGGGATAACAAACTAAAACAAAATAAATATTGTGTAAAAACTAGTTCATAAAAAAGTAATGCAGGCAATTACAATTATCCACAACTTACCTACATATTATGTACATGGGAGCAGATAAGGTGAGAGCGATACGGATAAAGAATAACAATAATTACTTAAATAACAGAATGTAGTTAGGTTACAAACTTAAATTATAAATTTGTGTATTTTAAAATAAAGAAGTTGAATAAAATAAATAATAATAGTAATGATAATGATGATGATGATGATGATAATGAACCCTTAGTGCTCAAGTATTACACTGGTTTGGTCCTGCTTGCTTGTTCATTATATTTAACAAATAAGATCTTTGGGCCGGTTTAAAGAATGTACCACAGTGAAGACAGTATGTTTTTCTTTTACACTGTATACGATGTTACGCAATATCTCCGTCAATTATTAACTTTATTATTAGTGGACCCACATAAAAAACGTGGTGGACGGGATTTGCCTCGCGCCTTTGACAATGCTTTCCATCGACGTCCGTACTTTTTTAGTCTATCATAAACGGGATGGTAGTACAAACATCTCTTGTAAGCCGTGATATCTATTTTCTACAGTCGCTTCTTACGGCATTCACGGGAGGAACTTATTTTTCTTATTTAATCAAAAAAAAAAGTCTGAGGTGTCCCAAGTGTAAGAAAATATGTAAATGGTGTAAAAAATATAATCATCTATATGTATTCTATATTTTTATAGTCTAAATGTGCCAAACGATCACACAATCCACCTGATTGTAAACGGTTGCTGTGGCCCATAGACTTCTACATCTATCCTTGATTAAGAATCAAAATGCAGATGCACCCATAAGGATTAAAATAGAATCCCTCGTTTCCAGTAAAAAGGATCTCCGAATGAATATTATTAACGTACTCGTCCGTTAATAATATGCATTAATATAAAATAAAACATAACATAATAACAGAAATAATTTTAATATTACAATCGTAATAATATACTCCAGACTGACTGACTTTCGGTCATGGCGGTCAGTCTCAACGTAGAACAAGATTATAGTGTCCGTGTGTGTGCAGAAAACTCTGATGCACAGTCTATTTCCTCACTTGCTTGGTCCCATGGGACGGTTGTCCGACGTGACCGGAGATAGTACAGATACAAAACCCAATAAATAATTTTGCACTGACCCGGGATTTGAACCCGACTCATGATCTCTAATAATCGCTTTACTGATGATATCGTTGTCATAGCAGAATCGCTGCAACAACTTCAGAATATGCTGAGCAGACTAAACCAATACTCCCGACTTGTTGGTCCGTGTATGAATCTGAACAAGACGAAATTTATGTTCAACATTCGTGTCATGCCAGTTTCAATTGCTATCAATGGTGACCTTGGGTTCAACTAGGTAAAAATAACTTCGAGAAAGAAGCTGATTGGAGGATTCAGTTTGGGTGGGCAGCATTTAGAAAGCTCCGTCAGGATTTCTCATCACCCATACCACAAAATATGAAGACAATTATGCTGAAACGTTGATACCGATAACGACGATACAACTACTCCAAAAGCTCAAAGTCGCGCAAAATCGATGAAAAGGGCTAAGCTCGTAGTTACTCTAGTGGATAAAATTCGTAGTTAAGAGATCTGCCGGGGAACTAACATTACTGACGTGGCTTTCCATGTTTATAAACTGCAGTGGTAATGGTCTAGTCATGTCTGTCGCAGAAGTGACAACTGATCGAGTTATGGAGTTATGTTATAGAGTAGAGATCACGTCTAGGTAAGCGTAGTATGCGACGTTAATTAGAACTAACTAGAAGGAGCGATGATCTGTGCATGTTAACTAGCAGACACTGGATGCGTGCAGCCAAGGACTGGGCTAAGTGGCGCCGCGGGAGCGCTCCTGTGTCAAGCCATTTACTGCCACCGACTGATGATGTGTTTCTTATGGAAACTTTTCGAAGAATGAATATTCATACGAGCAGACGAAAGCCGTTATGGATACAAAATATTATCTAATATCGAATCGCTTTTGAAAACGGATTCAAATTCTGATTTTAATACATTTTAATGCAACCTGTTTGGAGGTAATAGTTTGAAATACGTATGACATTAATTCGAATCTATTCCACTTGCATTAGGTTTACACTAGTTATGTTAATCCAGCAGTCGACTGTTGCGGGCCGATGAACAACAAAGTAAGAAGACGAAGTGTATTAGTCCGTATATAAATAATAAATTGCATCAGCAAGTTTATTTGGTGTCCAAAACTTAAAAAATTAAACAATTATTTTTCTTTTTAACTCATTATCTAGCTGACAGAATTCGACTTTGAAAGAATAATCTTTTAAAAAAATAGTGCGTCGCTATTGGTTTCGACACCCCACGGAGGAAGGAAAATACTTCAAACGCATCCTCATTACTGTAAACAAAATGCATCGTCAATTGCCGGCACTAGACCTTTGTGAGGAAGGTATTCAGGTTTCATAAGATTACTTCATAATCACATTCAATCACTTGGTATGTAACATAATTATTGTTTTCTATAAGTTGACTTGCGATAATTTTTAGATAATTTTTATCTTTTAGTTCTACTTATTTTTCTTCATCGGCGATAAGTTTCAATAATAATATAAAATATTTTAATAATTTATAACATAAGTACTTGTGAAATCTATTCATCTGAAAAAGAGTCTGTCCGTAATATCGAGATAAATAACTTTTACCGCTCTCGCAAGGTAAAAAAGGCGCGCCATTTGTAAAAATTTTGTCTGTCTGTCGTACGAGCAAACACTCATATGTCACCCTTACTGTATAAAAAGAGGATAAATAAATTAAATATATTCTTCTTATATTCTTTTTATACGTGGTAGACCCAAGCTGCAGTTATATTAGCAGTATAGTTGTACCACGAATGGGTCGGCTCGACCGGGGAAGGACCACGCTCTCACAGAATACCAGCGTAAAATAGCAGCGTATTGCTGCTGTGTTTCGTATGGTGAGTGCAGAGAATCGTAGACCATTTTTACTGGAAAAGAAATATTCCATCTTAGTCCTCACGAGCGGCAACGCATCTGCGTTTTGATTCGTAATCGAGGATAAATGTAGATGTCTATGGGCCACAGCAACCACTTACCATCAGGTGGAAACGAGCACAAGTTTGTCACCATGTCCTATAAAAAAATTATATAAAAAGTGATATCAATAATTTTATCATTATTCAAAAGTCATAAATACCAATCGGCACTTACTATCAGTATTTTATTTGTATTTATCTGTTTTCTTGTGACACCTGCTATATCTGTTTCTAGATAACACAA
Source organism: Parnassius apollo (assembly GCA_907164705.1). Taxonomy (NCBI): domain Eukaryota; kingdom Metazoa; phylum Arthropoda; class Insecta; order Lepidoptera; family Papilionidae; genus Parnassius; species Parnassius apollo. The sequence continues at coordinate 9,786,124 of CAJQZP010000975.1, forward strand.
CATATTATTCATTTTGTTAGTCATAAGACAAAATAAATTCACAGAAACGAGTAATACTTTAAGTTATGTGCTTTATCTGATAAAAATGCAATTAACTTTTTTTTATTAAATCACCTTTATTCTAACCGAGCCCACAGTCCACCTTATGGTAAATAGTTGCTGTGGCCCACAGACATCTACGTCTATCATCATCGTGAGGACTAAGATGAAATGTCTCGTTTCCAGTAAAAGGGATGTCCGGTTCTTCACACCCACCATACTAAACACAGCAGCGTTAAGCTATTATTACGCTGGTATTCTGTGAGAGCGTGGTCCTTACCTGGACGAGCCGACCTATTCATACATACAACCATAATATAGCTGCGGTGTGGCTCTACCACGTACAACTTACTATCATGTATTTGTAGTTATATATATAGTTAGTCTAAAATTTTCCTTACGTGAACATAACTAGCGTAAGTTTTTGAATGTGTTAGGAGCTATTTGCCTAGGAGTTCGTCTTGGTAGGTACCACGCCCTTTCTTTCTTCTTCTATCTCCAATGAATATAATAATATTCTCTACGCTAGAGCCACGCTGCAGCTACGTTATGGTTTTAGCACGAATGATTAGTCTCCAGGCTCTCACAGAATACCAGCGTAAAATAGCAGCTTGATACTGCTTCGTATGCTGGGTGTAGATATCCGGAGACCCTTTTTTACTGGAAACTAGGCATTCCACCTTAGTCCTCAGGGGTGACAGCGCGTCTGCGTTTTGAGTCTTGGTCAAGTATATATTTAGATGTCTATGGGCCATAGCATCCACTTACACTCTGGTGGACTGTGTGCTCGTTTGTCACCCTTATTCTATAAAAAAAGAAAGGTATGGAGTGCCAGTATAATTACAAGCTGTTCAAGCCATCGTAGTCCTTGGAGTTTACAACGCATTTGTAGTCCCCTTTGCTTGAAGTTGGCTGCACGTGTCCATGAGCAGCAGTAGCCACTTACCATCAAGTGAACTGTAAGCTCATTTTCACTTGAGTTTTATAAAAAACAAAAAATGGTTCCACGACGAGACACCGACCTCTTCTAATTTCTGAGAGGATTGTTTACGCTGTTAGTTTACACTGCTCCAATGCGTGTTCCAATGCCTTCGGAATATTGCAAAGCAAATGGCAAATCACCACTTAAAATTGCTAAAAAAAGAGCTTAGAGCTGTGAAAACTAATATTTCTTTAGAAATTATACAAGACTATGTATACTGTAATGAGGTCATAGTTTCTTATATCAAAAATCTAAGTAAGCCTAAAATGAAATGTCAACCATGTTTTGAGTTACTACCAAAAGTAATCCTCAGATGTGACAACGCCTCTGTATCTCTAGCCTTCTTTGTTTAAAGTAGGCTTTAGATGTCCATGGGCTGCATTTGCTATTTGTAATCAGGTGGTAAGCAAGTTCCTTCGTAGCTTGCGATTTATAAAAGAAAGTACCTGATTGAATAAATTTGGTAAAACAATTTTTGTCTAATTTTAATTATTTTTAATTACCAACGTTTACGGCGCTTTACAGTACCCATGGTTACGCGGGACTGTGATTGGCTTACTGATGTCAAATTTAACCCGGAGTGCTTTCAGCTTTTTAATTATTACTTTTGATTCGATCTACGCAGAATGAACTTACTGTGTCTTGAAATCTTACACTAGTGTACTAGCGTTTAGCTTTATTTTATAATTTACAAGACCCCAGCAGGTGGTAGTACCCCGCCTACTTCTTTAATGAAATCAGGATATTATTTTTATTTTAATAGCCTCACGTATTATCCTAGGTAGGAAGCGATGTTCTTTCGCGAAGATTAGTGGTCGTAGGGTGTGTGGGCCGGCGTGGGACCCGAAGCTTGTTGTCGTGCAAAACTTGCTTGATATGCTGTGAAGCTCGTTGGCCAGGTGTTCGATGGCACAGCCCGTGTGCTCTCTGAAACAAAGATTTGCCCACGGTATCTCACTGTGAAGGATGATGGTGAGATTCCCCGTTTAAGTATCGGTAGTGTGGGTCTTTTTACACAGTGTGACTTATAAATTGTTTTAACGATTTCAGATAGCTAACACATCTAGGAAAGCTAAGCAGTTGTTTGCCTCAAGTTCATATCAACCCTTCAATACCCATAAAATTCCCATGCAGTCGCATGCGTCCGTCAAATCACAAGCGGTTGCATGCGACCGCACCCACCCACAGCACTTTGAACCATTTAAACTTATATTTAGAGACTAACTTTCTATGAAGAAGTTTGGCATTATAGAATTAATACAAAATTCTCTATCCTGTGGTCTAAACAGAAGTCAGTTACTCTATGCATTTTTATTTTTATTCTACTGTCAATTCAATCAACCCAGAGTAGGTTTATCAGGCAAAGCACTAACCGCTTAGCAGTTTATCAAAAAACTACTTCGTTTAGCAGTGAAGTTAAAACATCTATTAAAAATTTTGACAATCGGACCTCAAAATGCAGGAAATTTAAAATTTTTTGTTATTTTCTGAACACATCTCGTACATATTATTATATATTCAATAAATACAAAAAAAAAACAATTTTAATAAGCGACGTTAGTTCAGGAAGAGAGTAATGAACGATATACCCATTCAAGGCGGCTCAAAATATCGTTCGTATTACGTAGGGCGGGCGTTATAAAGTACTGCCGCCGATAGGCGTCGGACGCATTTCCTATTTAAACGCTTTGATACCGATTGGCGTGTTTCGCACACGGTAATGATTTCTTGCTTATTTAGACAGAATTTTCAGTATTATTGAAATATGACCATGGATTGCGAACCTTTTTTCTGATATTTTTAAGTTCAAAATACTTTTAATAACAGTATTTAGTCTACTTTTTTATACGTACTAAGTATAATAAGTAGTGTTTTTAATTAGTACTTGAAGGGAAGAGAAAACATCGAGAAGGGTTTTCAGTTACATACTACTTCTAGTGCATCATAATTTGTTCCACTTAATAATTAATAATGACTTTCTCTTGAAGGTGAAGCTCGACCATCGTCACCGAGGTTATTGAGTGACAATGTGAGAAAATTTTGTTTATAAGCGAAAGCAATAAACAATGTCATCCTATACGTGTTTTATGGCCCTTTTAAAACGCCGCGCTATTATTTTACTAGATTTCGTAGGTCTGACAATAACAGTTATTCATAATATAGACGAGTTTATTTTTGTCATTAGTTAACTCCCTATTGTTCCCTGGAAAACTCGCGTCGAAGCTCGCCTCATAGCATAATTTGACCTCAACCTGATTTCGAACAGCGTCCTGGTTTAAGGAAGGAAATGACTAACAAAGAACCCTATGGATATAGATAGATTACTTTTTTTTAGTTATGGATCGTGACATGTTAAATCTCATCTTAACTTGTTCCAAAAACTATGCGTCAAAACTATTAGACAATAAAAATATTCCGAATTTCAACAGGATGAAAAATTGGCGCCCAATAACCATGGATGCTCTAAAGACTTTATCGGCCTACAGATACACATTGTTGACATTAAAATGAATAATTTACGGGATTATTAGAAAACTTATTATTTGTACACATCAGACGTATTTAATCAACACATGCCTACGGATAAATTTTAAATATATTTATACTATTAAATATTCAGTATGAGAAGGGCAACGAAATTTTTTTTATAAGATAGGGTGACAAACGAGAGCACAGTCCACATGATGGTAAGTGGTTGCTGCGGCCCATAGACGTCTACATCTATCCTCGATTACGAATCAAAATGCAGATACGTTGTCATCCGTGAGGACTAAGATGGAATGCCTCATTTCCAGTAAAAAGAGTCTCCGGTTCTCTACACTTACCATACGAAACACAGCAGCATTAAGCTACAATTTGACGCTGATATTCTGTGAGAGCGTGGTCCTACCCCGGTCGAGCCGAACCATTTTTTCTTGATTCATTAATTGATGCATTTAACAATAAAATGAAATTAATTTACTATCCAACTAGAGAACTGGCAATTGATGAATCACTGATGCTTTGGAGGGGCAGACTTTCATTCCGGCAATACATGAAATCAAAAGCTAATCAATATGGCATCAAATTTTATAGTTTGGACGGCAAATTTGTTGTGTGGTCAAAAGATCAAATTTTATGGGGGCGAGGAAATTCCGAAAAAGTTGTAAAATTATTAATTCAGAAATTTCTTACTGTCGGCCATTCTGTACATTTAAATAATTAATATGCAAGTATATCCATAACATAACAAAAAACATTTTGTAGGGGAACGCTATATGCAAACAGGGCTGGAAATCCTAACCAATTATCACCGAAACTACAAAAAGGTGAAATAATAATACTGCACAACTAAAATAAAATAACTGTTTGCAAATGGCACAGTAATAGGGAGGTTCTGCTGGCATCTAGGGAACACGATTGCGACATGGTTCCTGTATAAAATCTACGGCGACCAGATATACCCAGTCACGCTAAAGCCAAACGCTATAGCAAATTATACTTACGTAGATAAACACGACCAATTAATGTCATACTATGACAGTGAATATAAAACCTTAAAATCAAAATGAAAAAATAGATAAAACAACATATTTATTAAAATAAGAATAATATTGATTTAAAATAAATTATTAATTAGGTATCTATGTATTAATTGAATAAAACTATTATTTACGGATTTTTTCGCGTTTAATTACTTTAATTTATTTTTATTATTATCCCGACGTTTCCGGGTGCTTTACAGCGCCCATGGTCACGGGGGGACCATGGGCGCTGTAAAGCACCCGAAACGTCGGGATAATAATAAAAATAAATTAAAGTAATTAAAACGACAAAATCCGTAAATAATAGTTTTATTCAAGTTAGTGTTCGCATAAATATTAATAAATCATCTATGTATTAAAATAACTATAATACAAACATTTGTATGTTTGGAATGTAACAAGTTATTTTAAAAATAAATATAAATATAAAGATAATAACTTACATCTAAAATTAAATCTACCTGCCTTCGATGATTCATTTGTTGTTACCGATAATGGCGTTGCGCCCGCGCAACATGCTCACCGCCTTGGCCGGGCTGAGACCGAGCTATGATTTATAGCCCCAACTGCAGGGACAAAATAATTTTACTATAGTCAATCACTTCAAGAGATATGTCAAGAGAAGCTAAAATAGCTAACAGGAGATCGAAATCGACATTGTTAAATACATTGCTTAAATTAAGTAAGGTCAACACTGTTACCTGTTGTTTATCCATAACAAGACGAGTATCTTCGGTAATCTTGACTAAGGCAGTAGTCGTAATATGACCAGCACGGAAACCGGATTGGAGTGGATTTAAGAGTAGTCCACCTAGATAATAAAAGAATGAACTATATAGAAATGAACTGTACGCTTAAAAACTTTTGAAAGGAATTGAATTGTGGATAAGGGTCGGTAGTCAGAAAAACTGTAGGTATTTCCTTGTAGTATATTTAAAATAATTATAAGGCACTACCAACAAATATGACAAATAACTAAACCCTTTAGAAAGATCACTTTGGGAAAGATTACTATATATTTGCTTATTCTGGTCGCATATATTTTATATAGATATTAGATAGATAGAGAAGAGAGGAGAGTCACAATATGTTGAATCCGTGGTATAGCTACGCTGCAGCGTACTATGTCTATTATAGCTGTAGCACAAAAAGGTCTACTTCACTGAGGACAGATCATGCTCGTACAGTATACCAGCGTTGAATAACAGTATAATGTTCTTTTAACTATTCTAAGCCAGTGCTTCACTATTATTTCACCTGATGGTAAGCGGCTATGCAGTCGAAGACGGTAAAGCGCAACTGACTTAGCTTTACAAAAACCTATTTAATATTGTCTAGAAGACACGCACATGGTACTAGAATGTAAAGTCAGGTACTGGTAAATTATTCTACTCCTTTTCTCTACGCAAAATGAATGATGAAGTACGACAACTAAAGGGTGGAAAGTGGTCGAACGTTTGATTGTCCGATGGTAGTAGGAAGGAGTTAGGATATATAATTCGTGCCCATACTATCGAAAGGCGGGCTACTTACTTTCGAGACTAGTAATATTAGCTTCAACCACGTGATAGAGCCATGCTGCAGTTATATTATTAGTATAGTTGTAGCACAAATGAGTCGGCTCGAACCGGCGAATGACCACTCTCTCACAGAATACCAGCGTAGCTTAATGCTGCTGTGTTTCGTATGGTGAGTGTAGAGAGCAGGAGACCCTTTTTACTGGAAACGAGGCACTCCATCTTAGTCACGGGTGACATCAAATCTGCATTTTGATTCGTAATCGAGGATAAATGTAATGGGCCACAGCATCCACTTCTGTGAGATCGTGGCCCTACTCCGTTCGTCGACCCATTCGTGCTACAACCATAATATAGCTGTAGCGTGACTCTAGCACGTATAAAATTTAATTATACAATTCAACACTGAATGTCTAAATGTACTCCTGATCTCTGATAAAATTCTCCTCATATAGCGCGATTCATATGTTTGGTCACTAAACATAGGTTTATTCAAAGAAAAAAAATAGTTTCGTACTGTGATTTAATGAGGGAGAGCTATGTTCTGGAGTGGACACAATCTTTGAAATTTAAAATGTCCTTAATATTTTATTACATTATTGTGTGCATATTTTTGTGAATTCACTGAACTTCGTGCAATATTCATATGTATACAATCCAAGATAATCTACATTTTTTGAATTCAAAAGATGGTATGAGTCACCCTCGATTTAATGCGATCTTATCTCTTGTTACACCATGCTACATGACTTTTCAATTTTAAAAATTACGATAAATAACGCCGGACTTTACTGATAAGGCTAATGTCCAAAATAATGCGAATTTTCGTATTATGTATGTAGCATTTTTACCCTATGAAGCAATCTATAGTAGCAGTAGGTTCTTGATTGGTTGATAAAAAACTGATGCTAAAACGTATAATAATTATAATAATATAGTATTTATTTTAGAATATACGTGCATGTTTGTTTTAGTAATGACATATCTATCACAGCCTATAATAGTCTATTGTTGAACATAAGTCTCCCTCTTAGATTGCATCATGAGGGGATTTTGCCCTAGATGCCGCACTTAGTAAGCGTATTGGCAACCGCAGTTTGTTATTAAGTTGTTATCAGGAAGATGTTGCTACCCATATCCTTTTTCATTTTACCTCTGTTGCCTCTTACAAAGTATTTCATCTTAGTCTTCACGGGTGACAACGTATCTGCATTTCGATTCGTAGTCGAGGATAGATGTAGATGTCTAAAGGCCAAAGCAACCACATACCATCAGGTGGACTGTGTGTTCGTTTGTCACCCTATCCTATAAAAAAAACCTTCGAAACGATATGGGCGATATGATTGTTAACATCTAATCTAAGAAATCTATATGATAAGTAAAAGGAAAACTTTGTACCCCTTTTTAAGCCCTTTTTAAATATTTTGCGGAGATTATATTATTTGGATTAGATTTTGCATAGCTAAAGTTGATATGAAAAAAAAGTCCAAAAAGCAAAAATATATACAGGTTGTTAGTGTAAACACCGTTATCCTTGAAACCAGTGGTTTGGTTTCACTTATAGAAGGTAAACTCAATGAATTAAAAAAAACGCTATTTTCTTTCATAAAATTTAAAATGTTTTTTTTCCCGACACCCTCCATAAATTCCTGGATACCCCATGCGAGTGGTAATACAAAGAACGCCCGCGCTACCTACCTACACAACATTCCAATAAAAACAATAGGTACACATAACCTGTGATTTAAATTTTCCTTCGTACTTTTATCCTGGCTTAGGACAGGCAAAAATTGAGGAATTAAGGAAAAATTGAGATTTTACTTAAAAAAAATGTCGTTATTTTTCATTGAATTTACGTTTTATAAGTGAAAGCAAACCACTGGTTTCAAGGATAACGGTGTTTACACTATTACCCTTATAATTGTTGTATATGTCATATACATTATATATATATCACTCACTTCTTGGAGATAGGCCCATCCCTTGACCACCTCGATCGTCTAATTTAACTTCTTTGAATTTTTTCGTTAGGTGACGGGCCAAAGAGCTCTTCTACCAGTATGAAAATCATCCAGTCAAGCAAATAAAGTGACCACATATGTGACAAGGCGAACCCGCGCTAATGTTTGAAATCGTGGTCAAGATTTTGAACACGAAAAATAAATTATTTTAACAAAACATGTTATTTTATTGGTCTGTTTAAACTTAAAATATTTTTTTTTCGTCCGAAATTTGCCTTGTACACTCTAATTCCAAGAGTTGATGAGATATCTGCGTAAATAATACCTTAAAAGAAAGGGCAGTAACTAAGCATGTTTTAAAAAGGTTTGAACAACAAAGGTAATTTTATTTGTTTTGTTATGACGGCATTAACACAACAATTTCTTTATTTTTTTTTTGGTTTCTTATACTTAAATATGCGTAGAAGGTTTTTCTGGTGACTGAAATCATTTTGTTTTAGTAATCACACATTACATAAATGTGTATTATATAAATGTGTAAAAACAAGACATAACAACATAGCAACTGTTACTATACACTATTAGCAATTAATTGAAAGAAATGGGTTTTATTGTTAAAAACCTTAGAAATTCAATTTAAAAAGACTTAACCTAAAAGAAGTTTAGCTTAATATGTTTTAAATAGTTCAAGTATCATCCAAATAGTTCAGTCCAAATAGTTAGATGCGCCTTCACGATGAAAACTGTGGCATTATTTTTGGATGTGTTCGATTGCAAGGCGCTGACGGGCGCACACTAATGCAATAGTGTTACGTCTTATTATCTTATAGAAATTGTGTATACTACTTTCTCTGTCGCACAAATGAGCACTGATTGCAAATGAGTGAGCTCACTCATTTGAGAATGGACACATCTCGGAGTGGTCATACTATGGTAAGGGCGAATTTAATTATTTAAATCTTTGGTATCAACCCCTTTCTTTGCACCAATCTCCACAACCTGTATATTCATATTGATTACAATAATTTTTGGTGGGAATTCACGTGTCAATTGTTTTCTGTCACTAGTTGAAGTTCGTTATTTGTAGCGAAAATGGAATTAACACGAAAAGATATTAAGGTAATCATTTTTTATGATTTTAAAAGTTCGTCTCTCTCCGCAAAATTGCACTGCTCTTCTTCAGTATTCTTTTAGGAGGAAATCACCTCATTTGAACACCACAAAGCGTGGGTGTACAAAAATTGATCATAGCGTATTTCTCTACATGCTAAAATTCGTGGAGGTCGAACCACAACTACGGTCACTGAGGACAAAACATGGTACTGTCAGGTGACTAGTTAAAGAAAACCATCACATATGAGGAAGATTTGAGGACATTTGTGTATTGGTATAAGACAAATTCAAAAAACTTTTAAAAGTTCGATGATGTTGAATAAAATCTTGTTAAAGTATGAATACGGACGCTTTAATGCTATGCAAGACATTGTGGCAGGAGAGGAAACACGGATATATTGAAAAAATTGGGATTACAAACGGGATCCAACTCGCTTATGTACCGTCTATCTGTCAAGAATTAGTATTCGTACCTAACTATTAGTTTTCGAAGTTTGCGAAACGAATATTTGCAATGTAATATAATAATCATCATCACTTGATTTATAAAACTTGATCGTTCGATTAATAAAAAAATTCAGTCCAATTTTCTTTATATTTTTAGACATTTAACAAATTAATAAAAATAACATAACAAAAACGAGCATATCAATGTTGATTGTTGCTTACATTGCGTACGAAATCATTATAGATTAAAGACGCTTATGTCTTGTAAAGTAAAGTCACATATAATACTGCTGCAATAGGAATGTCATTTATTTAGTAAATCAGAAGATACGAGTGTACTTAGTCTTATATTTGGCATAATGTAAAGAGACCAAAGATGACCACTTGACATTTCTATTTACACGCATGAATTACACGCAACATCATTCAATAGATTTGTCTCCTTTTTGCCTTTTTTGAAAATTAAATTAGAAAAAGCGGGACAAGTATAATGTCTCATTTATATAAAATTATAAGTTTCTATGCATACTTACGTATTTAATTACTCTAAGAAAGTGACGCAACTACATTGACAAGTTCAACTACACTGACAACAGCCGTGGCTGTAACAAAAAGTGGATATTATAATAAAACTAGATTTGTCTTTATTACTACTATAATTACATATCACTTAAGAAATAAACATAATATAATAGATAATGAAACATATTATCTACAGTAAACTGTTAAGAGGAAACTCGCATATGGCATAGAGCTACATATTATGCAACATTTTACTTGTGGTTGGGGACATTACATCCTACTACTTAGGATTGGCGACGCATTTGCAATCTCTAGCATTTTGTTAGCATTGAGATCGTAAATGTCCATGGGTTTAAGTTTACTTACCATCAGGTTGACTGTAAGCTAGTTCACCCTCTTCATTATATAAAAAAGCTTATGGATGCAAATAAAGTGTGTTATTTGGTATGTATGTATGGTGTATGGTATGTGGTAAAAGTTGGCTTGGTGCCCTCGAACAGTCGCCTTCTATTGTTCGCCAACACTTGAAAGTCAATGCTCTGGAAATCATCCAAACAAATGACACTATTTCTTGTGGGAAGCCAGGTAAGGTGGTTATTACAAAAAAAACTTCTATATATCCCTTCAATAATATGTCTTATAGATGTTATGGAAACATGGATCATACTTAGTAATTTTAATGTATTAATATGTATACTCGTAAATAGTGTATTATATTGAATTTGTTGCAAATACTAATATATATATATAAAAAAAAAAAAATTAAAGGTGCTTACATATGAAAGGTAGTGCCTTCTTTTTGTACTAGAGTGCGGTTGCAACTAGTTTATTGTGCACTTATGACCTCGGGGTCTTATACTATGCACTATATATATATATATATATATATATATATATAAAATGGTTTTATTAAGAGCCTATACCTCCTTAGCTCAAATTCTAATTTCGCCCCCACTTCCCCGTGTGTCGTATGTAATCTACCTATACTTTGTAATCACTTATACTGTACTCACTGTTTCTTTGCCAATCTAGTCGTTATTTGTTTTAGATGTGGTTATCTCTCATTTTAATTTTACATCTTCCTGTTGCTTAATGTGTGTTCTGGAACAAACTTTAAGACACCGATAGTTTAGGTAATTTTTTTACGGTATAAAAGTGGTAATTAAAAAAAACAAGTCCTGCTCTATAGTTAATTCAGTTAGTATGCAAAGTTTCATGATCTAATTTGTTCGGTTTAGAGGTAATTTTGGATTTTTTTTCTACCGAGAAAATTTAATGGAATCGTGTTTTCCTCAAACATATTACTTTACATAAATCCTCAATTTTACCACATATTTATTTCAAAATTAATGCTGCAGTACTTTGCGCATAACAGAAGATCATTCTTAACCCTTTAATGTAGTATAGGCTCTTAATGAGTTACGCAAAACTTTCAATTTATGTATGTCTAAAATATTTTTACAACATATACTAGAATTTGTGTTATTTCTAGTAAACATCCTAAGTCTACATGCTGCACACTGAGAGATGATTTGCAGCAGTAATCAAATGGCAAATATCACAGTCTGTAAACCCATGAGCCCATTCCGTTCAGTCGATGTCGTAAGAAAAAACTTTGGGAAATACCAAAAAATGTTATAGCTTCCGGTAGATGGTGGTATAACAAACTAGCTTTCGCCAAACGTAAAAAGCTTAGACGGGGAAAAACCAGCAGCATTAAAAATGTAATACGAAGTCTCGAAAGCAGAAAATGAAAGATGAAATGGTAATCCTCCTTATAACGGGAAAGAAGCCATGTAAAGATCTATATCCAGCGTGAAACTTTACGGACTGTTGGAAAAAAGGGAGTTATTATGTTTTGATATCTGCAGCGAATACTTAAAAATTATAATCACTTGTTATGATGTAACTTACCGTTTATAGCCTAATTTTATCTTAGCCAACGTATTCATCATTTCCCATTCAATTATTCTCTATAAAAATGTTTCAAATTAACTTTTCGATTATTTCCATTAAAATAATTTTTGGAAATGAAGGTCTGTCTGTAATTCTAATTCTTATCTGTAATTGTAAATGTATAATAACAGGTCACAAAGATTCCTATATAGTCCTAAGAGGTGATGACGTATTCATAGCCTTCTTTGTTTGAAGCTCGCTGCTAGTTTCTATGGACTAACCATTTTTTTTTTCGTTTTTGTAAAAACATTGTCTAATTATAATCCCCAAGCAATACCAGCAACTAAAATGTTAAAGTTTATGTAGTACATACTGCATAAATAAATATCAAAATTCTATAACTGTATCATTTTCAATAACGTATGATGATTTGGGAAACATTTAGGGGAATAACCACTACCTCGCAGTTTCAAGCACAATATTTAACGAATGACATTATGATTCATGATCCACTTCATACGCTAGTATACCAATGATTTTCTTATCATATAGAACACTCAAATACTAATTTTAGACATGATTAAAAAGATAAACTCAACAAGTTATTCTAATAGCATTTAAGTACTGATTATATTAAAATTAAATATTTGAGAATTCCAGAAGTAATGTTTATTTTATAAATTTATATATATAAAAATGTAATTTCATGCTATATTAAAAAATGTATGCAAAAATTTTTATTAATCATCATTGTCATCAATGCCTAAGTTGACTGCGAAATATGTTTTATCATTATGTTTTATATTAATTCCGCCTTTGGATACCGTGTTGTTTGTAAGGTTCAATAAAGATAATGCAATTTATTTCTAAGAATTTTAGGTATATATATATATATATATGTAACTATATAATACCTCCCCTATATATATATGTATATATATCATATATATATATATGAATATATAGTTAAACATATATATCATATATATATCAAATTGGTTATACTAATCCCGGAAGAATATTGTGGTCACAGTCGTATCCACGAACGCAAAGACTTTAACGTGCTTGAAATAAAGTTCATTTTTCTTTATTTTTATTGAATGACAGAATTAGTAATAATACAAATAAAACTGCACTCTTAAAAGTCTTATTGCCTTAAGTTACGGTCCATTTCAGTTTGTTTTGACTGTACAGATTTAGTGTGACTGTAATTTACGTAGTTTTAATTATTTTTGGGATAAAAAATTACCTATATTAAAAATGATAGGAATCGATTCAGTAAACGATTCTGAACAAAATACTTTATCAAAGTGCGTTAATTATGTTACGTGTTATATATATATATATCAATATTCACATAAAAATATCTATTCTTTAATAAAAACAACCTGTTTAATCTGAGACGTTAGCAGGAGACACTTTGGCGACCTCTCATCTCAGGAATACCTCGCTTAGAGCCGGTACGACATATTTATGTGCTATTTGCTGTAGGAAATATCGGTCCATGTAGTCCATGTATAATGACGTTCCTATAGGAACTGTATTGCTAAAGTAACTTGTCACTGCCAGTGTCAAGGTGGTATCCAGAGATCAATCAAAACTCAATGAGCATGCTTGGTACTATACCTCGTGAATAATTTAAAAAATCTTACTTATTTTTTCCATGATAACATAAATATCCAGTACAGAATAAAGAACGACTTAAGATTGCGGCAACTTAAGTAGGGTTGAAATGGAAACAAAGACTTCATCCTATATTACTTTTATTTTCTAACTTACAAGTTAATTTAACTACTGTGACAATGTGGGTACATGGGAATACTAGACTACCTAACTTACAAACTAACTTAACTACAACTGGGCAATCACAACAATTAAGCCATGGGTTTTATAGTATTAAGTCCGTAAGTAAATTGAGTCACGGGTTTGAAGACTCAAATATTTGCTTAGCAGGTAGTGCTGTATGTTAGTTGACTTCCTGATTGCTTTCAAGGTCTCGGTAGACAAAAGTAACCCCTCCACCTTCAGCGCGGCGGCTATTACAGCACAGAAAATATCACTGGGTTGACTTCAGAGGTTCTCACTCGTATAATATTTGAAAAATTTTCTCGGGTTTTGTTTGGTTTTGTTCTTGGTATGTATCGTATCGTAGTCGGGTACAGGGTTTGGTACAGAGTTGATGCGTAATTGCCTTCTCGTATAGATACCAAGTGCTGATCTTCGGGCATTCTGCCTCTATATATAAGAATGAATTTTGTGTGGTTGCAATGAGTGGGAATGGAGGTATAAGAGCCTTATATAAGTCGGAGATTTCTCTGAAAATTATGGGAAATTTAAATACGAATACTATTTTCCTACCACTACAATAATATGATGGATCGTCGATGTCATAGTACTCTCTAAATTTTAGATTTAGAAACTAATTTGATTAATAAACTCGGATACTATCTTATCCTTGTTGCTTTTAAGTATCATAATAATATGTTGCTTTGTAAGTAGAATCGGTGGAATAATCATTACTATAATTGTAATCTGAGTCTAGGTCAGTATCAATACAATCGTAATCATAGATACCTATAGTATACATTAAATGCTAAATCTATGATCGTTGTCAATGCCTGCACATTCATTAACATGAATTTCGCGAGTCCTAAAGTAGTTACTAGGCAATGAATTTCCGTGTTTAATTAAAGCTGTCCGAATACCTAACCAACCTTTGGGATTCCTATTAAACTTTGGGATAACCTGTATGACTTTAAATACCTTGTCAAGGTCCTGGGCCATATCTGAACTAAGTGATTGATCAGAAAAAATATCCCTATTGTTATCTACTATCTATCAGCGGGCCTGTCGCAATTCAAACTTCTGCAAACACTGCAGGTATATTATGGTTGTGGTACGAATCGGTCGTCTCAACCGGGGAAGGACCACGCTCCCACAGAACACCAGCATTAAATAGCAGCTTAATTGTGTTTCATATGGTGAGTGTAGGGATCCAGTGAACTTTTTTAGTGGAAACGAGGCATTATATCTTAGTCATCAGGGGTGACAACGAATCTGCGTTTTGATTCCTAATCGAGGATAAATAGATGTCTATGGGCCACAGCATCCACTCACCATCAGGTGGACTGTATGCTCCCTTGTCACCCTTATTCTATAAAATAAATATCTTACCCTAATTAATCACCTAACATACGAGTATCACTAAATTATTAAAGGCTCTGGAATTGTATACTAGAATTTAAGAAATTAGGTGAAGGGAATAGTGAAATCAAGGAAGGAATACACGAACTATTCTTGTGCACTTACATGATTTCCATTCCAGTACTCTGTTCCTACAGTCCTGGTCCAATGGCTGGGACCCCTTCCGTTTCTGCCACAAGTCCATGCATCTTCCGAATACTGACTGCGCCATTTACGTTTGCGCCTGCTTAGAGAGGGTTGAAGTGGAAGTAGACGACTACAACTGGGCCATCCCAACAATTAAACCTTCGTTTTTATACTATGTTGAATATTCTTATGTCACGAAAGTAAATTGGTGAGATTATTTCCAGCGTGTAGGCATATATTACTCGTACTAACGTAAATTATTAACAGCAATTTATTATTGACCTCGTACCTACGTAAGCATTGAAATAATATGAATTACGAATCATGAGATTTTTTTCGTTATTACCTTTTCCAGCACATGGTACATAATAATGTCCTCCAGAGCGAATTTCGGCCACGGCGACCTGGCCCAACGGAGGCTAGCCATCGGCGCAGGACAGAATTATAGTGCCCAAGTGTATGCGCAAGCACGGGTGCACTCTCTATTCCCTCACTCTCATAATCCGATGGGATGGCAAACCGATACGACCGGAGAGAGATCAGACAAAGGACCAACGGCTTTACGTGCTTTCCGAGGCACGGGGGTGAGACACCGTCAACTTGCTAACTCAGGGCAACTACTGAGAATTTCTTGACGGAAAAACTCAATAATTAATTTTTTGGCCCGACCCGGGATTCGAAACCAGGACCTCATGATCAGCAGTCGCACTACTACAACCACTAGACCAAGTTATTAGGTCTTTACCTACGAAATTATTGTTTTTATAAAATAATTTAATGTATTTTTTTTCTATATTTTTATTTCTATTAATCAATGTAATCACCCATGCAATCAATGCACTTTTGTTAACACAGTGGCATTTTATTGAGTACCTTCTTGAGGAAACCAGATGGAAGGGAGGCAACAAATTCTTCAGCCATTTTAACTGCCTATTGTGTGTTGAATTCCTTTACCGCCAAAAAGTTATCCAAATTCGGGAAAAAATTGAAGCTTTTAGACGCAAGATCTAGTGAGTACGGCAGATGACGGAGTGCTATGAATCCCAGCTCTTATAACTTGGAGACCATGTGCATTATGAGGTCGCGTGTTATCGTGCAGGAGCAGTGGGGACGAGCGATTGACTAAAGCTAGTTGGAGACGTGTAAGCTTTTCCATCATTATGTTCAGTTGAAAATATCAATTGTTCAACTCAATCTATTTTTTAATCTCTTCATCTATCACGTGTCTAGGGTTTCGCTTCCCAAATCTGCCATTCACATCCGCCATATAAATTTGCTTTGTCACTCTTTCCTCATTCATTCTTTCTACATAACCAAACCACCGAACCATTCCTTTCTTAAACCTGGTCACAACATCATCTTGCATTAAACATTTATCTATCTCTATCACGCAATTTCTCACCCTGACATTCAGATTCAACCCTAGTATACTCCTTAAAGACCGCATTTCTACAGCATTTATTCTACTTTATACATAAATTAAAGTAGGGACTAACACAGCATTATGAATTACCACACGTGCCTTTTTTGACACATTCTGATTCTTCATAATAGAGTGTAGTGCACCATTCACTTTATTCCCTGCATTTACTCGTCTTTCTATCTACATCTGTAGAAATACTAAATATTCCATAAACCAAATTTTATACATACTTGACCAAGGTAAGATATTATTTTCATAATCACAGATCTTCATTACAATATATTGTTTCGCTAAAAGTACGTGGGATTTATATAAAAATATACGTCTTAGACTTTATGGAGTAACCTGAAGGTGTATTTCAGTATCTGTTACTGGAACTCCTCGAAGAGTAGAATTAGGTGTGCCGAGTTTGGCTTTGTTTTGTTAATTATGATAAGATCTTACCTCCGGACTTGATAGAGTAACTTGAAAGCGTACTTTAGTGAATGCTAAATTAAAATAATACCTTTATTTAAAAAGACTAGTTTTTACGATAATGCCTGAGTACAAATACCTAAAAATTAAAGTAATATTAAAGTTGATTTCTGATCGTTTTAAGACAATTCTGTTAAAAGTTTTAATTGAAATTGAATTTGATGATTACGTTATTATTAATTGAAATTGTAATAATAACATTGTTAAAATTAAAAACATATTTTCTGTTTTTGATTGAGATCTTTTTTTCTACATTTTTTTCACGATCATATGAGCTTTATGGGTCGTGCACATTTAGATTTTCCAAATTTTTTATTGACGTTTGACATAAAATTATTGGTTAATTAGAAGAAATAGTTTTTTTTATTCAACATAGATTATTATATAATACTTATTGAAAGTAATTTTTTAATTTACCACTTTACCACTGGTTCGCAAAAAAACTCTGTTCTGGAAAGAACCAGCAAGAAACCCAGCGGGAAATTTTTTCGAAACATATTTAAATTTACAATAAATTTATTTTGTTACAATTTTTGTATGAATTATTATACAACCAGCGTGGTGGCGATCACATAATTACCAGGGGTTATTTTCATTTATGTATTTATTTATATTATAATAACCCTTTTTGTACAATTTTTCTTTAATAAAACATTTAAACTTTTTTAATGACAAATTTGTACATATTCTCGGATTTTGTTGTAAAAGCATATACATTGTCCCATAAATGAATTACTAATTTTGTGGAGTCTAGTAACTGGTATATTACAAGCTTATGTTTGTTCCTAGTATTTCAAGTATGAACATCTTTATTCTTATGAAAGTTATTTATGTTTTTATGTACATACATTACCTTTTCATAAATATATTGTGATGCCAAAGTTAATACGTTTATTTCTTTAAATTTTTCTCTTAGGGACACTTTACTCTTTTGCAAAACAAACATGATTTCGATGTCAGTCGCATTACCCCATATTAAGATTCCATAAGTCATTACGCTATAAAAGTAACTAAAATAAACTAATCTAGCTGTCTCAACATTGGTTAGACTTTTAATCTTTCTTACAGCATATGCTGCAGAACTAAGCATGTCCGCTAATTTAGATGTAATAAGGTTATTTGTAAAAACTTGTGTATATTTAAAATACTTAAAAATTGATGTAGGTATAAAATGAGCGCTTAAGGCATGCACGTTTAAATTTACCAAAAGTTTTTTCTATCTAAGTAAGATTTCACAGTGTCAACAACGTGGGAGATCTTTACTATTCCCTTGTCTCGTTCAACTTGTACTCTTTTGGCATTCTCATCAGTATCGGGGACTTTAGCGATTTCACATCAGATGTCTTGGTAATGTTTATACTAAAACTAAATGAAGTAATCAATACCCTATTTTATAAAACAGAAAATAGAATTACGTACTAAGTAAGTCGTTGAGCCAGGCTTCAGTTACATTATGGTTGTAGCACAAATGGATCGGGGAAAGTGTACGATCTCACAGAATACCACCGTCAAATACCAGCTTAATGCAGTTATGTTTCGCATGTTATGTGAGGCATTCCATTTTTTTTTTTATTTATTTAACCATTTATGTATACACATACTTTGATAGGAAAATGGTAAAAACAAATTTATGTACAAAGCACTGCTTATTCCATAAAGAAATTTCTTCTAGCAGGCCTATTGAAGGATAGTAGAAGGAAATAGTAGTCAAAATGTGCACTTTATTAAAATATACAATACAATACAAATTTACAAACCTCCATATATATATATACACATACGTACATACATGCACGTACATATATATACATATATATACATACATATATATTATATACAATATGTAACGTAATTAACGTACACCCTCAGACACCTCAATTAGTATATTATGTTCTAATCATAATACATCCACTGAATTTTTGTTAAACATTTTTATGCACTGATTATTTATCAAATTAGTTATACTAATTCCGGAAGAATGTTGTGGTCACAGTACAAATCCACGAACGCAAAAATTTAAACGTGCTTGAAATAAAGTTCATTTTTCTTTATTTTTATTGAATGACAGAATTATTAATAAATTATTTTAAAATTAATTATTTTTGGGATAAAAAATTACCTATATTAAAAATGATAGGAATCGATTCAGTAAACTATTCTGAACAAACAACTTTCTCAAAGTGCGTTAAATATATTATATTTTTAATGTTACATATATGAATATCTACACATCACGAATTAATCGTAATGGTGTGAATGATAATGCTCTTTAACAAGTCTTTTAAATATAGACACCGACTTAGCGTCACGAATCCTAAAGGAAAGTGAATTCCACAATCGTACTGCATTAACAGTAAAAGAATGAGAATAGAGCATTGTATTGAAAGACGGAAATCTTAACAGTGTTCTAGTATTTGATCTACATAGAACATCTGGAGGATGAACAAAAGTAAAGCGATTTTTTAGATATAACGGAGTATCAGTATTATGTAGAATATTGAAAAGAAGACAGAGGATTCGAATGTTCCGGCGGAGGCGGATGGGGAGCCATTTAAGCTGCTTGCGATAAACAGAGACGTGATCGAACCTCTTTAAGCCAAAAATGTATCGAATACATATATTTTGCAAGCGCTGGAGTTTATTAAGTTCTACTAATTTCTCCTTGGTAGCATCCAAATAGCAGACATCAGCGTAATCTAAAATTGGCAATATGAGAGTTTGGACTATAGATATCTTAGTAGACAAAGGTAGAAAACTTTGAAGGCGTTTACCATGCCCCCCCCCCCCCCCACCCCCAATACAATAAAAAATATTATTCTCAATCTTACATTTTCCCCCCCCCCAACCCCCCAAAACCAACCCGGGGACCTTGCCCTAGAGAATGAAAGGGCGAAACCCCCCAATTACCCCCTCCTACCCAAAAACCCTCCCCCACGGCCCCCCCCCACCAACAAAAAAAAAGTGAAATATTTTCCTACTTACATCCGTAACATGTGCGCCCCAAGTCAAATTGCAGTCGAAAATAACACTTAGGTTCTTGGCAGTATCGGAGTAGGGAATAGTGGCACCATCGATTCGTAGAGTTTGGAGAGAGGAGAAATCAAGCGTGCCACGAGCATGTCTTTTACCTACAATCCATCTTAGTCCGCAAGGGTGATAACTCATCTACATTTTGATTTTTAATTAAATATAGATCTCTATGGACCTACCATAGATTGATTGGCACGATTGAATAGTCTTTGTTGGAAACGAGGCATACCATCTTATCACTCAGCTGCGAATTCCACTTACCGTCAGGTGCACTGAGTAATCGTTTGTCATCCTTATTCTATAAAAAAACCTTTTTGATTTAAATGCTGAAGCGTGGTTCTGCCACTTATGACTACTACTTTCTTTCATACAATATTATTCAGTAAAACTGCGAATGAAATACTTTTTATAGAATAAGGGTGACAGTCCACCAAATGGTAAGTAAATTTCACCCCTAAGTAAGAATATGTAATGTCTCGTTTTTAATAAAATAATCATTTTATTACAAATTAAATAAAGTAGGCTGAGATTAATCAAACATGCTAATCTATCGACTATACCATACCATTCGTGTGAGGCGACAGCTAAAAACCGAAGTAACAGGGAAGCAGCAGCATCTGTCTGATAACAACTCAAAAAAAACCGCGGCTGTCAACTCACCTGGCAAGCGAAATGAGGCTAATTGTTGGGGAGGCCAATTTTCAACAGTACACTTTTTTGATAGGTCCTATTGGATGAATGAGTGAAATTCAATCATGTAAGAAATAACATGGTTCCGTACATAATACATCCTATATCAATATCCTTTTCTAACTATATACGTCTTCTTGCTCGATTTAACTAGATAATTGACAAATTATTCGCTCCATCGGTTTCATTTAATGAAAAAGAAATTGAATGAACAGAAAACCAATTGTAATGCTTTAATAGGATAAATATTATTACGGATTCAACTAAAATAATATGAATTGATTAGGCCCGCTACATACTACATACGGTATTCCGTTTCGTAACGGAACGATTGGGCTGGCCACACACATACTGAATCCCGTTTTGCCAAAAAACCCGAAACGGAATCCCGAAACGGAATTCCCTGTATATGTGGCCGGCCTAAGCGGATAACGATTTTTGCATACTCATTTGACTTTGCTTTCTTTTTGTAGGATAAAGATGACAAAAGAACACACAAGTCACCTGATGATAAGTGGATGCTGTGGTTCATAGACATCTACAGCTATCCTAGATCAAGAATTAAAATGCAGATGCGTTGTCGCCCCTTAGGTCCGGTTTACATTTGAGATGTGACAAGTGCGAGTGGCAAGTGAGAAATGGCAAATGAAAAGTGACAAGTGCGTATTTTATTCCCATTTACAAATTGTCACAGAGAGAAATCTTTGTTCCAGAGAGCACGAGGAATCTGTGACAGAAAACATCTGGCCGCGGAGCTTCAGCACGTCAAGCAAGTATTGCAAGACAACAAGCTTCGGGTCCCGCGCCTACGTCACAGTGAACGAGTGAAGCCGGCCACAGTCGAGCGCGCGCCTGCTCTACTACCATATGTCAGAGGAGTCACGGACAAGATTGGCTACATCTTGAAGCGAGCGTCCATTAAGACATACTACAAGCCGCTGAAGAAGATTAGTCAATTTTTATCATCCATCAAATGTAATATTCCTCTACAAGATGCAGGTGTGTACAAGCTAGATTGTATATGTGGTCTCTCTTACATAGGTCAAACAAAGAGATCTATAAAAACCCGCGTGAAGGAACATATAGCTGATGTGAAGCACCGACGCTCCGGGAAGTCTGCAGTCTGCGAACATGTTCAAGATCGTCCCCACCATTACATTAGATTTGATAAACCACAAATTCTCGCAAAAGAACACCGATTCCTACCAAGGAACATCCAAATTTCAATAGAGAAGATGGTTGGGTGCTACCATCTGCTTGGGATCCTATAATTAACAAAATTAAACCAAAACCCAAGCATACCACTGCAAGACTTCATGATACTATAAGCTCGTTTTGCGTAAATCGGACCAAAAATTAATATTAAAAAAAAAACTGAAGGTAGCCGGACTAACTATGACATTGGGACGTCAAACATCTCAGTTCCCCCCGTGACCATGGGTGCTGTAAAGCACACGAAACGTCGGGATAATAATAAAAATAAATTAAAGTAATTAAACGCGATAAAATCCGTAAATAATAGTTTTATTCAATGTGTAGTGTTCGCGTAAATTTAAGAAATCATTTGTCACAGAGTGTTCACACGCACCAAGCACTTGTCATTTGTTGCACTTGCCACCTGCACTTGTCACTTGTCAAAATATAAACGCGGCCTTAGGAATAAGACGGAATGCCTCGTTACCAGTAAAATGAAGCCCTGCTTTTCTACACTTACCATATGAAACACAGCAGCATTGAGCTGCCATTTTACGCTGATATACTGTGAGAGCGTGGTCCTTTCCCAGTCAAGCCGACTCATTCGCCCTACAAACAGAATATAGCTAGCCATACCACTCGAATCTTACTTATTTTAGAGTTTCACTTACCTCAGAAAAATTTAAGTCTCCATAGGTAATAAATAGAATCAGGTGTTCCCCTCTAAACGCAAGAGGTTAAATAGTTTATGGTCTATGCGATGGCTAAAAACGTGACGTATTATCGACGCTGGTTTGTCTTTCCTGCTGTAGTGGTGTGCGGACTAGTGATGACGGAAGATAGTGCACGCAATTAGGTTACAAACGTTATTTTATTTTATTGCGCGGACTTTAGCTTTTAAATTTGAACATCTATTATTAAAGGAAATCTTTACCGCGCGACTTCGCCCGCGAGCAATTTTTTTGCGTGGAACCCTACAGTAAAAGTGCAGCTCAGTTACTCCTTATAACGTCAGCTATCATTCAGTGAAAGTGCCATCAAAATCGGTTCGCACGTGTTTGTGTGATGCGTGTTCAGACAGACGTCGTGTTAGAGTTTTGTTATAGTATAGATAGTTTCCATATACCAAAGTTTTACCATGATTGATCATTGACGACATCCAATTTTTTTTACTTATAAAAGTTATTTAAAAAAACAATAAATTATCTGATTGAACCTGTGGTGCCAAAAGTACAGATGTCTTTTCTAATATCTGTTTATACAACATAATATAATAAAAATGTAAATTAAGGGTACATTGTACATTTATGAGACGAAAATGGTTCAATCGAAACTACTTAGTTAAATACAATTAAATCAATTTAGTTAAATAGTAATAGCAAATAATAGTCATGGACGAAATAAATAACATAAATAGAAAAATCCACTTAATAACTACAATGATGTGTCTTACCTGGATTTAAGAGCGCCT
This sequence comes from Parnassius apollo, assembly GCA_907164705.1. Classification (NCBI taxonomy): domain Eukaryota; kingdom Metazoa; phylum Arthropoda; class Insecta; order Lepidoptera; family Papilionidae; genus Parnassius; species Parnassius apollo. Next base: position 9,809,737 of record CAJQZP010000975.1, read on the forward strand.
CCCGCCTAAGTTTCTTAGCGGTCAGCCGCCGTCGAGTCTATATCACCTGAAAATGCCTCATGTAGAGGCGAAACACGTGTCGTATTATCGTCGATGGTGTGTCTGGAATAGTGGTGTTGGGAGTAGTGGTGTTGGGAGTAGTGGTGCAGGGAGTAGTGGTGACGGGATTGGTGCACGCAATTGAAGAAGGGCGGGAGGTACTCTTCGATCCAGGTAAGACACATCATTGTAGTTAATTAAGCGGATGGTTGCAAATTAATATCTTTATTATAATTGTTATGGTGGATTTCCGCAAAGTAACGCCTAATTCTATCAATAAACATAAATAGAAACAAAGCTGAAGTTTATTTAGAGTATGCATTTTATGAAATATATTAACTGTAATAACGTTGATTAAATTTATTGATTCTTTTAATCAATGTGTAGTGTTCGCGTAAATATGAGAAATCATTGTGTAATAACGTCGTGATGTAGAGCTAGGATGCCAATGAAATCAAAAATATTGTTTATAAGCAACTTTAATAGTGCCAATAATGTTACGAATGCAAAAAGCAACTTCAATTAAAAAGAAACTTAACATCCTTTATATATGCCACTGTAGAGCGCAGGCATCTTCATATTTCTGAAAGTATTTGCTTGTAACAAGAAAGATCTCATCACATTGCGCTACTGAGTTCAAACTCTTAAAATTGAAAGTAAATGAACGATAAAATGTGCCGTGTAGAGGTCGGTGTAAGTATATCCACTACTCCATATTATTTCGTGGGTTTTGTTACAGCCGGCATAAGTATACAAATCAGGAGATGAGCAGCATCGTCTTCCTAATAACGACTAAAACTAAAAAAACGCGGTCACCAGCCCGCTCCCCAAGCAGGGCAAATTATGGCAAATATCCCCTCATGAGAAAGTCTATGGCAGAGGCCTTGTGTTCTGCAGTAGAGAATAGGCTATAACAGTATCCGTAAAAAGAAAATTGTACTCACTTCACAATCTGAAATTTTGCCTATTGCCACTTAAGCTTTCTGATATATTGAGCTATGTCGGTTACTCAGGTTCTACTGCAAGTATCCTCATCACGATTGTTATCGGGTGGAGAAACTCTGAACATAAACCAATCAATAAATCACCGAGCGAACATAATCTTCCTCATCGCATAACGAAAGGATATAGGATCCTATTAGGATCCCTATCACCTTTATTGCGACATATTATAGGTATATTATAGGTATATTATTTGCCTTTATAACAAACTAAGTAGAAATATTTTCAGTGTATGATTAACTGTGATAAATAAAGATTTATTAATCTAAGTATAATGAATCATACTTTCAATATACATTTTTATTATTATAGATAAAATGCTGTCCGACTCTTATTTATTACCTGTCTAAAACATGTTAGTGGTACCGGGTATTTAACTAAACATGAAAATATTATACTTCATAAATTTTTATTTTTTAGCCTGATCACCTGTCGCGCACTCTACACTTAAACACTCAAAAGCAGGGATTTTCTGGATAGCACACTTCTTTTCAGCACCCTTGTGCACCATTACAGTTCAAATCAGGGCTGCCCTGATTTGAATTATTTGACGAAACCAAAAAAAAAAAGAAAAAAAAAAAAATTTTTATTTTTTGGATTTTTATTTTTTTTTTAAATATATTTAAAACCCCACCCCCTCATACCATTCACATTTAAAAACCCCCAAAAAAAAAAAAAAAAAAAAAAAAAAAAAGCATAAAATAGCAGCTTAACGGTACTGTGTTTCGTATGGTGAGTGTACGAAACCGGGGACGCATTTTATTAGAAATGAGACATTCTATCTTATAATATTGGTTGACAACGTATCTGCACTTTGATTCGTAATCGAGGATAGATGTAGATGTCTGTGGGCCACAGCAACCACTTAACATCAGATGGACTGTAAGCTCGTTTTTCATACTTATCCTAGAAAAAAAGGGTTCATGATGCGGCGAGCTCTGGAGATATCTCGGTTTATCTCCGACGTTAGGATGCCAAACATATCCAGTTCCCCCTTAAATATGGATCTTGCAAAACAATGGATATCTCATAAACAATTTTTTAATTAAAATAAGTTCGCAATTATTATAAACTTAAAAAAAATTTCTGATATTTGTTTGATTTATATTTATAAGTGATTAGCGGCAACTATTCACAAAACAAAACTCTTAGGTTACTCGTATAACGTTACGATAACTTTTTCATTAAACTCTTAACGTTCAATGGGAATAAAGATTTTCATCAACGATGTTTTTCTTTGCAACGCAAAGAAAGGAATAAAACATTGGCGCTACCGCAAAGTTGGTTTCCCTTTCTTCACATTTTAACATTTGTTATTTTCAAATTACGGACATTAATAATTTATTGTCTTAAAAGTTTCGGTTCTACACTAATCCTCGATAACGAATAAAATTGCAGATGCGTTGTCACCCGTGAGAACTAAGATGGAATGCCTCTTTTCCAGTAAAAAGGGTCTCCGGTTTTCTGCACTCGTCATATTATGAAACACAACAGCTGCTATTTTACGCTGTTATTTTGTGAGATCGTGGCCCTTTCCCGGTCATGCCGACCCAATTCAGGAGGAGTGCATGGTACCCTCCCCCTATGTCATCTCTCACAGGAGTAGTGGATATGCTTACACCACACAGCAAATAATGTTTATCGCAGAAAAATATTGAATAACAATCTGTTTTCTTTTCTGGAGTATTTATTATAAGAATACTCGTATCGTACATTTAATTTGTTATAGCTGCGATAATATACTTTACACGTATGTGGTTTAACGGATGTGTTTACACCAAAGCTTTACAATCAATGTCTAGATTAATTACAGTATTGCATAATATAAATATTGTATAGCGAATGTGTTAAACGTTCCTTCACGGCAAAGTAGCCACTGAGACCATCAAATTTGAATTTGAATTTGGTTAACAGCAAATGACGTCAGAGAAGCCATTAAATCGATGTCTCGAAAGTCTCCGGGCCATGATGACTTCATCTTGTCAGAGTATTGGCAATGTTCTGTATCCTGCGCATAGGACACTCATACCTGCAAACATGTTAAATACGCTAATGGTTCAAGTTGTGATGTATAAAACTGGTATATATGTAATAAAGGCAACTATCGAGCAATTTCCTTGAGCACAGTCATGTCGAATGTGCTTGACGGTCTGCTTAATATTTAACTTGATACGATATGATAATAACTTAATTGATTGCCATGTGTTTTTACAGTATGTGAAAACACATGACAATCAATTAAATTCAAGGACAGATATATCTTCTACCTTACCCGCTATTTTTAGGTTAAAGCAGACTATGAATTACTACTCAGATCGGCCCTGTTTTTGCTTGCTCCCTCGACCTATTTGCCCACCGCCGCGCTCCGCAATCACCTTTGTTTTAGACTTTGCTGACTTTTAATAAAATTTTGCTAGCAGTCTTTTTTTCGTTTTATTTACTCTTTTTGTAAAATAAATTAATATATGCGTTTGTTTAAGTAAATTAGCTTATCATTAATAAGTTATATTACTATATTTATACATAAATACACACCTCATAAGTACATTAATTATCATATCACATTAGATCAAATTAATTTTAAACGTAATATCTGAGCTCACACCATATGCTCAGTGTTAATTTACTCGTATTTTAGTTATTTGGCATTAGAATTTTTTTTTTACAAACATTAATTATTCGAGAGGAAACTAAAGAATTAACAAATATGATGCATAGGTACGTATCCGTGTGTATTATGTTTGTAAATATTATAACTGCTAATAAAAACTAAATGAAATTTAGCTGTTAAACAAAAAGAAAGTGACAACCCTTTAACAGTAGGTATTTAAGTCTCGCGCGGCGCGGGTGTTATCCAACTATTCTGTTTTTACTATGACATAGTGCTGATAAGTGTTTCTGACTGTGAGTTGTCGCAATTCATTGCTATTTGCTAACTATATGCTCATAGTCATCGTTTGCTATACAATGCAAATAAAACCGAACAAGCGATAATCTCCTTGCTGTACATGGTTCGGGCTAAACAGAATAGCACCCTGAAGCTATTTTCTGAGTCCTTCGTATGTCAGTAGATGAACCATTGCAGTAGGTGTACATGAACGCCTACCCTACCCGGGTTGGGGTTAATTTACTTTTTTCATTTTTTTTGTTCATGGTTCATCATCATCATCACCATCAGCCTGCGGCAGTCCACTGCTGGACATAGGCCTCTCGCAAGATGCGTCACTTAGCCCGATCTTCAGCTACACGCATCCAGTTTCTAACAGCCACCCTGCGCAGATCGTCGCTCCATCTGGTCAGGGGGCGTCCCACACTACGTTTGCCTGGAAGAGGTCTCCACTCTCTACTCCACCGGTAGTCACTTCTGCGATAGTTTGGTTGGGACATATAAATAAAAATAAATGTATAAAAAAAATATATATATTGAATATAATATAAATATAAATATTGACATATAAGACACAAAGCAGGACATGGGTGGCAACCTCCTCCTAGTAACAACAGGCAAAATAAAAAAACTGCGTTGCCAAACAAAAAAAGTTCAAATATCCCATTTATGAGATAATCTATGTGAAGGTCTTTGTATGCAGTTTAGCAGTGGCCTGTGATAGACTGTAATAAATTAATGTTGTGTTGTGTAGTGTTAAGTACATATAATACTTATATATTTCTATTTACTATTTATAATGTGTATATATGTTTTATGTAAAAGAAACAAATAAATGAAAACCCAACCAGATGGCAGGGAAGAACGCGTGGAGGTTATGGGAAAAGGGAAAGTAACCGACGAACGATTTATAATAATTATTATATTTAATATTTATTTCAGTCACGGTTTAATGCATTTAATTTGAATGAAAGTGACCCGACAACCATAATATTTAAAATAAAATGTAAATAAATAAAAATAATGTACATTCCTTGCCATATAGTACATAGCAGCGAAGAAATGTTCAATACTTCATCGAATTATAAGCTTTACTTTGAATGAAACTTACACTGTACTTTGAAGTAAAGAAAAGCTTGTAATTTAAAATTAAACATTTGACGTCAAACAGCTTTGGGTGATATTAATGCAAATATATCAATAATATTTTTGTGACGTCATTACTAACACTGAACCTATCTGGGTATGACACTGGAGTGAACACAGTAACTAGGAGATTTGCGTGCGAATAATCTTGTTAAAAGATAGAAAGAAAGAAATACTTTGTTTTAGCTTTGATTTTTGGTTTACCCAGACCGTTGACATACACAACAATATCCTATTTATATTATAACAAGTAACTCAATAAGAACTTAATAAATTCTGCTTTTTACTTCGAAGGCATGCCAAAAAAGGCCATTAATCAGCATTGTGGCGAAAACAAAACGCTGATTTTCAGAATGGCTAAAAAAACCTTTGAGAATTCTTCTTTCTTAATTATATAATATAAAAAATAAATTTCTTAGCTTCGAGAGTAAATAAGGTAGAGAAATTATAACAATTTCCCTGTTTGCAAAAAGGACACAATAGTTAAACAATCGTAATGTTCATATATGAGTCTGGGGATAGTGAAATGGTTAATTAAGAAAGAAAAAACTTTCAGTCGTAGAAGTAGAAAATTCTTAGCTTCACAAACTTGTAAAAGATATTTTTGTATATCTACGTAACGGTTACTCGAGTTCAGTGCTTTTTCTCGATCCCAAAAGTTCCCAACGTGCCTATATAAATTTTCACTTCAAATAATCGGAGTTGTATCCGATCCAGGAATGCGTGGCCGTCAAATATTTCATACATTCATCCTATTAAGTATTAAAAGTAAGTTTAGTGTTAACTTTAAAAAATATAAAAATAAGAAAACGTAAAAGAAAACAAATTACAAACTCAATATTTACAATTACATTTTAAAAGGTAAAAAAACAAATTAAAAGGAAAAATAAAAATTGACCTAACTAAATGATAAATAAAAATCTTGTTTAATTATTATAAGAAAAATATACTGTACGACAAAAAACACAAAAAAGTCAATGAAACGGATAAAGCAATGTGTGAACTGTTTTCTGTTTTACAGTTTGTTGCACAAGCTATCATACTCGAAACCTAAACTGCACTACCGCGTCATCGTGAAGAAAATGGAAATGGTTTCACCCGTTCTGATTTTGTCACTTTTAAGCAATATTAAAAAATCCGAATCACCTTTACTGAATTTCAAATTCAAGTTGTTTATTATCACACAAAAAGAAAAAAATCAAAAGTATAGTCATGAGACATGTAGTATAATATATATAGACTATATAGGCATACTGTCATATATAACATTTCACAAACATTCAAGACTTGTCAGCTAACATGTGCATGTCACCATGACATGTCAGCTAACTAAAAGCTGCAGTCTGCGAACACTTTCAAAAACGTCCCCGCCATTATATCAGATTTGATAGACCACAATTCTCGCAAAATAACACAGATTCATACCAAGGATATCCTTACGCGAGGCTATTGAAATTAAAAAAAACGTCCTTATTCCTATAGAGAATATAAATAGATACTGCCAAAACCAAGCAAACCACTGCAAGACTTCGAAATACTGTAAGCTTGTTCTATGTAGAACGGACCAAAAATTAATATTTAAAACCTGAAAGTAGCGGGGCTAACTATGGCATCGGAACGTAAACATCTCAGTAACTCCGGGTACTGTAAAGCAACTGAAACGTCGGGAATTGAAAAATAAGAAAATTAAAAGCGATAAAATCCATAAAAATAGCTTTATTCAACGGGTGGTATTCGCGTAAATAAAGGAAATCATTACGTGAACCCCGATATAATCGTACGGCCAGTCGTTTTTTGGCACTTAGTACATATCGATGCTATGTTTCGTTTCGGGGACCGATTTTTATGGTAACTTCAATATAATTAATTTATTGTTGATTTTTGAAAAAAGAAGTTTCCAAAACGGTTCAAGCGTCTTCGAGTAATCGGTGAACAAACATTAAAAAAAATATTCAGACGAATTGAGAACCTATTCTTTTTTTTGAAGTCAGTTAAAAACGAACGTACAGTCCGCTAAGTGAGTTTGGCTAATAGACAACTTGTATCCTCAAATAAGCTTGTGGGCCTGTGGGGCCCACAATCTTATTAAGTAAAAATGAATTATTATTAAGTAAAAATGTCTTTTCACAATTATTGTATGGTTCTCGTCACTTCACGTCACGTTTTTTTACTAATCGGTACCAGACGAACAATTTAGTTTCGCCTAATTGCTTATTTATATTCGTTTTTTTTTTTATATAAAGCAGATTTAGGCGGCTACAAGTAGATATAGCCGAGTTCGATTAGTGTATTCGATTTTCACCGTAATAATGTACGGGTAATGCCAGGAATATATTATGTAAAAAACCTAAGTTTACGTTGGCTTTTATAATTGCCGATTATTTGGGTAGAGTCAAATAGTTTATATATGTATTTATCACGATAATATCAAAAACTTATCTTTTTGTCGGATGATCTGATTCTAGAGACTTCTAATCGATAATAATTATTACAAAAATATAACTGATAAAACGCCTTAATCGCTATTTTTTTGACTTGCAACGAATATTCGGCTACTATTCGGTATCCGGCTTATTCTGCTACTTTTATCCTATTCGGTCGAATACCGAATATATAGGTACTATTCGGCCGAATACCTAATACTTAAGTAAGAGGTTTTATTGTAGTCAGATAATTGGTAAAATGAAAAGATTTATTTATTTTATTTTATAATTATTTTTTTCTTGTAATTATTAAAGTAGTCATAGGTACATAATCAACTTCCATATTATAAAAATTCAAAGAAAAGTATAAGATAAATGTTTATGTACTCGAATTATTGTAATTGAAGTGGAAGGTAATGGTGAAGAAATACAAATGTTTCTTTCGTTTTTAGGCAGTAGTTTACACTTTTTATTTACTTCCCGCTATGAAAATCAATGATTTTTCAAAAATCGGTAAGTTTTTGGTTTCACCCTAGGTATCGAAAATAGAGGTTTCATCAGATCTCTACGTTTTGAAGTCCTAGGAAGCTATTCTGACTTTTCCTAGGAGGATGTCACTATGTTAGTGTTTGTGTGTATGTGTGTGCGTCCCTGGGTGCATGCATGCATGTGTGCGTACGATTGTGGGTGCGTCCGCGCGTGCGCGCGCGTGCGTGTTTGCGTGTGTGTGTGTGTGTGTGTGTGTGTGTGTGTGTGTGTGTGTGTGTGTGTATGTATGTATGTAAACCTCTCATAACTTTTGAACGCTTTGGCCGACTTGAACGAACTGTATGGCGTTCGAAAGGGTTTCACCAAGCTTAGATTTTTAAATGTTTCAACCGATTTCGAACCGTAGATTTTGAGAAATCTCAAAAACAAAATTTTATCCAAAATTTTAATAAAGTGGTGTTTTTAATGACTTTTCTGCTTGGATCGTTTTTGACGTAATGAGTTGACTATTAGTTAATATTATATTTTGACTTAGACTTTTAAAACGGAACACTAATGGAATCTACTTAATTTATTCACGACATGAGACTGGAATGTCTTAGTGTTGGGCGTCTGCCACAAAATTGGGCAACCTCTTTTACTTATTTTAAAGTCAAGACGCACGTGAGTAAACTAAATATATTTTAGATGACAATTTTTGGTCTACAAGTTTAGTTGGTAACATTACAGAGAACGACAGCATCATGCAGCTCTAAAATGACAGATAATAATGCCCTCCAGACCGAATTTCTGTCACAGCAGCAGCCGCAACGAAGACTAGCCACCTGCCCAAGACAGGATATAGTACCCGAGTGTGTGTGCAAGCATAAGTACTTGCTCTATTCCCTCACTCTCATTGTCCAATGGACCCGCAATCTGACCCCAACCCACCGGAGAGATCAGACGGAAGATCATCGCCTTTACGTGTTTGCCAACAACGTGCGAAACACCGGCAAATTTCTGACTTCAGGCCTTTACTGAGAATTTCTCAACAGACAAAATTAATAACTAAATTTTGTAGGCAGTCATGAGCATTGACTTGTATTTGTGTATTGACCTGATATATATTACTAACGTACATGAGAGTAAAATGACATATAGTACGAGTGGAACGACCGCAACATTTTACATTTAAAAAAAAAATTAAAATGATGTACTCGGCGGTAAATGAAATCCCCGAGAATGCCCCGAGCGGCAGCCACCCAAATGTGTGTCACACGCTCCGCTACGCTGCACGCCCCACCAAACGCTGCCGCCAGGCCTTTTATATTATATATTATATTATATATTATGCTATCTTTAATGATCGAATATTGATTTAGCATTCTTTTATAGCATGAATTCATCGCGATTAACGAATAATTATCACTGAAGATAAATATATTGATAAGATTTCATGTATAAATGTGATAATTTATAAAAAATATCGCCATTTTCCCGGGTTACCTTGAAGTGTTGTGTGGTCGGAAACTATGTGCTCAAAATGACGAAAGGTGTATTTATAGCAATATTTAGCCTTTTAGGACTTTTAGGTTTAAGTAGTGCACAGTTAATCCAATTCGGACAGTGTGATCCGAACATTGAATTGCAGCCGGATTTCAACTTGACTCGAGTAAGCTTTTTATAATACTTTTACATACATATATTTGAATAACGGTATATATTGTATAAGGTTACTAACAAACATTTATAATTGTAAATGTACGATAAGTAACAACATCTAATTTAAAAATAGTGTTGTACTTCTAATGCACACAAATGAGGAGTGAGCTTTAATTGTTGTGTTACTTAAAATTATCCAACTTATAGCTATGTCCCAGGCACCAATTGTTACGACCAATCATAACTGTAAAAGTAAAATAAAAGTAATATTAGCCTATATACGTCCCACTGCATGGCACAGGCCTCCTCTCATTTCTGAGAGGATTATAACAAATTATAACTGTAGATACTATTAATAGTTTTATATCAAACCGTGTAAAAAGACAACAGCTATGAAGGCAGTTGGTTGAACAAATGAATGACAATACGTATTTAGGATGTATTTTCAGCAGTGATGGCAGACATGACAAGGCTATAGAAAGAAGGGTGAATGCGGGACATGGAGTAAATATGCCTTTTTAATCTTATGTCAAAAAAGCACGTAATTTACAATTCACAATGATGTATTGGTCTCTACCATAATGTGTGGTAACACGCTTACAACACAACAAAGCAAATTTATGCTACAGCAGCGAGTGGCAGAGTCGACGAGTATCGCCTTAGACTAAAGTTTATCGACTAAATTAGCGATATATTTAAGATTAACCAAATAACCCTTAAGCAACGAGTATGTATCCGTAAATATAAAAATGTGAAAGAAACGAGAGAGGTGTGACAGAATTTTAGTATGTGTTTCTGCTTATCCCTCTGGCAGGCTTCAGATATAATACTGAACAATTTACCAATTTTTTCTTAAAAAATAATAACAGTTCCCGTCTCCGACAACTACTTACCGAGTAACACTTAGAACGGAAGGCCAAAATAACCTCTAAAAAGTTTGTCGAAATCAGTAGAGCGGAACTTACTTAGTACTTCATGCCGACAACGCTTGCAACTTTAAAAGGCGCAAGTATAGCTTCACATGGAATACTGTTCACATTTCTTGCCCAGGGCATCCCAGTGCCTCTCTTCACTTGATCGCTACCAGCGAAGTCGCCCGAATCGTCAACCGACCGAATTCTTTCTGTTCGGTTTGATTCAAAGTACGAAAAAATGTATGCCTTTACATACTCTCTATGCAAACGGGTGGTGATCAGTAGAGAATTTCACCATCGCACATCGTGACAAAATTCACGTGATAACGTGACATACATCACTATATGATAAAGATGATAATCCATATCGCCTGGACACTTGGAGATTCACAAATGTGCGAGTTACCAGAAGTTTTCTTCCCCGACCGAATTCTTTGTGTAATTTCCCGAATCAATACGACTTAGAGAACTTCAAGGAAAAGGCTAATCATTTTTAAAAAGCTGGTAACGCAACCCAACTCGCACCCATGGTATCTCAGTTGTTTAAAGCGGTATACTCGTTTGCTTATAACTTATTTTTTGTTTTATGATAAGATTATGGTTTCAGCAACAGTCACCTTAATAAATTTATCAACGGTCGATAACATAATATGTATGAAGTGAGCCATCCCATGAGCCAGATATCATGCAGAAATGAAATATTATCTTGGCAGAAAAAAAAACTAGATAGGGCCGAGTGATTGTCGCTGTAAATAACATTCATAGCTGTGATTATATATCGATCCACCAAATCCATTTTAAGATAATTAAAGAATCAGGCGTTATATGATGATTATCATCATTTATCGCCTGATTCTATTCTCAAAGCATCAAAGATGTTAAAAATTAATTAATAAGTAATCATAATTATATTTAACATTCTTTTAGCGCCTAAAATCCCACTGCTGAACATAGGTTTCCCCCATAGATTGCCCAATGGGGGAGGATCTTTCCATAGTCGTCACGCTTGGCGAGCGGTTTGGCAACCGCAACGTTTTATTTTATTCGGAGTTGGAAAATGATGCTGCCCATCTCCTGTTTCACTTTCCCTCCGTCGCCTCCTATCACGGGATGATATGGGATAGTAGATATATGTGGCTACAAGTATAGGTCTTTGACTTGATGGTTAAGACTTGTTTGCTGTAACCGTGAGTTGGCACTGACGCAATTTTTACAAAAAAAAACATGTTTTAAACACTGTTTTACTGTTTAATGTATCAAAAAGCGTTTGCATAGTCAAAGAACATAATGTAGTTAAATATGTTTGACAATTTATTGTACATTACGTATTTTAATTATATTATATCTTTATAAATACAGAAACAAAATGTTTTAAAACAAATTTGTAGAAATATTATCACGTTGAAAGATAAGTTTGAATGTCTGTTGAAAATTTTACTATCTATAATAGTTAACTAATTTTAATATCTATTATTAACAAAACATGTTGTTTGATTTGTTTTATGCGATTTGTTTCAAAACATTACGTGTTGGATGTTTGTCAGGGCAAACGTACTGTAATGAAAAACAAGTTAGCAGTACACTAGATGGTCTCTTCAGCACGTGGATAACTGTAACCAATTTCATAGAGAAAAACCTGCAAATCCAAATGCATTGCCACCGCCAAAGACAGAGGTGAAAATCCTCATAACTGTTCTCCAACGACAACAAATCATTTTATAAAAGTAACATATGAATATTACTTACGTGGTAGAGCCATGCCACAGTAATATTAGTAGTATAGTTGTAGCACGAATGGGTCGGTTCGACTAGGGAAGGACCACGCTCTCACCGAATATCAACGTAAAATAGTAGTTTCATGCTTTGTGTTCCGTATGATGAGTGTAGAGAACCGGATACCTTTTTTACTGGAAACGAGGCATTTCATCTTAGTCCTCCCGGCGAGAACGCATCTGCGTTTTGATTTTTAATCGTGGATAAATGTAAATGTCTATGGGCCAGAGCATCCACTAACCATCAGGTGGACTATGTGCTCGTTTGTCACCCTTATTATATTTAAAAAAAGGTTGTGAGGTATTCCATCCTAGTCGTTAGCGGTGACAACGCACATTTAACCTTCTATGTTTGAGTTTGGCTGCAGACGTCAATAGTAGCAAAACGTCATTTGCACGGCAATTTTATGAGTAATATATTGGCTAATGGCTTAAGATTATCAAATGATTATCACAAGTAAAAAACTTGAATGACTCATATCACAGTTACACTATCACAACCTGACCTTTTTAAATTGTGTTGTCATAGCATGATATCATTATAGAAATTATAAATTAGAGTCCCTTAGAGAAAAATTTAAAGAAATAAATATATTAACTTTAGCCTCTCCGCATATCTACAAAAATTTGACGTAATTATGTTTACAAAAACAAAGGTAGTTTTAGTAAAAAAAAGTGATATACACTCTGTAAACACTAGGAACAAACACAAGCTAGTGATACCAGTTTCTAGACTCCACAGAGTCAGTAATTCATTCTTGGTGCAATGTATACGCTATTACAACAAAGTCCCAGAAAATATACAAGGTCTCTCTATTACCACGTTTAAATATTTAATTAAACGAAAACTATATGAAAAGGGTTATTATAGTATAAATGAATGCATGGTTGATAATAACCCATGGGAATGAGATGGTGGCTTTCAAGCTGTTTCCAAAATAAATTATATAAATGTTTTGTGACCACTGACATTGTATAACTATTTTTTTAAAGTCCCGCTGGGTTTTTTGCTGGTTCTTCCCAGGACAGAGGTTTTATTTTTCATATGTATTATAGAATAAGAGTGACAATCGGGCACACAGCCCACCTGATGATGGTAAATGGACGCTGTGGCCCATAGACATTTACTAACATCCTCGATTAAGAATTAAAATGCAGACGCGATGCGACCGCTGTGGTTAGTCCAATGGATTTCCTCGTATCCAGTAAGAAGGGTTTTGGGTTCTTTCCACTCACCATAATAAGCGCAGCAGCTTTGAGCTGCTATTTCACGCTGGTGTTCTGTGAGAGCGTGGTCCTTCCCCGTCAGTTGAATAGCGTTTTTTAGTATTTTCGCAATTTCTAGTGTTCTTCCAAGTAATAGCGGGGAATTTTGATATGCCCGTATAGTCAATATCTTTATTACTTGTCTGTTCATCGATAAGAAAAATCGATAATACAGTAGACACAATCTATATCTATACATCTATGAAAACAAATAAAATTGGAGCGTTTGTTTGTAATGTCAAAATAACAGCTTTTACTAAATGCATATGAAAGTATGCACAGTGCTTATAACAAAAAAAATAAAATTTTGGTCTATCTGTCCGTTTGTCTGTCTGCCTTTTTCTTCCGGCTAATATCTGAAAAGGCTGGACCAATTTTGACGGGGCTTTCACTAGCACATAGCTGATGTTATATGGAGTAACTTCACGTCACATTTTTTTTAGAAAAGTTTAGAGTTCCGCGAAAAAAAAATTGGTTGACCCTGCAGGCAATCATTGGAACTTCCCGCTAATTTCAAATGCAAAGCGGTCCAAATTTCACCAAATTATGTTGCGAAATCTCGAAGTTATGTTTTTTTTTTTTCAAATTCTTTCTCCTTCGATATCTCACTAACGAATGAACTGATTTTTATTTTTCAAACGGCATTCGACGTCATTTTTAGAGGTTAAGAGCTTCTCAAAATTTTTATTTTTGAGATTTCTCAAAATCTACTTGTCCGAATCAGTTCATATTATCAACAAATCTATTTCACATTGATATCTTTAGAACGCCGTAAACCGCATCTCACTCGATCAAGACGTTCAAAAGTTATGAAAGGTTTACTTACACACACACACAAATACATACGTACATCCTTATGGGCATCCACGTGAAATTAGTCAGAATAGCTTCCTGGGATCTCAAAACATAGAGATCTGATGAAAACTCGATTTTCGAAAATCGGGGTGAAACCAATTTATTATAAAAAACTGTTTATAATAAAAATATCGTACTAGTATTGATTGAGACAACGCTACACTTGTAGTTATCTACGTTAATTGCGATATAACTTAAAATGACCAGTATTTTCAACCTTTTTAATGAGTAAATATGTTTATACTTTTACTATCTATACAAATAAATAAAATTGAAGTATCTCTTTGTTATTTCAAAATAACAGCTATATATATGAAAGTATGACTGCCTCGTTGGTCTAGTGATTATGGTAGTGCGACTGCTAATCATGAGGGGTTTGAATCCCGGGTCGGGCCAAAAAATCAATTATTGAGTTTTTCTGTCAAGAAATTCTCAGTAGCTGCCCGGAGTCAGGAAGTTAGCGGTGTCTCACCCCCGTGCCTCGGAAAGCACGTAAAGACGTTGGTGCTGCGGCTGATCTTTCTCCGGTCGTGGCGGTTTACCATCCCATCGGATTATGAGAGTGAGGGAATAGAGAGTGCACCTGTGCTTGCGCACTATAATCTTGGGCACTATAATCCTGTCCTGCGCCGATGGCTAGCCTCCGTTGAGGCAGGCCGCCGAAATTCGGTCTGGAGGACATTATATGAAAGTATAATATACGGCACTTATAAAAAAACACAATTTTTAAATATTTTGTCTAACTGTCTGTCTGCTTGTTACGGCTTATCTCCGAAGTAGCTGGACTTATTTTAACAGGACTTTCAGTGTTAGATAGCTGATGTTATAAGGATTAACATAGATTACTTTTAATTAGAAAAAAACCTAAATTAAGCGCAAGAGAACAGCTAGTTATAAATATTTTTGATAAGAAGTAAAAGTCGACAGTAAAGAACTAAAAAGAAATTAAATAATTTAACATTCAGAACTTGGGCTTATAATATTTATGTACACTATGTCTAAGCACAGTTTCTAGCGTTTCCTGTGAAGTGGCGGTGTGAGAATATCCACTACCCTATATCGACCCGTGGGTGTCGTAAGAGACGATAGACCGAAACAAACCAGACGGACAGTAGCGTCTCCCTTAAGCCAGCTATCCTCTCAACTGTCCCAGCCCAAATCACTTTGGCCCATACTGTCCAACCCTAAACGAGTGATTTATTGCCTACGTGGCGTATGCCATTAAAATGGCAATATCTTAATAATTACGAATGGAAACTATTTTTTTTATTTTTTTTAATAAAAATATTAGTAATCTTATTAATTAACATTACTAATATTCCTTTTAACCACTACTGGTAAGCTTGAAAATGCTTGTGTTAGGAGTGGTTCACGACAGTAATCAAATGGCGGATTCGAACCCACGACCTTTTGAGTTCGCGATCCGCGCCCTGCCATTAGGCTACTGTCGCTTCAAAAACTCTATAAAATTCAATGTTGTTAGAATTATTGTTAAGTAAGCTAATAGAATATGTGTAAACGTGTACATTCACCTTTTTTATATTTTCTAAATTCCATGGTAAAAATGCTAAAAGCGATTTTTTTCCAGTTTGGTGAATAAAAAACCATAACGAGATAAGTACATTAATGATATTAAAACAATGTTTTACGAGTTAGAGGGAGATACAGATACATTTACTGCGGCTGTTTCGTGTCTGAAGTTTATAAGTAAATTGCAATCTTCTAAAGGTTGTGGACAGACGCGTACTTTTTTAATAGCGACCTTTAGAAGATTTTGGACAGCCGAGAGGCTATACATGCTGGTCGAGCGACGGCGAGTACCAACGTATAGACACCACATTTGCCCAGCCTCACCATTGCTGGCCGAGTTCAGGAGAGCGTCAACGTGTATACGGTTTGTTTGGCGTGCCTTTCCACCACTCGGGATCGCTTGCCACGACTCGTTTTACTTCGTAACAGTGTCGGGTTTTCTGCACAAATCAAAGACGCTCACCTGCACTTGACAAGTCGTGTCCACATGTTGGTCGTACATGTCGGTATGTTCACTCATACAAACTTGGTCAACATGTAGACTAGCACTCGTCTTGTATCAATTTGCCTTAGCTCGTGTTGGTTGAGACTTGGCCTACATCTATGGCCGACTTTATAATAATTCTACGCTTGGTGACAACTATGGCAAAACTCCTCTATGAGGAAATCTATGATATATAAACATATATGCCTATGTCCAACAGTGGACGTTTGTAGGCTGTAATGGATGGATCTTAGTACCGTTTTCACAATGAGAATTTATAAATATTTTTATACGCGGTAGAGCCACGTGGCAGCTATACTATGGTTGAAAAAAGTGCTAGCAAGCGCTTATAAGCGCTAAAATAGTTTTCGGCCAGGATACGATTGCTACTTCAGTAGCGCTGACACAATCAGCCATTTTGCTTATTTAATTTGTTTGTTTTGAATTAGAGTTTATAAGTCGTTTTGTGCAATATTAGTTTCAAGTAATGTATAACGACATGAATAAAGATAATTATTATATATGTTATTAAAATTCATGATTGTTAAGTTTTTAATATGAATACTTTACAAACATATATTTAAATTAGGTTAGGTCCCCCCCCCCCCCCGGTTAAAACTAACATCGTGTCCTGGAGGAAAATAGCTACTTACGATTTGACAGCGCTTACGGCTTACGATCGCCATTTTGCTTTCCAGCGCTTGCTAGCGCTTTTTTCTGCCAAACGCACCCATTGACAACAGACTGCAAAACTGGCTTCTGTGTACAAGCTAATACAAGCCTACCCTGACTTCCTATATATTTATTTATTTCAGAGACATGGTACAATTAGTTGTCGCATTATAGCTTTTAGGAGTATTTACATGTTTTACCGGTATCGGCGTAGAAACAGCATAATTATCAATTCTTAGTTTTTAACAAATTCAGCGATAAGATTTCAATATAACGATATTATGTCAATTCAAAAACAATAATTAGTTTATCAACAATAATTAATAATTAACTATTATTAAATATAACAATAATTAATAGGGATATTGGAGCCAACAAGAGTCCGCTTCACTGCTCCTTGGCTGTGCATTAGCTGACATCTCATCGAAACATTTTTAATTTCTTGCACATGCAGGTTTCTTGACGAATTTTTCAAATCACCACGTAAAATTTGAATTAATAATTTAGTTGATACCAACGTAGCTCTAACACTTGGAATCGTCATACTGTCAAATTTACAACGTGGCCTTAGTCTCTGGTAGATCAGAGAAAACGCATTCATTTGGTTTTCGAGGGTACTAATAGATTATTATGTTTTCCATACGTCATACACCTGTATCATTTATATTTTTTCCAGTTTCTTGGCAAATGGTACGGCATTGCTAGGACAGATAACGAACTACAAAATGGCGACTGTGCAACCTTAGAGTTGAATCGTGAAAATAATGTTATCAACGTAACTAACGAGGCCGTTAATAATAACTTCTATCAGTTAATCACCGGCACAGCGACGCATGAAGAAGGAACCGCCAAACTCATGCTTAATGTGTCTGAAGCACAAACAAGTGAGTTTTTTTTTACGCTAATTATTGTTTTTCTTCCTTACTACAGTTTCAAAGTTTGATTCTGGTCGAGACCCTCTCCCCTTGTAGGGAGGATTTGTCTTAAACGCCACGCTGGCTAGGACTGGCGTTAACAGCACTAGACGTCTCGTACTTTTGAAACTGTTTTCCGTCACCGCTCCGTATAAGAGCTCTCTGGCTTTCGAGCCTCTAGCTGAAATGAGATGAACAAACTGCTATTTGCCGAAAACCATGACATCTTTCTGGAATTTAATAAAGTCACCTCTAACGACGGGACGGGACGTAATTATTACATTTAATTTTATCTAAGTTGTAAAGCAGATAATTTAAGTAAGCCAAATTGCATCTTGTTTTTCCTTTCTCCTTATAAATTATAATATCTTTATACGTGTCAAAGCCACGCTGCAGCTATATATTATGGTTGGAGGACGAATGGGTCGGCTCGATCGGGAAAGACCCACGCTCTCACAGTATAGCAGCTTAATACTGCTGTGTTTCGCAAGGTAAGTGTGGACCGGAGACCCTTTATTAGTAGAAACGAGACATTCCATCTTAGTTCTCAGGGGTATCAATAAACTACAAATAACAATATATATATATGCGCCCCAGCGTCCACTTACCGTCAGGTGGACTGTGTGTTCGTTTGTCACCCTTAATCTTTTTAAAAAAAAAGCGCCTTAGAATTCACCATTAGTTAATTATATCTGATAATAATGATGATGATAATGAGAGTGAGCATCTAATAAAAATAAAAACAATGGTGCCGTTGTAAAGGAAAATCTATTTCCTTCAGTAGGTATCCTAAATGGCAAATATATAAAAGGTCTGAGAGACCTTATGACATTTGTAAACGGTGGCATTCCATCTTATATATATCAAATCAAATTCATCAAGCATATTACGGGTCAATTTGGTAGATGTGAAATATCCAGACCAAAAGAGAGCAACATCGATAATAAGATACAGGTGTCATGGCGATTAAGACAGTTTCTTCTCACAATTGAAAAATTGTACTATATCGGGCTGATAAAGAAAGAAATAATGTCAAACACACATATATAAAAAATTTACGTCTGAAAGTAACATAAAATATCTACTAATAAAAGCACAAACATAATTTTCAAAAAAATTGTCAGTATTCAAATCAGTTTCTTCATTTTTGCAGCACTCGACTTCTGGATCCTGTTAACGGATTACGATAATTTCGCCGTCGCCTACTCCTGTGAAAATCGAGGCGGTGTACAAAGAGCAGGTAAGTAAATCAGTAAAACGTACGTTTACATTAGCTGCGTTTGGCAGAAAAAAGTGCTGGGAAGCGCTTGTAAGCAAAATGGCGATCGTAAGCGGTAAGCGCTGTCAAATCGTAAGTAGCTATTTTCCTCCAGGACACGATGTTAGTTTTAACCGGGGGGGGAACCTAACCTAATTTAAATATATGTTTGTAAAGTATTCATATTAAAAACTTAACAATCATGAATTTTAATAACATGTATAATAATTATGTTTATTCATGTCGTTATACATTACTTGAAACTAATATTGCACAAAACAACTTATAAACTCTACTTCAAAACAAACAAATTAAATAAGCAAAATGGCGGATTGTGTCAGCGCTATTGAAGTTAGCAAACGTTTCCTGGCCGAAAACTGTTTAGTTTCGCCATTTTGATTACAAGCGCTTCCCAGCGTTTTTTTCTGCCAAACGCAGCCAATTTCTGCGTTCCCAATCATGCATAGGTTATGCTTAATTTAATATATACAAATAAAGTATTCTTAGCAAAAATTTGTAGTCAAATTCAAATGTTTTCATTATGTATAATTCCAAGAATTAATTTACATTATTAATTAATTATTAATTTTTAATTACATTTGGCAACATTTTAAAATTTTAAATTGTTATCAGAAAGATACTGCTGGCCATCTCTTTAGCGCCTAAGGACGATATGGGTTAATATATAATATGCTACACCTATATTTTTACCACGTGCTCGGCGGTGAAGGAAAACATCGTGAGGAAACCTGCATGTCTGAGGAATAAGAAAAAAAATATTTCGAAGACATGTGAAGTTCGCCAACACGCATTGGGGCAGTGCGGTGGACACTTCCTTGCCCTAAAACCCCCTCAGAAATGAGGGGAGGCCTGTGCCCAGCAGTGGGAAGTATATAGGCTGTAACTTTACTTTTTACTTTTATATTTTGTATTATGTTTACCTTAGAATATACAATCTTTGAAGCATCTCATTATTTTGTAACTTCAAAACAACTTGCCGATTGAGGTCATATTCAAACGATAAAAGTGTTTGTTTTGTCGAGACAATGTTGCATATATCAATAGCTATACTAGGATCCAATAAAAGAAAATTACAAAATCTGAACACTGTGATCAGTTATTGATATTTTTTTATTTACAATGTTAAAAGTCCGAAATAAATTCGGAGTGAAACTCACTGCGCCACCTATCGGAAAGGCCAGAAAACATCTACCGGGCCATTTAATCACATATATACATATTATGTTAACATCTTATATCAGTTTATTTGTATATGTATATATATATATATGTGTGTGTGTGTGTGTGTGTGTGTGTGTGTGTGTGTTATTTATTTGTGATTATGTTGAAGGGTAAATAGGTTGGAATATGAGTAAAATTTGCATTGTATTTTACCACTCAATGCTGCGTCACCACAACGTGAGGTGGAATTGACGTTGAGCAGTAATTATGAAAATCTTTATTGTCTCCCACGATTGACCGGCAGTTGAAAAATTATTTATTTATTGCACGCCTCATAAGCGAAGCGTTGACTCTCACCTAATGGAAATCCAGTAATTTACTGAACTAAAAATGTCTTTATGTTTTTACTGTTGCGCGCCTAAGTTGACGTCATGTACCTGGCACTAGCGCCATCTAGTGACGGGGACGAGAGCGAGGGGAGCTTTCCAGAAAATGACATCACTAATCTTTCAACCGACAGCGCCATCTAGTATCGAAGCGAAGAACTAAGCTTCTAGAAGCCCGACACTCGAACTTTCGGCGCCTTGTCGATTGGTGCGCGTATTCACTTGAATATTCTGGATGTTTCGGTGATAATGTGTATTTATAGGCGCTGCAAGGTGCGATCGGGGAAGTATTGAATTTGGCGAGACAAGCGAAGCTTCGGAGCGGAATAAAGTGAATCAGTGTGATTAATTATTAGTGTTTTAAGTTGAATTAGTGCAAAGTAAATTAAAGAGTTAATTTTGGTAATTCTATCGGCAATTTTTAATTGTCACGAACCTCAAGCTCGTAACATTACTATTGCACTTTTAAAATAATAAAAATACTCATATATCGAGAAAAATCACTCGTTTTCATGTTTCCATTATTTTAAAAGTAATTTTCTGTATTTAAGTGTAAAAACAAGCTGATTGAAAAAAAAATTGAGGGTGTCCGGATGTTTGTATGTGTGTTTGGCGCACGATTACGGTCGATAGAATAAATGTATCAAAATAATTCTTGTTTAATCTCAACGCACAGGTTCCTTTTAAAAATCACTGAGTAATTTAGTCTCGTTTAATTGTAATTAATGAAAATGTAAAAAAAACAACTGGTACTTGGCTACATAAAATACTCTCATGGATCTCTTCTTTCGTCTCAAATATGGAAAAAGAGATATTTTTCTTTTTTTTTAATCAAATGAAATTATGAGGCGTGCACTTTTGGATTTTCCAAATTTTTTATTAAATGTCATTTTAATTCATCCAATTATTGTTAAGATTTTTAATTTTATTTTTCTTAAAAAAATTATAACGTTAGTAATTCCATTGATTTCGTTATAGAATTAGACTACGTAAATTATGTCGGTTACTTATTAATACGACTCATTTTCTGATGAAGAGCCGTGGTAGCTCAGATGGTTTACGCTTGCTGTAAATGTAACAGATCGCGAGTAACCCGGGTTTGATCCCCGCTGGCACCAATGAAATTGTTAATTGCAATTTTAAGTGCTGATTTACCACGTGCTCGGGGTGAAGGGACACATTGTGAGGAAACCTGCATGTCTCAAAAATAAGAAAAAAATATTTCGAAGACATGTGATGTTCGCCAACATGCATTAGGGAAGCGCGGCGGACACTTCCTTGCCCTAAAACTCTCGCAGAAATGAGGGGAAGCCTGTTCCCAGTAGTGGGACGTATATAGGATGTAACTTTACTTTTACTTTTATTTTCTAATTAAGAGCCAGCCTGGATAGGTACCACCCCTTTAATTATTACTGGTACTAAATGACAGTACTCTCACTATGTGTTCCGGTCTAGAGGGTATCGAGAACCAATAATATTACGAGCTGTGAAGCATTCCATCTCATTCTTCATTCATTCCGTTCTAGTGACAACGACTCTTGTTACAGATAGTTTTCTTTGTTTCAAGTTAGCTTTTTTGTTAGTTAAATAAGCAATGCATTCATTTGAAACTCTCTTAATGGTTGCCTTGTAGTGGCGGTTGAGAATATCCACTACCCCATATCTTCACGTGGGTGTCGTAAGAGGCGACAGAGGGAGACAGGCAGGAGATGGGCAGCAGCATCTTTCTGATAACAACTGTGTTATAATAAAAAAACGGCGGTTGCCAACCCGCTCGCCAAGCGTGGCAACTATGGCAAATATCCCCCCATGAATAACGACGCAAAAAAACGGCCCCCAGTCCCCGGCGGCCCCGCTATTTCTGGTTACGGTGGCGACTATGGTAACGGCGGGGCAGGGGGTGCTAAGAATCTCCGGTGGAGGTTCGGTTGCCACCTACGACGACTCGACCTGGCAACATATAACGCACGCACTCTGAGGACTGACGAGAAGATACTGGAGCTGGAAGAAGAGGTAGACAAGTTGCGCTGGCATATTATTGGATTATCCGAGGTCCGAAGAGAGGGGGAGGATACGGCAATCCTCGAGTCCGGCAACTTGTTCTACCATCGAGAGGGCGACCATCTGTCCCAAGGAGGTGTCGGATTTATCGTCCACAAGTCTCTCGTCAACAACGTTGTAAAGATTGGGAGTGTGTCGACGAGGGTCGCGTACCTGATACTCAGAATCACCAAACGGTATTCGCTGAAGGTCACACAGGTTTACGCACCAACCTCGGCACATCCCGATGAGGAGGTGGAGGAAATGTATGAGGATATTTCCAGAGCCATGCATTCCTCCAACTACACTACACTACACGGTGTTGATGGGAGACTTCAACGCAAAACTAGGCACAAGAGAAAGCGGTGAGCTAAAGGTGGGGAAATTTGGAGTAGGGCAACGGAACCGAAGGGGCCAGCATCTGGCCGACTTTATGGAAAAAGAGGGACTCTTTATGATGAACTCTTTCTTCCAGAAGCGGCCCCACAGGAAGTGGACCTGGTCGAGCCCCGACGGTTCGAAAAAAAAATGAGATTGACTTCATTATGACTACCAGACGCCAACTGTTCAGTGATGTCTCAGTGATCGCAAGGGTGAAAACTGGCAGCGATCACCGAATGGTTAGAGGCACACTGAAACTAAATGTTAAGTTGGAGAGGTCTCGTCTAATGAAGTCAACGCTCCGTCCCCCCCGTGCTCTAATCCAGAATCCCGAAACCTTTCAGCTCGAGTTACAAAACCGCTTTCAGTGCCTAGAGGATTGCAATGCAGTGGACGATATGAATGACAAGCTCGTGGAAACTGTCCATGCGGTCGGAGCTAAGTTCTGCAAGACCCGCCGCAGAAGAACACAAAAATTCTCCGATCACACTCTTAATCTCATGGCTGTTAGACGGGAGATGAGGCTGCAATCGTCAACAGACAGATCTCCAAATGCATGCGGCGAGACTTACGCAACTTTAATACTGCTCGTATTAAAGAAGCGATCGAGCGGAACCAGGGCTCCAAAGTCTTTGCCAGAGATCTGTCTGCCAGAAAGAGCTAACTGTCAAGGCTGAAGACTGAGTGTGGCAACATCGTTTCCGGGACACCTGAGATTCTGAGTGAGATTGAGAGGTTCTATGGGCAGCTGTACACATCATCGTTGGAGCCACACGCAAGTGTGAGTAACGATCCAAGAGCAAATCTTATCCGACACTATTCCGATGATATCCCGGACGTCAGTCTGAGCGAGATTAGAATGGCTCTCTACCACCTTAAAAACGGCAATACCCCGGGCGAGGATGGAATTACAGCGGAGCTTCTGAAAGCGGGTGGAACACCGGTACTTGAAGTCATTCAGAAGCTCTTCAATTCCGTCCTCCATGGTGGCACTACTCCAGAGGCGTGGAGCAGAAGCGCAGTGGTCTTGTTCTTTAAGAAAGGCAACAACGCTCTCTTGAAGAACTACAGACCGTTTTCCCTTCTGAGCCGCGTCTACGTGCTGTTATCGAGAGTCATTACGAATCGTCTCGCATGCAGACTCGACGACTTCCAGCCTCCCAAACAAGCCGGTTTCCGAAAAGGCTTCAGTACCATAGACCACATACATACCCTTCGGCAAATTGTACAGAAGTCCGAAGAGTAAGTACAATCTGTCACTTTGCCTGGCGTATGTGGACTATGAGAAAGCCTTTGATTCCGTCGAAATTTGGGCGGTGCTACAGTCCCTTCAGCGGTGCCTAGTTGACTGTCGATATATTGAAGTGCTGAAGTGTTTGTACAGTAGGGATACGATGGCTATCCGAGTACAGAACCAGAGTACGAAACCTATCCAACTGCAGAGAGGTGTAAGACAGGGTGATGTTATATCCCCGAAACTCTTCACCGCTGCGTTGGAAGACGTTTTCAAGCTACTGGACTGGAAAGGATACGGTATTAACATCAATGGCGAGTACATCACTCACCTTCGATTTGCCGACGATATAGTCCTTATGGCAGAATCGCTGGAGGACCTTAGCACTATGCTCAATGACCTCAATGGTGTCTCCCAACGGATGGTCTTAAGATGAACATGGACAAAACAAAGATCATGTTTAATGTCCATGTCACACCTATGCCGGTAGTTGTTGGGAGCACTATGCTCGAAGTTGTTGACGAGTACGTTTACCTGGGACAAATAGTCCGACTAGGTAAGTCCAACTTCGACCGAGAGGTCAATCGACGGATTCAACTCGGCTGGGCAGCGTTCGGGAAATTACGACACATCTTCTCGTCAGGTATACCTCAATCTCTGAAAACTAAAGTGTATAACCAGTGCGTGTTGCCAGTGATGACTTACGGATCTGAGACGTGGTCCTTCACCGCTGGCCGTATGAGGACGCTCAAGGTCGCTCAGCGAGCTATGGAGAGGGCTATGCTCGGAGTTTCTCTGCGTGATAGACTCAGAAATGAGGATATCCGCAGTAAAACCAGAGTGACCGACATAGCCCAACGGATTAGTAAGCTGAAGTGGCAATGGGCCGGCCATATAGCTCGAAGAACCGATAACCGATGGGGAAGAAAGGTTCTCGAGTGGCAGCCTCGTACCGGTAGGCGTAGTGTAGGGCGACCCCCCACTAGATGGAGTGACGACCTGGTAAGACATGCAGGAAGTCGATGGATGCAGGTGGCTCAGGACCGTGCTTTGTGGCATTACTTGAGGGAGGCCTATGTTCAGCAGTGGACTTGTGAAGGGCTGTAATGATGATGATGATGATGATAATGGTTGCCACACACGGTCAGTTCAACTGATCATTACAACTGATCAATTCAAACTAAAACTGTTGATATTGTTTAAAATATTGGATTTTCGATATATCGATAAATAAACTAATATATAAAATTCCGATATTGATATATTTATAATTATCGATATTTCATATATTAAAAAATATTAACAGTTTTAGTTTGAACTGATCAGTTGGAATGATCAGTTGAACTGACCGTGCGTTCATAAGGCTTTGACTGTCATGCCAGTCCCTTTGTATGGAGTGTTATATTATTATTATGGAGTAGTATTTGCATTTATAACGCGACTGACGGCAGTTTAAATGTAACAGGGATTAATATCGTATATATAAAATGTTTTCCTTGCAGTGTACCTATGGCAGTTGGGAAGAGCAACGACGTATCCCACAGAGATGATGGAAGCACTCGTGAACACAACTATGAACTCACTGCTCGGTATAAATTCGTCTGATTTGAGAAGGATTGAGCATTCCGACAACGCCTGTTATATACTACCAGAAATAGGTGAAAATGAGTCTGTCATTCTCTCTGGACAGTGTAACCCAAATATGACAGTAGTTACCAACTTTAATGCAGAGAGGGTAAGTTAAGAAAATGGGAAACCTTTATACATTAGACACGCGGCCGTAGCAGTTCAGGGGTAAGCACGGACCGTAATATTTCATAATAACCGAACTAGCCTAGTATTGATTTACCACTATATTTACGTGGTAGAGCCTCGCTGCAGCTATATTATAGTTGTACCATGAATGGGTCAACTCCACCGTTGAAGGACCACGCTCTCATGGAATACCAGCGTAAAATAACAGCTTAATACAGCTATGTTTCATATGGTGAGTGTAGAGAACTGGAGACCTTTTTTACTGGAAACTAGGCATTCCATCATAGTCCTCAGGGGTGGCAACGCATCTATATTTTGATTCTTAATCAAAGATAAATGTAGATAACTATGGGCCGCAGCATCCACTTACCATCAGGTGGACTGTGCGCTCGTTTGTTACTCCCATTTTATAAATTAAAACTTTATAACACTTTTGGCAATAAAGAAAACACGCATGAGGACAGCAGGGTGGGCTCGTTTCGTTACTCTAAGTCCCATTCAAAATTAAGGCAAAGCATGCATCCAGCTGTTGGACACATGTACGCGGTTCGGTTACTTTATTTTAATTTTACATTGTCCTTATTTACGCTAAGAATTGTCAAAAGTTATATTTAAATTATCGATCCAATTTAAAATTTCTTGTTCTAGTTTCAAGGAGTATGGCATGAAATCGCAAGGTACTATACTACCAATCAAGCGGGTACCTGTAACAGAGCTCAGTACACATTAGTAAATGGAGAGGTAACTGTGCTTAATAGCCAAGTTGTCAACCAAACATTGGAAACGATTAGCGGGAAAGCTGTTGTCACAAGTACGGACGGCTCTGCAAGACTGACCGTTACTTTAGAAGTCGCACCAAATGGTATGTTATATCTACTTAGAATAATCAATTGCTTTTAGAATGTCACTTGATGGACACTGCAGGAAATAATATCGTCCTTTCTTTATATTTAAAACGACTTTCATGAACACTTGGATTGAATGCAATATTGTTTTTTTTTTTCAACGTTAGTTTTAAACGTCATAAAGGTAAATTGCGCAGAAGCAACTTTAAATTAAAAGAAATAGATAGAAATACATGATTAAAATCGTCCCGTGGGTGTCGTAAAAGGTGACATACGGAAAGAGATGAGCAGCAGCGTCTTTCTAATAACAACTGAAAAATAAAAAAACTGCGGCTGCCCACACGTCTGCCATGCGTGGCAAATATGGCAAACATCACTTTTATGAGGCAATCAATGGTGAGGCTTATGTTCAGTACCGGCCTTTGATGGGATGTGATGATGATGATTTTTTTTAAATTAAAACTGAACGCCTGAAGGAATTTCGCATATCAACATTATGAAAAATATTGGTCTTTTTACAAACTTTATTTTAACGATATCTGCATTAAATAATATCTGCATAAATACATACGCAAAAGTTTAGTTAGACAGATTCTTCTTATCCGACTAACTAAACGACTCACCAACACAGGCCAAAATACTAGAACTTGACATTGTTCCGAATAATCTTATCATGTGTTTATAATAAATAATATAAAAGTTTAAATAAACTTAAATGTATTGATCATGATACGTAGTAATCCCAATGAGAATACAAAGTCATTTTCATAAAATCTTTGTATTGTTATCGGTTCTTAATACGACTGCAAATTTTCAGATTTCACAGGCGTCTAGAATGAGTGAAAACGGAATCATGAAATTCCATCAAATTCATACATACATAAATATGTGTATAATGTATATCAAGCTTAAAACAAATCATATAAAAATCGTTAAAAAAGGTTCTCTTACGTTAGAAATAATAATAATAAGGCGTAGGGAAGTGACAACCCCACCTCCCGCTGACGTAACAGTTACAGAAACAAAACTGATACGTCAGCGCAGTCAGTCATCACCTTGCCAATAGGTGTTAGTGCCATGCCTCGGCATAAATTGAAGGTGCAAAAGCCCGCCTTTTCAAGAGGCTGCACCATGAAACGGTTTCGAGCCTGGGCATCTCCCGTTAATTGACGCCATAATAATGGGTGATGGAATTTAATAGAACGCGCAAAGGGCCGCTGCCTGCAGGTTGCCAGGGTGCGTATGGAGCTGGCACTGGATGCGACAATGTGCGAACCACCAGGCTGGTGGTGCCGCGCGCCACGCGAGGTACTGCACGGCCACCCAGCAGCCGCTCGCATCCATCATCCCCACAAGTTTACTTGGTGTCGAGAGGGTCTTCGCAGGCCCAGTAATCGACACCCGCCACTGATAGAGTACGCCGCATGCGATGGATAATCAAAATAAATACCAACGCAATGCGGGCGTATTTTAAGGTGAAAGGGGAGAAGTTGAAGGAACTTAACGTCCTGGATAGAAAAATCCGCATTGCCATGACGTCGGTAGTGAGGCTGTACTTGCCACGAAAGCATGGTGGGTGCGGCTTTATAAGCGCGCTCAACATGCATCACTTCGTGAAGTGTACAGGCTCCGTAATTACTTCCTGGCGAGATCGCATGATCCATTCTATAGGAATGTCATTTTTTGTGAAAAGGACTTACACCTCTATCCTTAGCTAACGAGCAATGGCAGAATCCGGCAGTACATAGCATTGCCAAGCAGGACACCATATGGAAGGAGAAGGAGATCCACGGAATGTTTTACAAAGCTCTCCATGAGCCTTTCATAGACACAGTAGCCACCATCTACTGGCTACGCTTTGGTGACCTCTTCGGGGAAACCAAGGGTTTTGTCTGCGTAATAGAGGATCAGGTTATTAAGACCAACAGCTATCAGAGACACATCCTAAAGGATGGCACCGTTGACATCTGTCGAGCTTGTTGCCATCCCAGTGAGTCACTTAGGCATGTCATCTCTGGTTGTTCGGCGCCTTCTAACTCTAAGTACTTGCACTGGCACAACCTAGTAGCCAGAATTCTTCACCAGGAGCTCGCTCTGAAATACAGTTTTGTGGACCGGTAATTGCCATATTACAAGCACTTACCGGAAGCCGTGCTTGAAAATGATCGCTCCAGGTTCTACCGGAACCGAGACATCACCACAGACAGGACTATTCTTGCGAATAAGGCTGAAGTTGTGCTGGTGGACCGGGCACCGTCAAGGAAATTTTTGGTCGACATTACCATTCTGTATGACGAGAACCTCGTGAAAGCCGAAACAGATAAACGAACAAAATATCTGAACCTGGCTCACGAGGTGACCGACATGTGGGGTGGACTGTCGACCGAAACTATACCTGTAGTCATCTCCGCAAAAGGATTAATCCCAGTCAGTCTCTCGGGTCATCTGTGGCGACTGGGACTTCGTGACGGACCGCTCCAAACTCAAATGCAGAATGCGGTGCTCCTCAATACCGCCCGCATCATCCGCCGGTTTCTTTCCTTTTTCCCTAACCTTGGGCCGTTTGGTCTCCCCTACCGAGGGCTTCCATCTGGTTGGGTTTTTATTTATTTATGTATTTTTATGTCTTTATTTTATTTTATTGATATTTATGTTTTGTAGCTTTGATTGCACGATCACGATCATTATTAAGCATTTTTTGTGCCCTCGCGATCAGTTTCAAGCTTCAATTAGGGTACTCTAAAGAATTGTGTGTTTAATCTCGTCGAGTGACGAAATCGCATCGTTGCTCGTAAGATCGTTGCCAATTAGGACAACGCCTCAGAGGCCTTTATCACACGTTTGAAATTAATAATTGCTGACTAATATATTCTAGTTATCCTAATAAAAATCAATTATTATTATTACATCGGAATACAGAAAATTGTACCGTATGGTAAAGTAGTTACGGTTTAAATTAAATAATTATAATTAGATACCGTAATCATCCTTAGCAACAGAGGTTATCGTTATTTTATTTTCTTTAATCTGTTTTTAATACCACGAAATAACAACTTACAATTCTATATCAATGAAATTTTGTTTTATAATTATGATCTTGTATACAACTGAAGTTACCGTGGGCCGGCAATATAGCTCAAAGAACGACAACGGAGTGACAACCTGGTAAGAGAAGCAGAATGTGAATGCAGGTGACCCCGAACCGCGCTTCATGGCATTCCGCGATTGATGATAATATAATGATGCATTTGACGATGTTCTTATACTTTCAAAGGTTGAAATGCATTACAATGTAACAAAAAAATTACTAGGTATCTGGGACTCAACTTTTTCCTATTCCTGCCGCAAAATAGCGGTGCGTTCACTACTCTGTTCTGGTCCGGAGCCGGTTTAGTGAACCAGAATAAACAGGTTTTGAGACATTTAAGTCCATCAGTTCAGACATCTCAGCTCTTAAGACGACACCACATCTACAATTTAATTGAAGTTGATTGCAGGCATCCATGGACTGTAGCAACCATTCATCGTCAGGTGTTTAGTTAGAGTTTTATTTTAGTTTAAAAAACCTAACCTCGTTTATATGATTATTTTTTAATTTTAATTTTGTAATTAACTTCAAATGCTAGCCCTACATAAAATCATTGATTATTATCGGTTATATAAACTAATAGACATCGATTATCGTGAGTCGTGCCGCAAATATTTATTTTTTGGTTGTAATCGACAACATTTTTATCATATCGTCACTGATACTGCACTGTACCTAGTAAATAATAAATTAATACGTGCCAAACAAAAATTAGATATAAATTTATTATATGAACCCATTTTATTTATACTGATGTCTTTAATGCGACTTTTTTACGTTTTAGAGCCACACTGCAACTTTATTTAGATGCAGCACGAATATGTCAGCTCGACAGAGTTGGGATCAAGCTCTCACAGAATACAATCATAAAACAGCAGAATATTGCAAATGAAAACTAAAATCAGGACACCCTTTTTACTTATAACGAGGCATTACATCTTTGTCATCAGGGGTTACAATGCAACCGCGTTTTGATTTTTAAACGATGATGGATATGGATGAATATGGATCAAAGCACTCATATACCATCTTGTGGTATATGTGCTCCTTTGTCACAATTATTGAAAAAAACCCTTCAACGTCGGTTTTGAACTCAATGTGACACTAATTGATGTTTATAATATTTAGTTTATAATATAAGAAAACAAATATTATAAATGAAAATTTTCTTCTACATTCTTCTATATTCTTATACAATGAACGTTACCACCTCAAAAAATAAAATAGCATTTAACTGATAAAGACATATGGTTTTTTATCATAAGTTCTTATAAGATAATATCACCGCACAGTTTCGGCTACATCAGATTATGTTCAGGAAAAATGCATTTAACACTGATAATTGTAATATCGACAAATTTTAGAATGATTTTATTTAAATCACTTATAACCTTTTTATAATTAAAATTATTAATTACTTATTACATAGTAAGTAATTAATAATTTTAATATAATAATACAGCTCGTCACTGTGTCCACTGCTGAACCTACCCCATAGATGAAAGAACCTTTCTGAACCCCCCTGCTTCTATCAACTGCTTGCATGTTTTATCAGGTTGTCACTCTATCTAGTGGAGGGTCGCCAAACACAATTTTTTCCCTCTCCGTTGTCGGTTCTACGAGCTAGTTAGTTAGTTAGCTAGTTCTACAGCCGGCCCAATGCCACTTCAGCCATCTCATGCGTAGGTTTTGTCATTTTCTCTTTTTCTTCTGTGTATATCCTCGTCTTGGATTTTATCACACAAAGATATTCCAAACTAACATCACTAGCTAAGTAAATAATTTATATTAGACATTTATTTTTTTTAACAAGTATGTGCGTACTATTTCCAATAACTACCGATTTTAGTATAAAATGGATTTTTTAATTGAAGAGGGGGCAAACGAGCATGCGGCTCACCTGCTGTTAAGTGACTACCGCCGCCCATGATCAACTGCAACACCAGGGGAATTGCAGGTGCGTTGCCGGCCCTAAAATGTGTGATGTAAAGGATGTGGCCTTTGTCCAGTTCATATTCATCTTAAGTAGTTAGGAGATACTACGGAGGTCGTTTGGTATAGTGCCCAACGTTATCCAGGGATTCTGCAATAATATAAGTCTTTTGTAATTTTTTTAAATAAATAATTTTAAGAATTGAAATAAGTATTTCAATAAGCGTCTACAATTATCTGAACCATGAACAATCGGAAAACAATTTTATTATTGAAAAACTAGTGATACTGGATTCTGAAATTTTGTAGACGCGGTAAGGACCATAGACAATATATAGTCTATGATCTAGTATTCTTACTATAATTATCATAAATTTTAGTAAGAATAAATATATAATAATTACTAGTTTAAAATTCTAATTTTATTTATTCCTATTCTACTTTCTTGCTGTCGCTTGTAAATTTATTACGCAGCAATGAAATATGTTTCCATTTTATGAGACTTCTTTCATAATTCGTCAACAAGCCATCTTTTTTTTTCTTTATTAACTTAACCAACAAGTTATAATAGCAACTTATTTTACTTAATTTCTACTAGAATGTAAACTAGGAAAATTTTCAATTATTACTAGTAAATATTTGCCATTTTTTTAATTTAGTTAATTTCTTAATTAAACAGAATATGATTTGATTGATATTTACATTCGATTAGACTAGAAATTTTTTCTCGAAATAGATTTAGGTGAAAGATATAAATTATTTTTTATTAAATAGAATCTTACTTGCTTAAGATAATATTGACATGATGAAAATTTACAAATATACATACATACATAGTTACTTAAGACTAAAATATTGATGTAATAAACTAAAATACTATAAAATAATATAAAATAATATAAAAGCCATAGCCTACTTCAGCAAGTACAATACGCAACCATTACATTAGGAGAAGTTTTATGTTATTGATTTAAATCTTATCACAATTTTCTTACAGTTTTCTCAGATTCCGAACTTTGGATATTGGGAACTGATTACGATAACTATGCTATATCATATACCTGCGTAAATCTCGCTGACAATCAAAGACAAGGTAAGTAAATTGATGGTGAATAAATAGACGTGTATGATTATCCCCGTGTTGTAATGATACCAGTTTTTTTCTATTGCTATACGCTAAATATTTTTCTATATAAAATCTGTTATTTACTTAAATGACAATAATATAATTGTTCATTGCATTTTTATTTTCATATTCATAAAATTTTCTACTAATCATGATCCAAACTTCATATTTATGAAAATTTGCAACTAAATAATCATCACAAAAATGTCAACATTCATATATATGTTGACGAGTGACTGGATCTTGCATCTCCTATGATACTATTGCCATAGATTTCCCAAATTATTTTCATCTACTAGATGTTTATAAACTTAAAAATAATAATTCTTAAACATTATTTCAGTATACAGTTGGATACTCAGTAGATCTAGACAGCTATCAGCTACTTCACAAGTTGCTGTCAATGAATTAATTAACTCTGAAATCGACTTAAATGAACGCTTCTACACGGAAACTAATCAAACGGACGAAGCATGTTTCTTCTTCCCCGATCCAGCGCCGGATCAACCAGTGGTCTTCCGTAGTCGATGTGACATGACCATACCCGCT
The DNA here is from genome assembly GCA_907164705.1 of Parnassius apollo. Lineage (NCBI taxonomy): Eukaryota > Metazoa > Arthropoda > Insecta > Lepidoptera > Papilionidae > Parnassius > Parnassius apollo. Next base: position 9,843,547 of record CAJQZP010000975.1, read on the forward strand.
ATGCCTGCCTTTGATCCTGAAAGAGTTAGTATCACGTCATTATTAACAATCAAGAATACAACACTATCACATATAATCAAGTCCTTTCTTTAATCTGCACAATTTTGAAACCTAGTATTATTAAAATAATATAAAAAAACATATCACCGACAACTGCGTGCACAAATGTACATATATACTAGAAATATACTGTAAATACTCTTCGAACACTCCTAAGACTTGTTATATTATAATGCTAATATTCTTATTCGTATCTAAAGCACTAAAGCTGTTTTTTAATTGCAATAACTTTTGCACTTAAAGAAAAGTAATATTTTTGACTGGTATGTGCATGTATGCATGTATATGCGATTCTATTTTCGCTCATAGCTCCTAAACTAGGAGTTAGATACCGACAAGTGAATCGGCAATGTTGAGACAGCTAGATTAGTTTATTTTAGTTACTTTCAGAAGCGCAATGTCTAATGGAATCGTACTATGGGTTAATGCTGACATTAAATATATACATGAAATAAATACTGACATTGAAGTCGTATTTGTTTTGCAAAAGAGAGCCGTACGGGCGATTTATAACTTAAATTGTAAAGAGAGGGTCTCTTAGGTAGAGAAAATTAGAAATAAACATATTAACTTTGGTATCACAATATATTTATGAAAATGTAATACATGTACATAAAAATATAAATAGCTTTCATAAGAAAAAAGATGTTCATACTTTGAATACTAGGAACAAACATAATGAAATAATACTAGTTTTTACGGATTTTATTAACAAACATAAGCTTGTAATACCAGTTACTGGACTCCACGGAATTAGTAATTCATTTAAAATGTATACACTTTTACAACAAAATCCCAGAAAATATATAAAATTTGTTATTAAACAAGTTATAAGTTTTATTAAAGAAAAATTGTACAAAAAGGGGTTTTATAATATCAAAGAACACATAAATGAAAATAACCCCTGGGAATGAGGAGATCGCCACCCAGCATAGTTCTATAAAAATTAATTCATAAATTGTACAAAATAAATTATTGTAAAGTGAAATATGTTATGTTTTAAAAAAATGTCCCGCAGGGTTTCTTGCTTGGTCTTCCCATGATAGAGGTCTTTTTTTTTCGAACCAGTGGTAAATAGAAAAAAAACTTTCAAGAAGTATTATGCAATAATCTGCAATAATTCATTTCAATTAGTCATAATTGTGCGGGTAATGCTCAAAACAATAACTTGCCTTAGTTTTTATTCTTAGTGTCTATGTATGTTTTTACTTTAAAGGGATATGATTTCAGCATTAAATAAATATGGCGGACATTAACTTTAAAAAATTGCATTAAGAACAATAATAAACAAATGTTCAAATGCCTCTATTTATATCCACAATATATTTTTATTCCAGTCAGATATTTTATACTTATACTATGCTTTTAGATTCTTTGTTTTTTTATTTATGTAGGTACTTTATAATTTTGTCGTTTTTATTTTTTAGTATATGGGTCTGTGGCATGACATAGAGTCTTATCCATCAATATTTCAACAAGGCACCTGTAACAATGCTTTCTATACACTGACTGATGGTCCAGTTCTTGTTTATAATACCCAAGTAATAAACCAAAGTTTGGACACTATCAACGGAGTAGCAGTTCCAGTATCCACCGACGGAAGTGCCAAACTCGAAGTCACATTTCCCATTGCCGGCACTGATCGTGAGTAATATCAACTATTTCGATAAACCTGGGAAAGTTGTTAACTTTTATTCAATTGAAACTCTTTCACAGTTAACGTAACAACTGACTACTGGGTTTTGGATACCGACTACGTCAGTTACTCGTTTGTGTATACCTGTATAAACATTAATGAAGAGGACAGTCAAGGTAAATTTTATTTATATTGCTATTTCTTCATTAAATCCATTTATATATATATATATATATATATATATATATATATATATTATGTGTGTGTGTGTGTGAAGTGATCATTTTAGCTTTAGTTGACAGGCAGGTGCTATTGATTACCATCTAGCTGCTTTTTATGCCGGAAATCTTTAGTTTTCGAGCATATCGATAGTTAAAATATTGAGGTTATATCCATTAATTTAAAAATCAGGTGACCAACCTTCCCTAAAAGGAGGAAGTGCCGGAAACCCACACTGATTTTTAGCAGATTACTAAAAAAATCAAAAAAAAGGGGGGGGGGTTTGCGGCACTTTTCCCTTTTAAGAGAAGGTACCCACCTCTCCCCCCTCCTCTACTCGTCCACTCGGCGAACATATATTCGTGCGGCAGATTACTAAAGAAATACCGATAAATCTCCCAGATAACCGTAATGGTTAAGCAGAGATATGCACACACAGGAAGCAGTGCAACGAAAAACAAAAATCAAAAGAAAGTTTAAGAACTGTAGACAAATAGCAATAATATATATTATTATACTAGTCACAGAGGATCATTCATAACCGCCACAGTTGAACGTCTACTTCAATGTTGCTCAAGGTCGCCGGTCAGGGAGATTTAACGTTTGACTTCACAAAATATTAAAACCGCCATGGTCTCTTACGACATCTACAAAAGAAAATGGGTAATAAATTCTTTTTTTATATAGGACAGGGTGACAAACGAGCACACAGCCCACCTGATTGTAAGTGGTTGCTGTGGCCCATAGACATCTACATCTATCCTCGATTACGAATCAAAATGCTGATGCGTTGTCACCCGTGAGTACTAAGATGGAATGTCTCTTTTCCAGTAAAAAGGGTCTCCGGTTCTCTACACTCACCATATAATTTCCATTTTTATATAAATGCTTGATTCAACTTTATTCTTCTTTTTAAGTGTATGGCTGGAAACTTAGTAGAACAAAGCAAATGCCAGCTGCTGGCAACACAGCCATCAACGCGATTATGAACACTATACCAGTCCTAGATCAAAGATACTTCGTTACAACGGATCAAAGCACAGAAGGCTGTTTTTATTACCCTGAACCACAACCAGGCGTGCCGGTTGTTTTCCCTGGAGAGTGTGACGAAAACATAGAAGTTGTTGCAAATTTCACCTTGGAACAGGTAAATAGTTATTGTAATAAAACTGTCTAAAATATAATTCTGACGTAAATAAATATTAAAGTAAAAATTTTGTATCATCATATTTCAACAGTTCCAAGGGATATGGTATGAAATCCAAGCGTATCCTAAAGAACAAGAAACGGGACAATGCATCTCCCACAATTACACATCTGGAGCAGGCAATACATTAAACTTGACATCTTCTAGTATCACCGACCAATTCCTTGGGATCACCAATGGCGTTTTGTCTTTCAATTCTACAGATACTAGCGCAAAAATGTATATAACAATAACATCTAGCAATGGAGGTAAATATGTAAACATTTTATTTTCATTATAGTTTTAATTTAACGTGAACAATTATTTTTTATTGTAGAGCAGGGATTGAGTACTCTCTCTTAAATGTATTAGTACGCCATCGACTCGAGTTTAATTCTCACAGCAATAATGAAATTATCAATCGCAATTTTAAGTGCTTGTTGGCCAGGTGATCGGTGATTGAGAAATCCGGTGAAAATCTAAACGTCTGAGAAATTTACAAATCCTTGATGGCATGTGCCTACTCACAAGCACTGCAGCATAAAGGCCTGCGACAATCCACTGCTAGATATAGTCCTCTCCCAAAATGCAGCGTTTAGCTCAGTCTTCAGCTTCATTATTATATTTACCCTACAATTTATACAGCTACGATACACAAAATAAATTATCTCATGTATCCTTTTTCATATTCTCTGTATATTTGGGTCATTCATGATAAATCCTAATAACCCATCCTTACATTTTGGCCCGTCCCACTTTTTCTTAGACCGAAAAGGTCTAAGGAAAGGTGGGACGGTTATTTAAACTTTTTATTTTGTCTTTTTTTTTGTAACTATGTTGTTTATGTTTCTTAATAAGAGCTGCCTATTTCCATTTGATTTTTAATCTCAAACAAAATAAAAAATATTTCAGAGATAACAATACCATTCTGGATTCTAAGCACGGACTACAACAATTACGCCTTAGCATACAGTTGTATCAACCAAGGATCTGATTTTAGAAAGGGTAACTATAATTGTAATCTTGTCACTTATTTAATACGTTTAATTTTAAATCACATAATAATTTTTATATGAAAGTTACTTTGCGTAAAAATATTTATTTACATTCGAAATGTAATTCCACTGTGCTAGAGACAAAATTTACTAAATCTGGTAAGAGTTACCTCGCCCACATCCACTCAATAAAATAAAATGTTGTGTCATATCTAGTTTGAAGAGTACCTTCGCCCTCCCTCAATTGCGTATCCTGTCACCACAAATCCCAGCACCACTACTCCCAACACCACAACACTAGGAAAGACACACCATTGACGATAATACGACATGTGTTTCGCCTCTCGTATTCGGTATAAAAAATATTATTATTAAAAAATTGTTATAATTTAAAATTAGTCGTTTCTAAATTTAAAAATTTGTGTATTAGTACCATTACAACTTACAACTACCCGCATTTTATTAGTTTTCAGCTGGAAACTGAGCAGAACGAAACAATTGTCATCAGCAGCGAATACGACTATCAACAATATAATTAATAACACCGTAGTACTTCGCGACGAGTATTATGAAGACATCGATCAATCGGATCGCGCTTGCTTCTACTTACCGGACCTAGCACCTGGAGAACCAGTTATTTTGGAAGGACAATGCAATCTTGCTATTCCAGTTGTTCAAAACTTTAACTTAACAAGGGTAAGAATTTTACTTTATCAATTTCTTCTAGGATAGCGCTGTGGTAGCTCAGAGTAAGAGCTCGCTATAAATTTTACTGTATTCGAGCAGCCCGAGTTTGATCGCCGCTGGCACCAGTAAAGTTGTAAGTTGCAATTTTAAATGCTGACTTACCATGTGCTCGGTGATAAAGGAAAAGATTGTGAGGAAACCTGCATGTCTAAGAAATTAAAATAAATTATTTTGAAGAAATGTGAAGTCCTTGAACACGTATTGGAGCAGCACGGTGGACACTTCCTTGCTCTAAAACGTCTAAATAAGATGAAGGGCACAGGCCCAGAAGTGTAACGCATATGTGTTTGCAACTTGGGGTAAATTATGGCGTGCGTCGGTGCTGGGGGAGGAGGGAGGGAGGGGGGTTATGGGAAGCCCCTCCCTACCCTTCCCCCGTTGCGGAAATGTATATTTTATGAGTAATAACTTTTTTTGTAAAATTATAACCTCACTTTTTTATACAGGAGTATTGACACAAAGTTACTTCTGCAACGGCCGTACGGTGTTGCGAGGGAGGAGAGGGGAGGGAATCATGGGAAGCCCCTCCTATGCTCAGCCTCAGCCGCTACGGCTCACTTAGGTGCCTGCGATTTGCTACAGCGGGCGGGAGCTGCTCTCCCTTCGTGCCCTCGGTTTTACAAAAACACTCTAAGGGTGGGGCAAACAAGACTACGAGGAGTCGGGGTGTGCTAATTCAGTTTTAGAACCGATTCGACCAATCTTATCTATAAAGTCTAGTTGCCCTAAACTCTGCTATGATAGTAAGTAGGTGGTTGCCCTAAACTCTGCTATGATAAAAGTAGGTAAACGAAATAATGCAATATGAATTGTTATAATATTGTTAAATTGTGTCAAATTGAAGTTACAATCACATGGTCCTTCACCACTGATCGTATAAGAAAGCTCACAGTCACTTAGCAAGCTTATAGGGAGGACTATTCTCGAAGGTTTCCTTATATTATAAAATTCGTAAAAAATACATATCTACAGAATAACAATGGTAATAGACATAGGTAAATGGATCGTAACCTCAGCGATAATAAACCGGCTATATAATAAAGTTAAAGAACAAAAGGCATGATAAAGAAAGGTTCTTGAGTAGCAGTTTCATAATGGTAAGTGTGATATATAGCGACGCCCTTCCTCTGCCCATTTTATGAAATGATTATCTATTAATTACGCAAGGCAATCTATAAGAAAAATCTTTGTTCAGTTCTCGACTTGCGAAATCTGAAGTGTTGTGTAGTACACTAATTTCCACATTATATTTCATTTCAAAATTTAAGCTGTTTGGTGTATATATCAACGCAAAAGTAAAAATTATGTTCCTTAGTAGTCTTAAGAGCAAAAATTTTCTAAGGATGCTGGCTATTAAGCTTTTTTTTTTTTTGAAAATAATTTTTTCTTTATATTTACAGTATGCAGGCCGATGGCGTCTTATAGAAAGTTATCCTCTGGAATCTCAAACAGGAACTTGCAATGATGCTACGTTCAGTTTGAATAATAATGTCGTTGAAGTCTTTAACACGCAAGTGATCAATCAAGAACTGGATACATTAAATGGAACCGCTATTGTAACATCCACTGACGGAAGTGGGAAATTACAAGTAATTTTCCCAGAAAGTAAGTGAAGCTATGTTTTGTTAAGGAATAATAAAGGTTTAAAAAAATTGGCTTCAAAAATAAAACAAAAATCATTTTCACATAATAGTTTCAGCAGTCACTACTAAAACATAATGTAACGAAGAATTAAAACTGACCTCATAAGTTACTATATGGATTTTTTTTTGTTTAATTATACTCTTTTGAATGAACTAAAGAATATCACAAGTTGGAAACAATTATAATATCGTCATATGAAAATTTTAATGAAATTTCGTCCCCTGTTCTTCCACCTTTCCACCTATAGGGGTCAATTTTTTTTACCACTCCTAATATATATATAAAAAAAAAAAAAATATATATATAGTATTATTATATATAAACAATTTAATCTTTCCTGCTGTGTAAATTCCGTGAAATCGGTGAATGTATATAAAAACATACATGTCGAATATATAACATTATCTTTTTTAAGACTCGGTTGAAACTATAGTTCATAAAAGATAGCTTGATCTCTGCGACAGCTGTCAGTAAAAATTACGCCTATGAAGTCCTGAATTTCTTAGTAGTACAGACAGTACCTGTCAATGTCATACTTTATGGGCATGCACTAATTAGGTCGGCATGCTATCTTTTATGAACCATATAGAACCATCAAGCTATCTTTTATGAACCATAAATAGCATTTGATAAGAACATTACAGTCCGTTCGTGTAAATTATATTTTTCTTTCAATACTTTTACCAAATGAGAAATTACAGTACATTTTTAAAAGACAAAAATAGATTAAATAATCTCATATGTCCTAAAATTTATTTTTATGTAAATCGTGATTATATTCTCACATTATTTTTAAACAGACGTTATTGTTTGCTACTATTATAACTCAAATTTTAAAACTGACTTCAAAATTTTATAGAAACTTAAAAATTTCTACACAATTTAATAGCTTCAGAAGTAAAACGATTTACACTTTCGTAAAGTACCTACTATTATTACACCCTTGCAATTGAACTTTCAAGAGCACTTGATATCTCAACATCTCACACATTGTAAAATGTGAATCCTCAGGGTTAGACTTTTTACTTCAAAGTTACATGGTATTACCCTAGAGAATTATAATGCAGAAAAAAAAAACAAAACGATTCACAATTGGATCATGTTATGCAGAGATTATCCAACCTACAAACTAGTCAAAATAATAATCCAAAGGTTCTTTTTTCAGAGTATTTCCAAGTATGAAAGACCTTTGAAAAATAACAAGTTATCCTGAAATTTACATTCAATTCTCTTTAAAATTATATTCATAAAATGATATGATAGATCATCTGCCACAAGAAAAATGAATTTTAATCTTCTTAACAACTTTAGCGAAGATATCATGTAGCAAGCAACCAATAAAAACACTGTCTAACTGAAAACCTCATCTTTTTTTAAGAATAAGCACTTCTATTGACGGGGCAAATTAATTTCAGATGCAACAACACTGGACTACTGGGTGTTGGATACCGATTATGAATCTTACGCACTGGTCTATAGCTGTAGTAACATCGACGCCCAACAGCAAAGAGGTATTGTATGCTCAAAATCTGTATTCTGAACTCATTAAGTAATAAGTTTCACGTAAAACGTAATGCATATTTTTAGATTTTTTAACAACTTCCAACTCACACTGCACATCAACAGTCCTTTTAAGTCCCCAATAGTTGTTTCCAAAAATGCGTTGATTATCACGAACCTTGAGTCAAGTTAAGCGTTTAGTCGCGGCGCTGGAGAGCCGCGGGTTTGAATCCCGCACGGAACAATAATTTTGTACGGCCTACAAATAACTGATAGAAGTCTGCTGTTATACGTCAATTTTTTTAAGTATTTTAAATAGACACAAGTTTTCACAAATAACCTTATTACTATATTCAATTAAGTTCAAACGTAAATAAAAAAGTTTGGAAAATCCAAAAGTGCACGTATGCTCACGTATACTCATGATGCTTATGTGATCGTGAAAAAATGTAGAAAACTTCTCAATTAACAATAGAAAATATATTTTTTTAATTCTACTGTGTTATTATTATTGAGATTCATTTTTTTTTATTATTGTTAATTGAAAGAACTTTTTAGAGAATTATCTTAAAGCTAACAGAAATCAACTTTAATATTACTTAAATTTTTGGTATTTATGGTCAGGTATTATCGTAAAACTGTGGAGCCATGGTAGCTCAGATGGTTAACGCTCGCTGTAAATATAACAGAACGCGGGTAACCCGGGTTTGATCCCCGCCGGCACCAATGAAATTGTTAATTGGAATTTTAAATGCTGATTTACCATGTGCTCGGAGGTGATGGAAAATATCGTGAGGAAACCTGCATGTCTGAGGAATGAAAAAAAATATTCCAAATACATGATGTGAAACCAAACCTTCAAGTCACTCCATAAAGTCCAAGACGTATAAGTATATTTATATATAAATCCTACGTACTTTTAGCGAGACAATATATTTATATTGTAATGAAAGCATGTGATTATAAAAATAATAATGAAATATTTTACCTTGATTAAGTATGTATCAAATTTGGTTTTTGGAATACTTTGTATTTCTACAGTGATCGATACTTTTCAGCACGAGCCGCTGTAAAACAAACGATACAGTAATCCACTCACGACGGCGGCCGAGCCCATCTATTTAGCTATTTAGTAAAATAATTTATTACAAGTCTGCTCAAGTACCAAAAATTTCGGAATTTCTCAGCCGAAAAAAATTATTTGCAACTAAACAAAACAAAATTAAACAACCAGTTACACTCCATGGCTTCCCACATGATAGATGAATGGCTTAAAAAAATAGGTTGAGTTGAACAACTGATATTTACAAAAGTTTTCGTTTTTAACCCTCCATGCGGACTTCATAAATCTATACCATAAGCCACTAGAAACACTTTTTTAATGTAAAAATAGCAATTAGTCGATTAAAATAAAAAAAGGTTCCACAATCTTTTTGACAATGTGCTTTTTATATCATATATTATGTTAAATATGGTTGTTAGGCACGATTACATGCAAAAAAACGTTGGCGCTATTAGAACATACCTACGCGCTTTACGCTTAAGGCATGCAATAATAGCATTTACAATATTTTCAATGTATTCGAGTATAACTTGATAAATTTAAATGTAAAGGTGACTTTTTATTATAATAGCAATATAATAATATAGGAATTATAACAGTTTTGTACTTTTCATGACTGTAGAATGCTGAAACATGAAAATTAAAGTAAAGTTACGGCCTATATACGTCCCACTGCTGGGCACAGGCCTCCCCTCATTTCTGAGAGGGTTTAGGGCAAGGAAGTGTCCGCCGCGCTGCCCCAATGCGTGTTTGCAAACTTCACATTTCTCTTTGTCTGTCTTCGAAATATTTTTTTCATATTCCTCAGACACGCAGGTTTCCTCACGATGTTTTCCATCACCGCCGAGCACGTAGTAAATCAGCACTTAAAATTGCATTTCATTGGTGCCGGCGTGGATCGAACCCGGGTTACTCGCGTTCTGTTATATTTACAGCGAGCGTTAACCATCTGAGCTACCACGGCTCTTCAAACACTGAAACATTGTCAACATTGAATCAACTCCTTTGACTGGTATTATCATATGACACATAAATGTTATGATTTCGTGTAGAATCTTTGTGGAAAATGGAAAGAAAAAGAATGCCTTTGTTCAACCAGTCAGTCCAGCGACAGTGAGCGACAGGCACGTCGTCTGGCAGTACGTCTAGTCTAGTACTGCAGCTGTCAATCTATCTGTCAAGCGTGGCAATTATAACAAAGCCTCCATTGAATAAGAGAGACTCCTTAGATTTAAACGGACTCATAAGAAAAGATAAAGTAAGTTCTTAAACTTAAATATTATGAAACTTGGGACCTTATTTTAAAAATACTATTCTTTCCACAGTTTTAAGCTGGAAGCTTAGTCGTTCTAGAGACTTGTCACCAACCGCTATAAACAACATCAACGAAGTCATTAACAATGTCGATGTCCTCAACAACCGCTTTTACGAAATCATTGATCAATCCGATGACGGCTGCTTCTATTATCCAGAGTCAGATGGCAACATTGTCACATTCAGAGGACAGTGTGATACGGACATAAGTGTTGTAACTGGTTTTGATGTACAACAGGTAAAGGCAAACGTTCCTATTTATTAAGTTATAATGTAATGTAGGAGCCCACACGAGATGTGTATTAAGTTACGTTGTCACGTTTTCTCATCGACAACTACATTACAGAGATAATAAATCGTTATTTCTAATAGAAATACGGGTGACAAACAAGCACACAGCCTACGTGATGGTAAGTGGATGCTGTAGCCATAGACGTCTACATCTATCATCGATAAGGAATCAAAATGCAGGTGCGATGTCACCACTGAGGACTAAGATGAAATACCTCGTTACCAATAAAAGGGGTCTAGGGTAATACAGCATCATTAAGCTGCTTTTATACGCTGATATTCAGGAGAGCATGGTCCTTCCCCTGTCGAGCCGAACCATGGTTGCTAGTTTTTCCCAGGACGGAGGTTTTATTCCGAACCACTGTAAAACTTAAATGACTTTTAATAAGTATTCTTGTGATGTATATAAAATAAAAATTCTATTATATTCTATTCATGCTTGCAATCACAATAATAGCTATATTAACATAGCTCGATAATAGCATTATTAACATAGCTCTACCACTAATTTTCAATTGCTTCAACTTATGTGTAAAATTGTCTAAAAAAATAATTCCAATTTAGTTTTTTTAATAGAATAAGGGCGACTAGCGAGCACAAAATCCACCTAATGGTAAGTGGATGCTGTGGCCCATAGACATCTACATTTATCCTCGAATAAGAATACAGATGCTTTGTCACCCCTTAGGACTAAGATGGAATGCCTCGTTTCCAGTAAAAAAGGGTCTCCGGATCTCTACACTCGCCATACGAAACACAGCTGCTATTTTGTGCTGGTATTCTGTGAGAGCGTGGTCCATTCCCGGTCGAGCCGACCTATCCGTGCTACAACAGTAATATAGCTGTAGCGTGGCATTACTAAGTATAAAAGTTAATTGTATTCGTGAAAATATTATTTTGTAACGACCGCGTCTTCCTACAATAAGTAAATTGTTACATGCGTGACGACTAAAGCAAATACTCGTACACCATAATCTATATGGATTAAATACAATAAATGTATTTACTTTCAACTGAGTAGTGTTAGTGTAAGAATATGTGCTACTCCGTTTCGTCCCGTGGATGTCATGATAAGAGATAGAGGGAAACTGTAACAAGAGATACGCAGCATCATCTTAATGGGTGTGTTTGGCAGAAAAAAGCGCTAGCAAGCGCTTACAAGCGCTAAAATAGTTTTCGGCCAGGACACGGTTGCTACTTCAGTAGCGCTGACACCACCCGCCAATTTGCTTATTTAATTTGTTTGTTTTGAAGTAGAGTTTATAAGTTGTTTTGTGCAATATTAGTTTTTAATAATATAATAACGTGTATAAACATATACATGTTATTAAAAATTCACGATTGGTAAGTTTTTAATATGAATACTTTACAAACATATATTTAAATTAGGTTAGGTTCCCCCGGTAAAAACTAACATCGTGTCCTAGAGGAAAATAGCTACTTACGATTTGACAGCGCTTACCGCTTACGATCGCTATTTTGCTTACAAGCGTTTGCTAGCGCTTTTTTCTGCCAAACGCACCCAATGATAACCAATCAAATAATAAAGTAATGCGACTGTCATCCCGCCTGCCATTTAAATCTCGCGTATGAAGCAATCTAGGGGGAGGCCTATGTTCAGCAATGAAATGAAATGACAATGTATTTACTTTCAAAGTACTGTTTTCTTTGTATGTTGTTATGAACAGAATGTAAGAATATTTGGTTTATCAGGATTTAATATTACAAATCTATCTATTTAGCGTGTGTTCTACTACATCACTATAATTCAAGATCAGTAATTCAAAACAGAACTTGAATACAAGTAAAATTAACAGGCAGCTAAAATAGTTATTCGCATCGCATATACACGCATAATTTGTTTACTTTAACGTGTTGTAATCAGTTATAATTTTTACAGTACATGAATTTGTGGCATGACATAGAATCTTATCCAAATCCATTCCAAGAAGGAACATGCTCCAATGCATTCTACGAAATCGTAGGCGACGGGGTTGATGTGTATAATACGCAAGTAATAAACGAAAGACTAGATACCATTAGAGGAAGTGCCACTTTACAGGAATCAAATGACGCAAGTGCAAAACTTACTGTTACCTTCCCAGTTGCTGGAACTAATCGTAAGTTTAATCTGATTATTTTAATAGTATTATTTTATAGTATTTAAGCTCAAAAATAAAATCTAACGATACATGTCAGTTTTGATTAACAATTTAATTTCCGTGTGGTGGAGGCTTAAAAGACGTTACCTACCCGGTTTCCCATTCCGTGAGTATCGTAAGGAAGAGAAGAGACAATTAGGCATGTTGAAGTGAGAGAGAGAGAGAGAGAAAAAGATAGACCGCAAAACCTATAGATGGTGGTTTACTGTCTTCTTCTTATTCTTGGGCTACTCTAAAAAGAATACTGCCAATGTCATCTCAGTGATTTATTTACTTGTGTAATAAGTCTAATGTAAAATTATACCCAGGCTACCAACGTAAAGCAGTGTTAAAATGTCATAAAGAAACCTGGATAAGAAATATAATAAAAAATACATTTTGATGACTCTCAACTTCACTTTGTCTATGTCAACTTCTAATACCAGTTAATTGGTAAAATAACGAAATAGCTTTTACTCGACAACAACAGAACACAAAATGAGAGGTTTTCCCGACTGAACAGTCGCCGATTTCAAAAAGAATCATCACCTTTCATCTCTGTACGTAACTTCTTGGCTGTCATTTGAACTGAATTTGACAAATTATATCACAATTCACCTATACAATTAATTAATTTACTAATTTTGTGATCTTCAACTCGCACGTCCCTGTTACGAGTATGATTTCATACTTTTGCTTTTGCCATGCCTCACAGGCGTGTGACTGGTTTCCCAATTTCTAAAAAGATACGAGTACAGATGATATTATGATATACGGTACATAATGCCAGTACTTTGCATGCTCGCCAGCGCTCCGTGTACCACTTAGGTGCTTGGACTCCTTTTCTGAACAGTCCATCTAGGTAGGTATAACCATCTTACCTATTATGTCCATGGGTTGCGGTAGCCACTTAGCATCAGGTTAGTTCGCTCGTCATTCCATTTTATGAAAATGGAATGTATATCACGGACTTTTAGGTAAACACGATAAATTATACTGTCAAATATGGCATGAATTGACAAACTTTTGCGAATTAAAAAAAATACTTTATCGTGTAAGGTATCATATGAAAGGTATTAATAATAAAACATTTCTAATGTGTATAATGTATTTGTCAGTAGTATATATACACAATATGTATATACAAGATCGAAGCAGTCGTCGTCTTTATTTTTGTAATAATTTATATGTTGTACCTGTATATTGTTTGCATAACTTTTAGAACTCTTAATATTAAAAATATTAATTTTTGTTTTCTTTTTTTAGTAACCATATCGACCGACTATTGGGTGCTAGCAACGGATTATACTTCATATGCTTTGGTATACAGTTGTAGAAATATTGATGATGAGCACAGACAAGGTACAATATTATTATTTTAATCCTAATATAAAAATTCAAGTTAATAATCAAAAAAATATAATGCGCTTTGTTTTATTGTATTACAGTGTACAGCTGGAAACTAAGCAGAACCAAGGAACTGACGCAACAGGCCGTAACTGCCATTGACTCGATTGTCAATAACATAACCGTTTTGGATCAACGCTACTTTAAAACACAGGATCAAAGTACCACAGGTTGCTTTTACTACCCTGAACCTGCGCCTAATGTTCCGGTCGTATTTCCTGGTCTATGTGACGATTCAATTCAAGCGGTTTCAAACTTTAGCTTGAATCAGGTAAATATTAAGCAAAATTTTAGTTGTATCTAAGTAATTTATGTTTTATTCCGAGAAAAAAGAAGTAACATCTCTGATCGATACATATGAAAATTATGTTAAAACGGAATTTGTTTTTGTATAAAATACAAATTCTCTTGATGTTTTCGGCCACATAGAAGATTGCGTTTGGCCGAGGATTGAAAAGGCAAGAACCCGGGTTGTACTCTAACGTTGGCCCGAACTGGTATTCAAAAACAGATTCTCCACTACAGCCGTCAGGTCCTTTTACCACTGAGTACTACTACGAAACAAAAGCACCTACGAAGGGCTTGTGTTATTTAGTCACAGATTATAGTTCTGCTTGTATTCTTGTTTCTTCCCAGAACAGAGGTTTTTTAATAATCAATAGTAAAGGTTAAAAACTACTAAAATAAGTATTTTATAATTTTTTTAAAAATTTTGTAACCGTATTCTAAACAAAATTGCTCATTAACTGTATCTTAAACTTGCGTATCTTTTCCAGTTCCAAGGCACATGGTACGAAATTCAAGCGTATCCGAAAGACCAGCAATCAGGTCAATGCGTTTATCATCAATATTCGAACAGTTCTAACGCACTCAATCTGCAAACGTTCAATGTCCTCAATGA
Organism: Parnassius apollo; assembly: GCA_907164705.1. Taxonomy (NCBI): domain Eukaryota; kingdom Metazoa; phylum Arthropoda; class Insecta; order Lepidoptera; family Papilionidae; genus Parnassius; species Parnassius apollo. Next base: position 9,858,651 of record CAJQZP010000975.1, read on the forward strand.
CACGTTGAGAATTTCCGATAGCGTAGTGACTATCAACTCTACAGATTCCAGTGGAAGATTATTGATCACATTTACCCAGGACAATCAACGTAAGTGCTTATCAAACTCGTTATACATGCTTATTTTTAAATAACCGGCCACATTTGTAGAGAAGGTTCAGAATAAGTATAAATGTTAAAGAAAAATTAATTTAAAAGAAATCTTAAACATTCTGTCCTTTTTATCTTTTAAATTCAAAATGCATGGTAATGCATTATTTTAACTGATTTTACTGCGCACGCACACATTCGTAAGGGTCAATCAGCTGGCAAAAACGGTGTTGCCCATAATTCACATTAAATGGGTTAATTTCAAAAAAAAATTTAGAAGCCTTTTTTACTCGTATTTTCAAAAACTGCAATAACGGTTTGTATATTTGAATTTAATTTTAAATCTGGCTACTCTTTGAAAAAATAGCACTATATTTGAACTTAAGTTTGAGATTTTGCTACGCTATAAAAAATACCCCTGCTTAAATAATTTTTAATATTATTGTATTATATACTATATGGACTACATACAGGTGAGGCCTAATCTATGGGACAAACATAGACCATATACAGCAGTTGATTTTCGATTCATCATCATTACAGCCCTTCACAAGTCCACTGCTGAACATAGGCGTCCCCTATGGAATACCATAAATTACAGTGCTGAACAACCTGCATCCATGGATTTCCTGCATATCTTTTACCAAATCGTCACTCCGTCTAGTAGGGGGCCACCCTGTGTGAGGATTATTGATTGGTTGTAATAAATTAAAAAATGATAATATTTTATTTACTCATCGTGTGGTACTAGCATTGGTGTAACCATCACCACAACCCATCCATATGTGTCATAAAAAATCAGAAGATGATTTGGCAAATATATAAGTATCACGTATGTATATCAGATATGGAGGCAACATTTATGCAAAAACAGGAATTGTTCGTTTTCGGGTCTGAGTACATTGTAATTATCTGTGTGTGATACTATTCTGACTCCGATTTTATCGTGTCAACGTTACACAATTAAGTTAGGAAGACTCGTCATACGAGGCACTACAATATTTCTTACGCAGTTAAAAGCCTCCAATTTTTGGGAAGACATCATGTAGTGGCGGTGTAAGAATATCCACTACACCACATAGAATCCCGTAGATATCGTAAGAGGCAGACGACATAGGGGAAACTGAAACAGGAGAAGGGCAGTATCATCTTCCTTTATCAAACTCAAAATTATAAATTGCTGTTGCCTAATGCCTAACTAATTGTTATGCTGGAGGAGGCCCAGCATCATTCAAATACTCAGTTTTACTCCTACTCACCCTCAGGCCGTACTTTTCAAGAGCGTGTGTCCACGTATTAAGATTTTCCTAAAGAATGCTTGCGGTATCAGCAGCTAAGGCATCAGCGTATAGAACTTTGTAAAGTGATTACTAAAAATAAAAACTAACTGAGAAGGATTGGCTGTAATACAGATTTTGGAATTCTTAAATTCCAAGTCATAACCGCCAAAAATTATGATTCTGATTTAAGGAAATGTCATGATACATTTTAACCTCAAATAAATGGAATTTTTAACTTAAAATTGTTGACGCACAATATTTAAAAAACACTTTAATAAAGAAAAACTAATACTAGAAATTTTAATTTTCATAAAATCCTGCTCCCCGTGGAATCGTGCCAAGAACGCTGGCTGCGTTTCTTCGCTAAATAGCTATACTTGGCCTTCGAGAAAAGAACTAGCCTTCTTATCACCAGCAGCGACGACCAGTCGCGGATATAGTTCCTTTAGGAACTTCACTGCACATGGACCCCACGGACCGATAGTCTCTATAGCAAATGGCAAAAATATGTAGTAATTTCTCAAAGACTCATATTTGCGCCATTAACTTAATTCAGCTGCATCTGATGCCATCAGAGAGGCCGCCAAGGTGTCTACGCAAGTAGCATCCTACGCTAGGGCTTTACATCTGGTAGGAGACCAAAGTCATACCATCGGGTCTCTTGCCATCATTTTTACGTATCCCGCAAGGCTCTAAAACCGAGTGAACATTTATAGTGACAAGAACCTTTCGGATGACTTCGTTCAAAGAACCGTGACGGGAAAACCTACCGGGTATCAATTCATCATTGCAAACAAGAAATTAAAGTTTTATTAAAAAAATATTTTTATACTTATATGTATAATTGTTACATTTTCGGTTTCAGAAATCGAAATTCCTTTCTGGATCTTAAGTACAGATTACAATGACTACGCTTTAGCATACAGTTGTGTAAATCGTGGATCGGATTTTAGAGCAGGTAAGTGGTATTAATGACATGAGGTCAAGTAGGTACTGCCATACAGAACTACATAATCATAATTCAATTTTTACCAGTTTACAGTTGGAAACTCAGTAGAACAAAACAGCTCTCCGCAGCCGCTAATACGACTATCAACAATGTTATTCAAAACATCACAGTATTGGACGATATGTACTATGAAAATATTGATCAATCAGAAGAGGCTTGTTTCTATTTACCTGATATTCCGACCGGTGAACCAGTTGTGTTTATCGGAAATTGCGATCCTAATATTAGCGTCGTGCAAAATTTTGATCCAGTCAGGGTAATTTTTTTTTCTATAAATAAACAGATGATGAAATATAATACGCATGAGTTATGTTTTATAACATTAAAATAGGTAATAATATAAAAAATTGGTTGATCCTGCAGGCCATCCCTGGAACTTCCCGCTAATTTCTATATCAAAGCGCTCCAAATTGCACTTATTATGACGTTTTTGAATATCACATTTATTTATTTTTATCGAAATTGCATATTTCACGAACAATTCAACCAATTTTCAAAGCAAAAGCAACAAATGTAATTTTCAGCTATCAACGCAATTTTTTCGGTTTAACAAAAAAGCTTATTACAACAAAAATTTTACAGAAAGTTTTCAATTTTTCATTCAATTCGTTTTGAAAAAACACTTCTTCAAGATTTCTTTCGTCAAAGATATCCCCGAACAAACCAACCGATTCTAATGCGGTTCACGGCAATCGACGTCGTTTTTTGAGTAAAAAAGCTGGTTAGATTATAGAATTGGTCAAAACAAGGGTGTCGAAGTAATTCCAAGAAAACTAATTATATAAACAATAAAAATACTCGATTTTTTCAACCGTGACAATTCGTTCTAAATTCTATGAGATGCTTACATGTTTACACACACACACACACGCGCACACGCACACACACACACACACACACACACACACACACACACACACACACACACACACACACACACACACACACACACCCACAACCACACACACACACACACCCACGCACGCACATCAATATAACATACATATATAATAGAAAATAATAACCACCCCATTTTTCGAAAAATCATTGATTTTCATAGCAGGATGTTAAAAATAACAGTCTATCTGATGGCAAGAGAATGCAATACCGCTAAGCACACCGCTACTCTGCCTTCCATGAACAATTGTAACAAGCAACTCTACAACGAACTAAAATAAAATGTCTCACAGTCTATAATTATATCGGTTTAATACTTAAACCAAAACAACAGTGAAGATATATTTCAAAACTTTACTTAAATTATGTATGACTAATAAACTATCTTTAATTTTTAGTACATGGGCAGATGGAGAATGATCGAAAGCTACCCATCAGATTTTCAATCCGGAGCATGCAATGAAGCTAACTACAGACTGCTAGCTGATCTAACTGTAGAAGTCTACAATACTCAAGTAGTCGATCAAGATTTAGAAACTATAAATGGCTCTGCAATATTGGCTACGACTGATGGAAGTGCGAAGTTACTGGTCACGTTCCCTGGAGGTAATAACTTTGAAAATTCAATTAGACTGTAAAATGGTACATCAAGAACGATTAAATTATATTTTCCACGTTTTTATTTACTTGCTGTCATGTGTATTTTGGTCGAATTTAGTGATAGATTTTAAACTTACTGTCCCATGAGCTAAAAGACCTGAAAATTTGAACATAGCTCAGATTCGGATGGCAGTGTTACAATATAAAAGATCTTAAGTACATTTAAACAAAATACATTTTTTTAATTTAGCTTTTATAATCATAATAACAATGATCTTTGAATTGCAATAATATTGTAATAGTTGGGCCGTATACACAGAATTCTCCGACATATTCTCGTAATCGTCCAGCGTCCAAATGCTAATATCATAGCATAATCACTATACAACATAGTATAACAAAATCCTGTAGTTCCTGTTATCAGAATAGGTTTAGGAGCTTCGAATTCTATTAACCCCCAACATTTTTAACAGCTGGTTAAAAAGACTACTCTCAAAATGGCAACCTTGGTCGCTAGTTAACTTTATCGGGCAACCGTAACGACAAATCCAACCTTCATATAAATGTTTGGCAACAGTTTCTGCCATAATGTCGCGTAACGGAAAAGCTTCAGGCCACCTGGTCCTCCTATCAATTATCGTGAGTAAGTATCTATATCCATCTGATGAGATCTCAAGAGGGCCAACGATATCAATGTGCACATGCTCAAAACGATCTACTTCCGGAAACTAAGTCAGATTCGATACCGTATGTCTGTTTACTTTAGAACGTTGACATTGTATGCACGTTTTTGCCCACAAAGAAACATCACGATTCATACTAGGCCAGAAATACTTTTTTGGCTAACATCTTTCGCGTAGAACAAATTCCAGAATGGCTCAAATTATGTAAACTATCAAAAGCTAGGCGTCGAAATTTTTCTGGTAGGTACGGACGAGCTGTATCAGTAGACATCCCACAAAAAATTGACTTATTTAACATAGGTATAACTAGTTCCTTTAACAAAATATTAGCGTTAAATTTAAACCAGACATAACATTCATGATATAACTATCGCTACGCTGCTCATTTGCAATGTCATCGAAATTCAACGCAGTTGGTATAGTCATGGCTTCGATGCGCGATAAGGTGTCAGCTACGATGTTATTCGTACCGGTTATATATTTTATATTTGAAGTGAACTCACTTATGAAAGCTAAATGTCTCGTTCTCAGAGGCGTTTCGCTTTCATCGCGTCCTACCTTTTGAAAAGTAAAAGTTAAAGGTTTATGGTCCGTATACACGGTTATTTCTTGCCCTTCAAATAATTTACGAAAATGTTTTATAGCTAAGTATATAGCGAGCAACTCGCGATCATACATACGCAGCGACATATCGCTGTTGGGTGGTTGTCAGTTTTTTCGAGAAATAGCCCAATGGTTTCCAGCTATCTCTTTCTTTTTCGCGTCGCGTCAGTCATTATAGCAAGTGCGGAACCCACTCTAGGGTACGTCAATGTAGCGGCCTGTGTGAGTGCCTTGCATTCGTAAACGCTTCATTCGCACTATCCGTCCAGACGATGGGAGTCTTATCATTTTTATTTGAGCTTTTAAGATATTTATTTAATTCTGTTAGATATAAAGTAGCGTTGGGAAGATGAGCTCGGTAAAAATTGACCATACCGAGAAAACGTCTTAGCTCTGCAACAGTTTTTGGCTTCGAAAATTCCACAATTGCCTGAACCTTATCTTGCAACGGCCTGACGCCGTCGGTACTAATTTCGTGTCCCAAAAATTTTAGTGTAGTTTGTCCGAAACGACATTTTGCCAAATTAATTGAAATTCCATATTTATTAAGCCTTTTAAAAATAATCTCTAAATGTTGCCTGTGTTGAACTTCGTTGTCACTAGCTATAAGTAAATCGTCTAAATAACAAAAAACAAAATGTAAAATGGAGTTCATAAAGCGCTGGAAGGTTTGTGCTGCACCACGCAAACCGAAGGTCATTCAAGGAAACTCGAAAAGTCCGAATGGTGTTATAATAGCGGGTTTCTCCACGTCACCTGGTGCGACAGGTATAAAATGATAACTTCTATTGATGTCTAATTTTGAAAATATATTTTTATCCGGAAGAATAAAAGTAAAATCGCTCAAGCGAGGAATCGGGTATCAGTCGGGCTTTGTTATCGCATTCAGCTGGCGATAGTCCCCACAAGGTCATATATCTCCATTCTTTTTAGGAACTACATGGAGTGGACTAGCCCACGCGCTCTTTGAAGACGACAGATGCCCAGTTCCTGCATGATGCGAAATTCTCCTTTAACTTTTTTATACATGTTATGTGGCAACGGGCGCACTTTCGCATGCACGGGCGGGCCAGAGATCTCGATATAGTGGACGACATCGTGTTTCGCAGTTTCTCGGAATGACGCCGGTGTAGTGATGTCCGGGTACTTTACCAGGAAATCCTGATACGGATGATTTAAATCAATAGTTTTAATACTAGGTTGAGATACATTGACAACAGATGCCGAAACATTCAATTCTATAGTTTTATCTATTAATTTACGCGCGTTTAAATCAACTAATAATTTGTGGTACGCTAAAAAATCGGCGCCCGAAATTGGTTGTTTGACATCTGCTACAACGAATTCCCAACGATAAGGTCGACGTAAGTTTAACACTAGTGTCTTGGTACCGTAAGTTGGATTTCACTACCGTTAGCTGCGTAGAATTTATATCGTACCTTATTTGCACAGATCCTTTCTCAAGGCTGGTAAAACAGACATTAGCACCGGTGTCGACTAAAAATCTAAGCCCAGAGTTACTGTCTGACACACACAAACGATTGAATGGAAAAATGGTACAGACCTGAAGATCCTCAGACTGTACCTCGCCGGTCGCCGCTCAGTTTTCCGGCTGTATTGGTTTCCACGCGCAAGGTTTCGTACACCTGTTGGCCTTTTCTCGGAACCGGTAATGGTAGAAGCATAAGTAGTTCTCCTTCCGGGGCGGCGGGAACCGCTACGGCGCCTGGACTGCGAACAACGCCGGTTGCGATCAGGGACGCAAGACCGCGAGCTCTGCTGATCGATCTGGTCCACGGTAGCCTTTATTTTAACCACCTCAGCCCTCAACAGGGTCAAGTCAAGGGCGGCCGTAGATGTTGGCACTGGCACGGCATAAGTAGCGGTGGCGGCATAGGAAGGCCGCACAGCCTCCATGACGTTATCTGCGACTGCTGCTAGGTTGTCCAGGTCTTGGAGTCAGACACAGTGAGCACGCTAACAGGCGGCACGTTCTGTGGCGTTGGCGGAAACGGCGCACTCATGTTACTATATAAATTGTCCGTCCGATCACAACCACGCGAATATTCCCACTTGAATTAACATCGCGCCGGTCACGTTCATCACGTCGGGATCACCAGTTTAGGAGCTGACTCCAAGGGGTGCCTATTGGTGACCATAATAAAAGATGAAATCTTTTGCTAATATTTATTATAGAGGCACGAGCAATACAGTTGGCGGGCAACTAGTGACTAACTGAAAAATCTTATTCACTAAGTATATAGATACAATATTGCAACGTATACATGCGTGTATGTGTGTGCGCAGCACACCTACATAGGTATTCAAACATATAGAAATTACTTTTTTCAGAAAACTCGAAAATTCGTAACCGAAATCCCACTTACAGGAAGTAGTTATAGCTCTAAGCTCACAAACTCCCCAAAAAAATACAAGAAGGATATACAATTTAATCTAAATTTAAAAACCTTGATATACTAATACTTAAGTTGATTAAGATTTCACATTATATATATTTATTCATTTTTGTCTTTTCAGCATCGCAACCATCCGATTACTGGATCTTAGATACTGATTATGATAATTATGCCTTAGTGTACAGTTGCCAAAACATAAATGACCAACAGCGAAGAGGTAACAAATTAAGCTAATAAGTTCATATTCAGTGTACACCAACTTAACAATTAATATATCAACATCGTTTATTTCAGTATGGAGCTGGAAGCTAAGTCGAGCGAGACAGTTATCTGACAATGCAACAAACAACATTAACCAAGTCGTCAATGGGATAAACGTTTTGAATAGTCGCTATTATGTTAACATTGACCATTCCGATGACGCTTGCTTCTATTTCCCCAACGCAACAGCTAACACACCTGTTGTATTCCGCGGCCAATGTGACCTCAATATTCCTGTAGTAACGAATTTCTCACTATCTCAGGTAAGTTAAACCTTATAAATATTAATCTACGTAAAAAATTACACAAGAACTCCTATAACTTCTCGTAAATGATCTTCATAATTAATTTCCAAAAATATTAACTGGCTTGACCTGCTTTTATTATTGAAACTAATCACGCGATTTCTTAACATTTTGTATCATTTGTTAGAATAACAGACAAATAAACTAATAACGTATTTACCAATAAGGCGTTACGCCTAGCGAACGACCTTGAGCGTTCGGTCATATATACAATGTATCTCAATTAAAAAGAAAAGCGAACTTAAGAAATTAAATAAAACGTGAATAATATAGATTTTTAAATTATCTATCCAATATCTATATTAGTGTAATCCTCAAATGATTAGAGCGTTGCCTTTAGCAACAGATGCAAGTAATCAATAATTTTAGTCACTTTTTAAAAGTTGATTTTAAATTTATTTATAACACATAAAAACAAATTAGAGCATGGAATATGATGATAGGATATCGAAAACTAATAATTTGCTTTTAGATGGAGTTTATTTCTCATAACTAATGAGATAATAGTCTCTAAAAATGCACTATCGCAGGTTTTGGTTGGGGTATCGCCTTAAGTGGCGGTATAAAATATCCACTACCCCATATCATACCGTGGGTATCGTAAAAGCCGACAGAGGGAAACAAAACAGAAGATGGGCAGCAGAGTCTTCTTAATAACGACTAAAAATAAAAATAAACTACAGTTGTCAACCCGCCTGCCAAGCGTGGCCACTACGGCAAATATCCCCTCTGTGGGGGAAGGATATGTTCAGCAATTGACTTTAATAGGCAAGCTAATAACTTAAATAATAAAGCTTTATAACCTAATAACCGAAATTGTCAACCTTACTTTATCTACTAGAAAAAAAAACCTATATTTTTTTAATAAATTTCAGTATTTAGGCTTATGGCACGACATCGAATCATATCCAAATGTATTCCAATTTGGTACCTGTAGCAATGCTTACTACACTTTGAACGGCACTGTAGTCGATGTGTACAACACACAAGTAGTAAACCAAAGCTTGGCTACTATTGATGGAGTTGCTACTCTCGTAAGTGATCCCGAGAACAGTGCCAAGATTGTTGTCACCTTCCCAATCGCCGGAACGAACCGTAAGTACATTTCATGTGTGGTTAACCCTTACCGTGCAGTGGCGGTGTAAGAATATCCACTACCCCATATCATCCCGTGAGTGCTGTAAGAGGCGACATAAGGAATTAGATCAGGAGATAGGCAACAGCGTCTTCCTAATAACGACTAAAATTAAAAATAAACTACTGTTGCCAACCTGCTTGCCAAGCATGGCAACTATGGCGAAATTCCCCCTATGAGGCAATCTATATGGGAGTTATGAGTTCAGCAGTGGAATTTAGTAAACTGTAACGGTAAACATAGATGATTTTTATTTCACACTGGCGATTTCTAGATCTCAAGAACAGCACCACCTACTGGGTCTAATTTTGAATTTAAACTATCTAGGGACCTACTCAAACACACACAAAAAAAATTCACCAAATTTTTTTCTGCCATTCTCAATTGACGATTTTTCAAATATGCGGCAAAATTGTTTTTATTTATTACGTTTTATCAACAGCAACTTATACAACAGTAACGACTTTAGTTCAGCTCTCAGCTATCGATCCGCTGTATTATCCAGGATAATGCAGCGGTGCGCCACTCAAATGTGTTGTTTCACTTTACTAAGTTGAGTGTACTCAGATTTTTGGAAACTCGTAATGAACAACTCAAAACCCTAACATACCACGTATAGTGACTTTGAGATAGCCTTCAACTCAACACTTTTTCTAGGTTACCCAGGTGTATTTGATGGTTCACAAAAAATGTTTTTTTTTTCAGTTACTACATCAACAGACTATTGGGTACTTAGCACGGATTATACATCTTACGCGCTTGTTTATTCGTGTAGAAACCTGGATGACGAAACAAGACAAGGTATAAATATTTTTAGTGATATTATTTATAACTATCTTTTTTATTTATGGAGCATATAATAAGAACAAAATACTTTTAACAAAACTTAAAATTAATATAGGAATCTGACCGCAATGTTTGTAGATAGATAATTATATCCAATGATTATCGGCCTTGCAATGAAAGATGTTTGGAGTCGACTACGAGGGTGGATTGAAAAGTACTCGGCCTAACCAAGAAAATAAACACATACTAAATCAGTTATATTTTTATTTTTCTACATAATCACCATCAAGTTCAATACACTTTTGCCACCTCCCCTTCCAAGCATTTAGACCGTTGAAAAAAAAAATGATTCTTCCTTAGAGTCAAAATATGCGTCTACAGCTGCTTTGACCTCGTCGTTTGTCGAAAATCTTTGACCTCGACTCTCTTGACTCTTTGATCTTGGACCTCGTTAGGGAACAGAAAGAAGTCTAATGGTGCCAGATCAGGTGAATACGGCGGATGCGATAACAGTTCAAAGCCACAGTTGTGAATTTCAGCCATTGACTGTACTGACGTGTGAACACGGGCGTTATCTTGATGAAACAGGACTTTTCTTCTGAGCATTCCTCGACGTTTTTCTTTTATTTCCTCTCGTAAACGACGTAGTAAGGTGCAGTAGTAATCAGAGTTTATAGTCTGACCTCTTTCAAGATAATCAATCATAATCACACCTTTCGAGTCTCAGAATTCTGAAGCCATCACATTATTTGCCGACAAAATCGACTTAGCCTTTTTTAGGGGTGGTGAACCAGATCTTCTCCACTGTTTTGATTGTTGTTTTGTTTCCGGTGTACAGTAATGAACCCATGTTTTGTCCATAGTAACAAAACGATTCAAAAAATCATCTGCATCGGCTTCAAATAACTCCGAACAGTCGCGTGAAATAGTCAATCGCGTCCTTTTTTGTTCAACTGAAAGCAGTCGCGGAACCCACCTCGCAGACACCTTGTGGAAACACAACTCGTTCACAATGATGTTTTGAGTTCGTTCATAAGAGATGCCTATAATCTCGGCTATCTCTCTAATTTTAAATCTGCGGTCTCCCATTATTAAATCAAGTACTTTTTTAATATTTTCGTCAGTAGTTGACGTCGAAGGCCTTCCAGAGCGGGGTTCATCTTTCACACTCTCTCTACCACGCTTAAATTCTGCTATCCATTTTTTGACGGATGAATATAACAGAGCACAATCGCCTAATGTACTGACCATGTCATCATGGATGGCTTTTGATGATAGCCCCTTCTTATGGAGGTACTTAATGACGGCACGCTGCTCGATTTGCTCCATCCGCGGAAATTATGTCCGATTACTTTGTTAATAAATTTATAAAATCACAACTAATTATTGCACACGTTTCGAACTTCACACAATGAACTAGTCTGAACTGAACTAAATAATATGGGTAGATTTGATTTTTAGAATTGAATGGATCTGTGTTAGGCCGAGTACTTTTCAATCCACCTAGGTATTTTATAGTAAATTGTAATAAGATTCTTTGATTCAGGTATAGTAGAAATCCATACATTTAAAACTATCACAGAATTTAAGAAAATAATACTCAGATCTCGAGCATATTTAATTGAGTTTTGTAACGCCAAAAATTCAATATATATATATATATATATATTCAACTATTACTTTTTCGTTTTTCCTTTTGGAAAATATAACTTAATAATATTTAACATATTTTTGACCGTCAGTGGAAAAAGAGAGATCTTTTGCTGTAAAATACATAGTTTGTTGTATATTATGTACGCAGTTTGTTTAAAAATGTTGATGGCACGTGTAACACTTTATTTTTAGTTTTTTCAGCTTAATTGGCGTGGTTAACGTGAGTTTTAGTAGTGTAAATAGCAAATAATATTCTCTTCTTAAATGAACAGGTGTTCTCGGTCCGCAAGCGTATGGTGACAACGTTATCACTTATTAAATTGTATATACATAATATATTATGTAACATCATCATCATTCTCTAAACCATTTCCCATTATCTGGGGTCGGCGCAGTAAATCTTCTTGTTCCATTCCTCTCTATCAGCCGTCATTTCCATACTTACTCCTTTCATTCTCATATCACTCTTCACACAATCGATCCATCTTTTATTCGGCCTTCCTCTGCCCGTGTGTCCCTCCACATTCATATTCAACACTCGTTTTGTGACATGACTTTCATCCCTCCGCATCACATGCCCAAACCATGCCAATCTGCTTCCTCTCACCTTTTCTACCACTGGCGCTACTTTCAGGCTTCCTCTTATATACTCATTCCTTATCTTATCCATCCTTGTCACACCACACATCCATCGTAACATTCTCATTTCATTCGCATGCAGTCTATTTTCATCCTTCTTCTTGACGGCCCAGCATTCACTTCCATACATGACGACAGGTCGGATGATCGATTTGTAAATTTTCCCCTTCAGCCTTATTGGCATTCGGGGATCGCACGTTGTGGCTGTGACCTGTCGCCATTTCACCCACCCTGCGTTAATCCTATGCTGCACAGCTCTATCTATTCCGCCGTCGCCTTGAATGAGGGAACCGAGGTACTTGAATTCTGAGCAGGTAGGCAGTATAGCGCCATCCAACGACATGGGTACAGGACTGGAAAGACCGCCGAAATCACAGCACAGATATTCGGTTTTGGATCTGCTGATCTTCAAGCCAACACTTTCCAGCCTCTGTTGCCACCCCGTCAGTCTGCTCTGTACCTCGATGCCTTCTTCCCCGACAAGCACGATTATGTAATGTAATAGAAAAATCAGATACAAATATGAAATATCCACATTTTATTCCATTTGTTTTCACAGTTGGCAGCTGGAAACTTAGTAGAACGAAACAGCTAACAGCTGCAGCAGTTACGGCTATAAACAATGTTACAATGACAATTCCAATATTGGATGACCGTTATTATCAACCAGTGGATCAAAGTGCTGAAGGTTGCTTTTACTTCCCTGAACCCCGACCAGGAGAACTTGTTCTTTTTCCCGGACAATGTGAAGACAGTATTGAAGCAGTTCCCAACTTTAATATGAGCCAGGTGATTACGACCATGCATTGATACATAAATTATTATATTAATATCAAACAAAGCATGCTGACAATTTTGAGAATTTATATTTTTGTATTCAGTTTCAAGGAACGTGGCACGAAATTCAAGCTTATCCTAAAGATCAGCAAACCGGTCAATGTGTTAATCACCAATATACCCTTTCCGCTAATGATACTTTAAATCTACAATCTTTCAATGTGCTTGATGAGACTTTAAGAATTTCCAACGGTACTGTTCGTATAACCTCTACTGATTCTAGTGGAAAATTACTAATAACATTGGGAGAAGGGGCAAACGGTAAGTTTTATTTTTAAAACGTAAATTTAAATATAGTTTTGTATAGAAAACAACTATTTTCACCAATATAATCTATAATGCTTTATTTGTTTCAGCAACTGAAATTCCATTTTGGATACTAAGCACAGATTACAATAACTACGCTTTGGCGTACAGCTGTGTCAATCGTGACCAAGATTTCAGAGCTAGTCAGTATTTACTATTAAACTAAGGATTTTTAATTTTTTATCTTTGCACATAGTTATTCTAATAATAATTTGGTTTTTAGTCTACAGCTGGAAGCTCAGTAGAACAAAACAACTATCAGCAGCCGCTAACACGGAAATCAATAATGCCATTGCTAATATTACTGTGTTAGACAATATGTACTATGAAAACATTGACCAGTCTGACAATGCATGCTTTTATCTACCCGATATATCTCCCGGTGAACCAATTGATTTACCTGGACAGTGCGACCTCAACATCACAGTAGTGCAAAACTTTAACCTAACCAGAGTAAGAAATTTTATCTTTACTGTCAGGACGTTTGGTGCCATTACTTTTGTTAAAAAATAAAAGTTTAAAAAATATCTTTGTGAACGAATTTATAGCTTTCCTAGCTGATAAATATAGTATTCGTTTCGAACCCATAATCATCTTAAAATATAATACGAATAAAACGTAGACACGTCTAAAATATTCGATTGGCTTTACTATATTAATATTTGTACATCTCAGCTATATAACTCTTGATTTATTATCTAACCCTTATTCTCAAAGAGATTTTAATGGGTTTATTTTTAATTTTAAAGTAATATTTATCCACTTTTATAAGAACTGCATTCTGTAGCCTTCATAGAATAATTATAATTTGTAACTTTTAGTTTGCTGGTCGTTGGCGTCAAATCGAAAGTTATCCATCAAACTTCGAATCAGGATCATGTAACCAAGTTACTAATACAATACAGACCAACGGAACAATTGAAGTAGTCAATACCGAAGTTATAAACCAAACACTATCTACAATAACTGGATCAGCTACTCTAGCAACAACTGACAATTCAGGAAAATTGCTGATTACAGTCCCCGGTGGTAAGTTTTAAATAAAAATATTTTGGATAACATGAATTATATTTTAAAAGGCTTTAATACTATAAACCACATATATACAGAGACTACGGTAGCTTATACAACTAAATAGTTTAATCTGTCGTTACATCTGATAAGCGGAATTCGAGAAAGCCTTCGAGTTACTTGAAATTTGGACCACGCTACAGTCCATTTAGATCAACTGTTGGTAACTCATTTCAAAAATGTGTGTTTCATCCATCTCAATTCGCATTTTAATTTAATTTTGTATGATAAAATAAAATTGTGTAGTATTTTAATGCATTTTAAACAGTGACTTAAATTATTATAAAAATTCTGCCAACAAAATTGTTTATATTTTTGATATGAATAATTTAATGATAATAAATCAATATTTTGAGCAAATCCCATAATTTAATTTTCAGAACCTGAACAAATGGAATATTGGATTTTAGACACCGACTATGACACATATGCTTTCGCTTACAGCTGCCGCAATATAAACAATGAAACACGGAGAGGTAATTCAATCAGTCTTCTTTATTTTTACTTCAAAATAAAACATCGATCAATAAAACTTGAAAATTAATGAACACACGTAAAATATTTTTGTAGTTATGATGACAAACTAATAAATACTAATTACCTAGTGATTAAATTTCGATCGTAATTCATAAAACCTTTAAATTTCATATATTAACCAAACTGTATTTCGCTTTCAACTGCACATAGACACATACTTTTCTGCTTTGGCATACACAACACGTACTATGGAAAAATAAACATTTTGAAATCACACAAAATTAAGTACTAATTATTTATTGGCAAAATTTTGAAATTCATTGGTGAAGATCTCTACTCTGTGTGACTTTTTGACCACAGACTCTTATGTGTTTGACATTTATTTAATATATTTTTTACACATTTAAAGTAAAGTTAAGTTACAGCCTATATATGTCCCACTGCTGGGCACAGGCCTCCCCTCATTTCTGAGAGGGTTTTAGGGCAAGGAAGTGTCCGCCGCGCTGCCCCAGTACGTGTTGGCGAACTTCACATGTCTTCGAAATATTTATTTTTCTTGTTCCTCAGACATGCAGGTTTTCTCACGATGTTTTCCTTCACCGCCAAGCACATAGTAAATCAGCACTTAAAATTGCAATTAACAATTTCATTGGTGCCGGCGGGGATCGAATCCGGGTTACTCGCGTTCCCACATATTTAATATATAAATTTTAGTTTTCTGCACTCCTTTTCCATAATCCATCCTTTTCCATATCCTTCACCCCTTATATACTTACTTACTTACCACCGCCAGAGAGAACAGATCGCCAAGTGTCACGATCCTTACATACCTCTTTCGCTTCCTTCAGGTTCATTAACTTCTTCATACATGCACGTCTAGGTATCCGAGTACTCTTGACCCTCCCCTCTTCGAGCAATTTGCTCACATGGTCTTCGAAAGTTAGTCTCGGTCTACCTCGACACCTTTTAATATTTACTTTCGCTCTATATATTTTCTTCACCATTCGGTCTTCACTCATTCGTTCAACGTGCCCAAACCATTGGAGTACGCCCCTATCAATTTTTGTGATAAGGTCATCTTTCAATCCTGCCATATTGCGAATCTCTTCGTTTCGCTTTCGGTCGGCTAAGGTAACGCCACACATTTTACGAAGAGATCGCATCTCCACTGCATTCAACTTGCTTTTATGCTTCTTCTGGCATACCCAGGTTTCGCTGCCATATAACAAAGTCGGTACCAACACTGCATTATGTATTGCAAGGCGTGCACTCTTCACCACGCCTTGCCTTTTTACTAATGCATTCAGGGCACCATTGACTTTGTTTCCGGCAGCGACACGCCTATCCACATCTAAATCACATCTTCCATCCCGGCTGAAAGCAAACCCCAAGTATACAATTTCATTTACCTGTTCTAGACATTCCTGATTTACCCATATTTCACATTTAGTTCTCTCTTCATCCTTTTCAAATACCAGAACCTTAGTTTTATTAGCATTCAAACGGAGACCTTTAATTTCACATTCCTCTTTCATACACGTGACTAATGCCTGCAGTTCTGCTTCTGATGGTGCAATAAGCACTGCATCATCAGCATACAGCAGACAATTAACTTTTATGTCACCCAATTTCACACCCAAACAGCTATTTTTCAGCTTCTGTAAACAGCTGTCGAGATACAGTATGAACAGCCAGGAAGACATGACACAACCCTGTTTTACGCCCGCTTGAACACTAAACATGGGTGACAGGTCATGCCCTACCCGCACACAGGCTTTACAGTCATAGTAAAGTGACTGCACAGCCCTTAACAATCGACCATCCACACAATATCCCGGCAACAGTTCCCACATTTTCTTCCTTATAACCTTATCAAATGCTTTCTCCAGATCCACAAAAGCACAGAAAATCTTCTGGTTAACACTCAGAAGCTTCTCCGTGATCATACTGAGAGAAAACATTTGATCCGTGCATCCTCTTCCAGGTCTAAATCCACATTGTGCCTCCCATAAGAATCTTTCCGATTTCTCTTGCATCCTACGTGTCAAAACCTTCGAGTAAACTTTACTTGCTAAACTAGTCAAGCTGATCGCCCGATAGCACCCGCAGTCAAAATGTGAACCTTTACCTTTATATAAAGGCACAATGATCGCGAATCGCCAATCATCCGGGACATCTCCCGTCCGCCAGCACAAATTGCACAGCAGATGGAAGCTGTCCCAGACGCGAGGCCCACCGTACTTGACCATTTCAGCAGTAACTCTGTCTAGTCCCGCAGCCTTACCACATTTCAAACTTCGAATCGCACGTTCAATCTCTTTCATGCTGATGTCATCGAGGTCCGTGTCTGGCGTGCCAGTCACGGCGTCACCCCCGGATCCTTCACTAAGATCATGACACGCATACATTTCTCTATAAAATTCACTCCATCGCTGCATGACGTCCGATTTTTCTGAGAGGACGTCATTGGTTCTCGAAAGCACTTTGTTCATTCTTAAGGCTGTCGCACCACTCCGGGACCTTCCAACCTCTTTCCAGAAGAGTTTGGAGTTTTCCCTAAAGTTGTGCGACAACCTCTCGTCCGCTTCTATTCTACACCTTTCACGTACTTCCTCAATCAATGTTTTCGCATGAACTTTCTGCAGCTTATATCTTTCTTTCATCTTCTCTCTCATATGCTCATCGTTACTAGAGGCCAAGTAGTCTAACCATGCTTTTTTCTTCTTTTTTTACAGCTTCTCTCACTTCATCATTCCACCATGCGTCTCTTTTTTTACTACTACCCCTTTTTGTCGTACCACATACTTCTTCCGCTGCACTTACCATTCCATCCCTAAGGTTCTGCCATGTTCTCTCCACACATTCTTTCCTGCCATCGATGGTGTCAAGCTTTTCGGCTACCCTCGTGTGATATTTGTCCCTAGTATCCGCTTCCTGAAGCTTCCAGCTTCGGATGCGACAGACCGACTGTGGTTCTGTTACTGCCGTCCGGTAGCGCCAACCCGCGAACAAACCCCTAAATCTAGTAATTACTAGATAATGATCCGTTCCCAGGTCAGCACCCCTGAACACTCGTGTATCCATCACCTGTTTTCGGAGTCGGTCATCCACCAGGAACAAATCAATCATACTTCTCTCATTCTTTCTTTCTCTAGTGTACATATGGATTTTCCTGTGATTAAACATAGTGTTTGTCACAAGAAGACCCTTTTCCTTGCATACAGCCAGTATAAGCTTGCC
This sequence comes from Parnassius apollo, assembly GCA_907164705.1. Taxonomy (NCBI): domain Eukaryota; kingdom Metazoa; phylum Arthropoda; class Insecta; order Lepidoptera; family Papilionidae; genus Parnassius; species Parnassius apollo. The sequence goes on from CAJQZP010000975.1 coordinate 9,876,939, forward strand.
AGCATCATTAACCCTTTTATCGCCAAACTTTCCAAGCACCGACTCGTATCCTGGTCGAGCGATACCTACCCATCCATTCAAATCACCACATACAACAGTTCTTTCGTTTCCCTTAACCAAATCTAGAACTTCTCTTACATTCTCCCAAAACTCCTCCAGCTCAGCCCTGGACGACGAAGCTACCGGCGCATAAACAGCCAAAAGGAATAACTTCGTCAGTCCCATTTTGAAGCGAACCCAGAGAAGTCTTGAGTTCACAACCTTGTATTCAGTCATAAGATCGACCAACCGGGACGACAACAGCACTCCCACTCCCTGGCAGGCGTTCTCGCTTTCCGGGACTCCGGACCATATAGCTAACGTCCCGCCAGGGAGCTCTTCAGTACCACTGCCTTTCCGTTTGGTCTCCGACATACACACGACATCTAATTCTCTTTCTTTCATTATTTCGATCAACTCATTCGTCTTATCTCTCATGCCCCCTCTAACATTCCACGAGCCAACTCTGCACTCCGTCCTCCATCTTCCGCCATGTCGGGCTGTGCGTGACGGGTGGCGGTCCCCATCGCCGCTTTGCGCGCTGCATTCCACACCAACGGGGACGAGCTGGTGTGCGTCGCCTTGGGGGGACGCCCTAACCCTCGTTTGCATGGGTGCGCAGCTGTGTAGAATTGCAGCCCTGAAAAGGGCTGGCAGGGGTCGCGACGAGCACGCTTCTACAATGACCCCCAATATAAACATATATATAATAACCCACCCCACACCTTATATAAACATATATATAATAATATAATATAAACACTCTCGCCTGTCATCCAGAGGGGTAGGCAGAGACTACAGACTTACATTTAGCACGATCCTGACATACATATTCGTCGGTTAAGGGTATATAAACATAAAGACAGAAGCTAGTGGGAAGACTAAACATACTAAGTCATACATAACGATAAATTTAATAATGTAGCAACACTTAAAAGTTCCGTGTATTTCTTTAATATTTCAGTTTGGAGCTGGAAACTAAGTCGTACAAGACAGTTGTCCGATATAGCCGTGACGAATATAAACCTCATTATGAGTAATACTAACGTCCTTAATCAACGTTATTACCGAAATGTTGACCACTCCGACGACGGCTGCTTCTACTACCCCACGGCGGTACCGGGCACTTCTGTTGTGTTCCCAGGTCTATGTGACGAAAGCATTCCGGTCGTTATGAACTTTAACGCCACTGAGGTACTTTATATTTACTTTTTATTTATGTGTGTGTGTGTGTGTGTGTGTGTGTGTGTGTGTGTGTGTGTGTGTGTGTGTGTGTGTGTTTATGGATGTAAGTGTGACAATACGCACAGTTCACCTGATAGTGTGTGAATTGCATGGTGCATGGACTAGCTGCGATGCGTCAGTATGCGGATGCGTTTTAGGTAACTCCAGATGACTAAGATGGAGTACCTCATTAACCATAAATCCGGATACCCGATTCTACATGCCAGTATATCGTATCAAGAAGGTATAAAGTCAAAATTCCACATCACTCTGTGGCATTCCTTGGGGAAGGCATATGTTGTGATCGGCTGTAATGATGATGATGATGAATGGTAATATTTTTATATAGAATAAGGACGACAAATGAGCACACGGGCCACCTGATGGTAAGTTGATGCTATGGCACTTCATTTATTGTCAATTAAGGATCAAAATGCAGATGCGTTGTCACCCCCGAGGATTAAGATGGTATATCTCGTTTGCAGTAAATGACTATCCGGTCCTTCGTACGAAACATAGCAGCTGCAGTGTGGTCCTACTCTGGTCTAGCCGACTCATTTGTGCTGCAACCTTATTATAGCTGCAGCGTGGCTTTACCACGTACAAAATAATGATGTGACGATGAAATGCACCAATATGTAACACTAGCATGATGGCCTAATTGATTTATGGTATATAAAGCAATTAGGCCATCTTAGAAATTGGAAGAGGTCTTTGCCCAGCTGTGGGACGTATGGTATCCTAAATGAAGCTTTATGTCTTGTCGTTTTTTATTACAGTACATGGGAGTATGGTACGACATCGAAAGCTATCCACAAGAATTCCAAATTGGTACCTGCGCTACTGCCACTTATACCCTCACCCAGACTGGTGTGGAGGTATTGAACACGCAAGTGGTCGACCAACAGTTGGATACGATCACGGCCACTGCCGTCCCTGCTTCTAATGATGGCTCTGCCAAACTCACTGTCACTTTCCCAATCGCCGGCACTAACGGTTTGTTATATACATATATAGTTTTTTTTTTTCAATTGTTTTATAAAGCGTTGCTACTACTTGTTTTTAAATGCAAAAATCCATGACCGTACTATGGCGTACCATGGTGACGTAACAGAATCCAGTGATAATTGATAGAATCAGGCATTACTTTGCGGAAATCCATTACAATAAAAAATATTAATAGTTACTTTGCAACCATCCGCTCAATTAACTAAAATGATGTGTCTTACCTAGTTTGAAGAGCTCTTCAAACTAGGTGAGACACATCATTTAATTGAGCGGATGATTGCAAAGTAACTATTAATATCTTTATTAGAATCCATTGACTAAAATCTTTACTGCTTTATACACCTCGACTGCGAAAGCATCTGATGTGCTTTACTGTCGACAAGCCTCATATCGCGTTTATCTATACATATAATTAAAATTGAAGTATTTGTCTGTATTATTAAAATAACTGACTTTTATCAAGTTTTTTTATATAGTAAGGGTGACAAATGAGCACACAGTCCACCTGATGGTAAGTGGATGCTGCGGCCCATAGACATCTACATATAATCTCGATTAAGAACCAAAATGCAGATGCGTTGTCACCCTGAGGATTAAGATAGAATGCCTCATTTCCAGTAAAATGTGTGTTCTGTTTACTATACTCACCATAAGAAACACAGCAGCATTAATCTGCTATTTTACGCTGTAAGACCGTGGTCCTGCTCCGGTCGAGCCGACCCATTCGTGCTACAACAATAATATAGCTGCAGCGTGGCTCTACCACGTAAATGTTCAGGGGATTATCCCCTAGGGTATAATTTATCATTTTTAAAATGTTTGGCTGTCTAACTAACTTTGTCCGATATAGCCGTTTTTGTTGAAAAAAAAAAACGAAAAACTTATAAATAAATAAATGATCTTTGATTATGTTAAATTTAAATAACATCACATTAATTTATTAACGATTGATTAACGATTCTATCCAGTTGCTAGTTATCAAATAAATTTAAGAAATCTTTTTAAATCATGTTTTTACTAACTGTAGTTCAGTAGTTTTAATTTCTATAGTTAATTTATTCTTAGATTGAGTTTTTTTTTATAGGAAAAGGGTGATAAACGAGCACACAATCCTCCAGATTGTAACTGGTTGCTGTGGCTCATAGACATCTACATTCCCATCTTGTCACCCGAGGACTAAGATGGAATGCCTCGTTTCCGTTGGGTCTCAGGTTCTCTACACGCACCATACGAAACACAGCAGCGTGGAGCCGCTATTTGACGCTGATATTTTGTGAGAGCGTGTTCCTTCCCCGGTCAGGCCAACCCATTCCTATTACACTGCAGCATTGCTCTACCACGTAAATTAATTTTACGTAAAGCTTCCGTCTGTTAATCTGTAGCCATAACAAGATGTGTTAACATGACTACAAATGACTTAAGCTGTTATTTAACTAAGCTATCATACCAAATATCTCTAATTGTCCTTTGGATGATACCTATTAAAATTCATTACTGTAATCTTTGTTCATTTCATGTTTGCACGATGTTATCGAAAGTCGATGACCTTTGAAACGAACCAATTAGATACTTTCTTACTAACGTGAGGCATCGAGATAAGCTTTTTTGGATTTTCCAATGTTATTTTTTTTTCGTTTTAGCCACCATCAGCAGTCCTTACTGGATTTTGGCCACTGATTATTCCAGCTACGCTTTGGTTTACTCCTGCTCTAATATCAACGATGAATATCGTAGAGGTAAGTTTTACACGTTCTCCTTTCTACATTTTTAGTTTATAAAGGTAAAATTTCTAGTTCTTTGTTACCAGAATTACAAAAAATTATATGACTCTTTATAAAAATCTAAAACAAAACTGGATAAATGATCACCAAACTTTGTTGACAAATATCTTACAACTTTTTCACAATAAAAAGAGTTCGACCACTAAAAAGTTAATTTCAAATATATTATTTCGTTACTTAAGAATATTTAATTTATGACTCTATAGTTTAGTAATCCTAACTGAGACAAAATGAAATAATTATGAACCATATAATTTTATTTATATCAAATATGTATCATATTATTTGCAAAAAAACATGTTACTTATACAGAGTTATTTAGCAATAACAATAGTAATATAGACAAATGGTGAAGAAAAATAGCACAACAAAATTTTACAATTTCTGATGGTATTTTATACTATTTTACTAAAACAAAATTTTGTGAGTATTTATCTGATTTAAGTACCAAAAATAATTTATTTCTAAACACATTGGGCATTGGTTTCTAAAAATTATTTTTGTGAGCGTTCAAACTGTATCGTTTTTAACCAAATCGATTTTTTTTTGGCAGTAACAAGCTGGAAACTCAGTAGACAACGTAGCCTGACCGAGGCAGCAAATCAGACCATCAACAACGTCATGTCTACCATCCCAGTACTCCGCCAGCAATATTACAATGAACGCGGGCACACGGAAGATGACTGTTTCTACTATCCCGATAACAATGGCGGCCCTGTCATTCTTGACGGTGTTTGTGAAGAGCAAGCGGCTGTAACTGGCTTTGATACCAGTGCTGTAAGTCATAATTTATCCATAATGCAAATCTGGTCACTGTACATTCATTCAATAAACGAGATTACTCCTTTTTAAAAGCCCAGCAACGCAACTGCAATTCCTCTGGCGTTGAAGTTGTTCATGGGCGGCGGTCGACACTTACCATCAGGCACTTACCATGAGCCGCAAGCCAGTTTGCCCCCTCTTCTATCTGGATTTTCTCAAAGCTTCAATTTTATGTCCTCATAAATCTGTCTCAGATCTCATTCTTAAATATTGTATTAGATACTAAAAGGTATTTTATGATTTTTTATATAGAATAAGGCTGTCAAACGAGCAGACAGTCCACTTGATGGAAAGTAGATACTGTGGCATATAGACAGCTGCAGTGCAGATGCGTTATCACCCCTGAGGACTAATGTGGATTGCCTCATTACCAGTAAAAAAGGCGCCGGTTCTCTAACTAATACGCCGATTTTTCACTGGTGAAGCAGACTCATTCGTGCTGCTGTCGTAACAGCTGCGACGTAACTCTAACACATTATTAACCAAGAAACTTTTAGCATTATTCTAGTTTCAATCAAGCATGAATTTTTCTTTCAAATAAATTGTTCTGTCAGTTCAATAAGTTTCATTTCTCTGGCAGCACAATTTTATCGACGACATAATAATTTTGTAATAAGTTGATGAATAAATAAAAATAACTTTTAATTAAAAGTAAAAACCGACTTAAAATTACTAAAAAGGAAGTTATTTATTTGCAACCCTTGGTGTGGAGTTTTTTCTCTAAATTTATATGAAATAACCCCTGAAGTATAACCTATTTAAGAAAAAAAGAATTATCTATAAATATATTCGCAGATAATCAGTTCTTTATCGGCAAAGATATCGTATGAAATTCCTTAAACAATAGTGCAATATGAAACATTTTTCCCCTATTTTCCACCCTTGGGGCGGAATTTTTTCTTCAAAATTTAATGGGACCAACTGGTGGAGCCACGTGTCTAAGGTTGCCGAAGTCTAATTCCGCGGTCGAACTTTAAACCTATTACGCGAGATATTAATCTAAGTGGACTGTATCTACAATATGCTTCTACACTTATATATGCGGTACAATGCACTCGCTCTTCCCTAAAAAAACGAACTATTATTTGCCAAATCGATGAAGGGAATCCTGCTTGATTAGGAAAACACAAAATTGGAGCGGGTTAAAACAATTATATCAAGCAGGCTATAATATTGGATATTGACTCACCGGGATGTTTCTTCTATGCGGTCGAGCACTATAACTGCGACTTCTGGAACTTCTTCTGGAACACTCCGGAGAGAGGCGGTGCGCGACTATATCTCACACGAGGTGAGGCGGGTTTCCTGGAGCTCGATTGCTTCCGGGCTAAAGCGGTTTCTACTAGTGGTGCGGTTTCAACAACGGAAGCGGCGGGAAGAGAGCTCTTTAGGACACTATTATCCTAGGCGGTGTGGTTTCAACGACGAGCGCGGCGGGAAGAGAGCTTTTTAGGACACTATTATCCTAGGCGGTGTGGTTTCAACGACGAGCGTGGCGGGAAGAGACCACGCGTCGGTCGCGCGTGTCTTATATATCCTCGGTTCCGATGATTACGTGATGTTCTAGAATCATCTTCTTTCCCCTCCCACCCCACCACCCCGATGTGTCGATAGGAGGGTATGAATGATATCGTTTTTGGAAAGGGATAACCGATTTGGCAGCCTACCGTCAATTAAAATAAATAGGAATGGTTTTCCGCGCAACCATCTCCCCCGCCCTTGAAGGATCTCCTTCAAAAAATAACTAAAACAACTAGAGCTAAGATCAACTAACAAATAACTAACTAACGCTAAGATTACCTAAATTCAACTACAATTTTAATCTAGAAAGCTAATTTAAATTATGGAAGAGGCAGGGGGCACAAACGGACAACAGGACGCAGGTAAGACCCAACCGTGGTCTTAACGCGAGCTATCCTAATTACTCCGTCGGAACCGGGAAAAACCTCTTCGATAATTCCTAACGGCCAGTGGAGAGGTGGCGTATTCTCCTTAGTGAGCACAACTACAGTTCCTACAGCTAAAGGCTCAGTCGCTGTGTTTCATTTTTGCCGAGACTGCAAAGTATGCAAGTATTCCATCCTCCATCGTTTCCAAAACGATTGCACTAACCGGTCTAATAATTTGTGGCGTGCGGAAATACTAAGTCTGTTCTCATCCATATCTACGGCGGGCAAATACTTTAAAGGCGTTAAGTTCAAAAAATGTGCTGGAGTTAGAGCCAGCGGTTCCGAGGGGTCACTAGACAACGTCCGACAAAGTGGGCGGCTATTCATTACGCATTCAATTTGAGCGAGCACCGTACTTAGCTCTTCGAAGGACAAAATTTGATCTCCTATTACTCGGTATAAGTGACTCTTTAGACTCTTAATATTAGTCTCCCAATTGCCTCCAAAATGACTCGCGGCTGGGACGTTCAGAGACCACTCAATGCGGTTCTCGGCTAGAATGTGAGCGAACTCCGAATTATAATACTTGCTAGCTAAGAGCTCATGTAGTTCCGATAGAATACGTTTTGCACCGACGTAGTTCGTACCGTTATCCGAATATAATTTACTTACAGGGCCTCTGCGGGATAGAAATCTTTTAAATGCACCCATAAAGCCTGCTGTGCTTAGATCAACCACGAGTTCTATATGCACTGCTCGAGTAGTTAGACATACGAAAATGCAGACGTAAGCCTTTGTGGATCTTATACCACGCCCGCGAGTGAACGTGACCTTAAACGGACCAGCGAAATCAGACCCGGTGTGCGTAAAGGGCTTTACCGATTGTATTATTCTACAAGATCTAAGTTCCGCCATTTCCGGAAATGACGGCTTGGGGCGTGCCCGAAAGCAAGCTATACATCTGTGCACCCGATTGCGTATTAAACTACGTGCACAAAAGAATCCAATAATTCTGACGCAAAATCGACATCAACAAGTCGGGCCCAGCGTGCGAGTTCAATTTATGATGGTAATCGACTAATAAGTTCATGATATGGTCTTCACGCGGTAAAACTATAGGGTGCCGTTGGTCGAAACTCAACTGCGAGTTGGACAAGCGTCCACCTACCCTTACAATCCCATCCTGTAAAAATGGCTTAAGGCATTGAAAGGCGCGACTACAAGCTCTATTCGATTGTAATCTTGTAATTTCTTCAGAGAAGTGTGCACGTTGAAGTTCACGTAATACTAGCGACTCGGCATAGTTGTAATCGGACGCTAAGAGATACGAACGTCGCGGTAAAAGCTTCGCGAATCGACAAACGTAAATTACGCTACGCAATAATTTCGACCAAGAGGACAAGCGGTTCGCCAAAGCAATGATTGGAGAAACCTCGCTCGAAACGTTCGCCACTAGAGCGTGTCTCTTCTCTTCCGGCAGTTGTGACACTGACGAAGGTTCGAAATCGGTTATCGGCCATTGCGAGGGATCCAAGTGAACCCAAGAAGGTCCGTGGAACCAAAGCGGGTGGTCCATTATTTGCATCGGGGTGAGTCCCCGGGATAGACAATCGGCAGGGTTTTCCGTACCGGACACGTGATAAAAGTTCCGCGTTTCTAACTCGTCTTGGATCTTGGCCACTCGGTTCGCGACAAACGTATCCCAACGGTGGGGTGAAGAATGAACCCAGCATAAGGCGACGGTGGAGTCGGAAAAGGCAAATATCCTTTCTATGTGAACTCTATCCCTACATGCGCTGATAACTGCGGTAATAAGCTTGGTGAGTACTAATATTGCGCAAAGCTCTAAGCGCGCCAGAGAGACAACCTTACGGGGGGAGACTCTCGACTTAGAACTAATGAGGCTAATCGAATTTCTACCATTATTCTGAACGTGGAAATATACAACGCCCCCGTAAGCCTTCTCGCTGGCATCTGCAAACCCAACGACCGTTATGACGCTATTTCTATCGACGGTTATATGACGCGGTATTCTAATTTCTCTTAGTAAAGAAAGTTCCTCTCTAAAGCGCTGCCACAATCGAACAATGCTGTCAGGCGGCGAATCATCCCAATCGCATTCAAATAACCAAAGTTGTTTAATCAAAAGCTTAGCGTATAATACCACCGGAGCTACGAAACCCATGACATCCCATAATCTAGCAACGCATGACAGTATTGTGCGCTTTGTGCATTTCTCTACGGGCGGATTTACCTTAAGGCTAAACACGTCGGACTCTGATGACCAACACAGACCGAGCACCTTGTGTGTATCAGAATCGTCGAATTCCTTTATCGCCGAAAGACGGTGTGATAGTGGGATTGTATCTAAAACCGGACGCGAATTACTAGTCCACTTCACAAGATCGAATTGACCCGATTTCATGAGTTTTATAACCTCGGCGGTGGTTAGGGTGGCCTCCTCCACGCTATCGACCGAGTACACAAAATCATCCATATATAAACCGCTCTCAATTGCCCTCTTAGCTTTAGGGTAAGAGGGACCTTCATCGTGGGCGAGCTGTTTCACCGTGCGTAACGCATGAAATGGGCTGGACTTTAAACCAAAACAAACGCGGTTAAATTCAAACACCATTAGAGGTTCCTTTGGGTCGAAACGATATAAAATGCGTTGGAATCTACGGTCGCATTCACGGACCCCTATGCAAAGAAACATTTGGCGAATATCGGCGGATAGTGCTATACTAAACAAACGAAAATTGGCTATTATATTAAATAAACTGCCCTGTAAATTTTGCCCACTATAGAGGATATCGTTAAGCGACAGGTGAGTGCTAGTTTTAGCACTAGCGTCGAGCACTACACGTAACTTAGATGTAAGTTTGTCCTCCCTAATGACCCCGTGGTGTGGTATGAAATACGACGGTGGTCTTCGTAGTTATCTAATTTCGAAGCCACGAGTGATATGTAACCTTCTCTTATATATTCGTTAATGACGCCGTCATAAGCTTCCTTTAACTGGGGTGAAGCGAGCATCCTACGCTCCAAGCTGAAGAAACGTTTTTCCGCCATTTGACGCGAATCGCCGAGAGATAAAACATCTCCCTTAAAGGGCAGCGCTACACTATATCTACCGTCGCGATCACGAACGGTCGTGCGGACGTAAATTTCCTCGCATAACCTGTCATCTGAGCTAGCTATGGGTGGGACGTTCACCTCCTCCATCTCCCAAAATTTGCGGACTAACGACTCGAGCGGTTCGACAGCCATACCACAATAAGAGGTTGCCGAAATACTATCTATGATGGGGGCGGAGCCAATGATAACATAGTCCAATACGGTTTCTAGTGCGTAAGGCGCGGTATGCGAGGAGTTGCCCCTGACCTTATTGTTTAACAAAAGATGAGGGAAAAGCGATGCTCCAATGAGCATGTCTATGTTTCCAGGAACGGCGTAAGTGTCATCCGCTAGAGTCAAATTTTTAAATTCAATCATTGCCGAGGTGTCAACCGAAACGGTTGGCAACCGTTCAGTGACCCTATCCACTACTAGTGCATTTATATCAAAGTTAACATTACGATCTATCCGAGAATAAAATTTTAAATTAATATATTCCTGGGTAGCTTTACTAGTACCTACGATGCCTTTAACTACAGGACATGAAAGTGACCTATTTATTACTAAGCCTAAGCGCTGACAACATTGTCGTGTTATAAAGCTATTTTGGGCTGCGCTGTCCAGCAGTGCACGGACGCTTTGTTCGTTCCCACGCGAATCCCTAACCAAAATACGCGCCGTACCCAGTAACACGGTTGAAGGAGGTTGTGCTCCCATATTTGCCAATGAGCACAGAGCGACATCACCAGGTCGACCGCTAGAATCGTTGACCTTAGTAGGGGTGAATTCCTTGTCCGCTTTACTTGACGCCGCTATGTTGCTATTTACAAAATGTAATAGCGTGTGATGTTTCCTGGCGCACTTGCTACATACGGAACTCGAATTGCATTTTGCAACTAAATGCTTATCGCTTAAGCAGTTCAAACATAGGTTGTTTGTCTTTACTAATTTATAACGTTCGCTTGGTGAATATTTACGAAAAGTCGCACAATTATATAAATTACCGTGTTTATCTTTACATACGATACAAGTATGCTGAAGTGATGTTGACGTAGCGGTTACGTACGTTAACGACCCTGCTATTTTAGATGGTTGAGTCTGTCTACGGTCGACGCACCTTTTAATCTCCTGTTTAACGTTCGGAGAGCGCTGCATCACCTTTATTTGATCTCGCACGAACGATGCTAATGAGTGAAAGGAAGGCATCTCCGAGCTACGATGCTCCATTTCAAACGCACGCACGGTGTCGGGGTCTAATTTCTTTAGTGCAATATGGAGAAACACCACGTCCATAAGGTCATTAAATTTTAAATTCTTAAGTGCAGCCACCGATGCCACAAATTTATCTAGAAAATGCTCTAAGCCGTTGATGTTCGCGGATGATATAGGTTTAGGATCGAATATCTGGTTCAAATATTCGGAAGCTAACATTCTCCTATCTTCATATTTAGTTTTAAGCGTTTCGAATATTAATAAGTAATTGTTTGCTGTAGGTGTAAAACCCGAGCAGATCGACTGTGCCCTGCCACTAAGTTTACTAATTAAGTAATATAATTTTTCAGCGTCCGATAACGATGGGTTATAGTGTATATTGTTTTGAAAACTACTGAAGAAGAAGGGCCACGTCTTAATATCACCATTGAATACCGGAATATCTATTGGCGGCAACCTAATTGAGTCACGAGGACGTACCTGTAATTCCGGCTTTGCTTCGCTTTGAGATTGTAGGAGTTTTGCCGTTCTTTTCACGCGACACAACATATCTTCGAATGCCAGCAGCGGTTGGTAGTTCACTATGTATTTCGGGTCGATTTGTAATTCCAAATGATTAATTTGGTCTAATATTCTTTCGTAATTCGTCCGCAAAGAATCCACCGTTTCAATTTCATTCAGAAAAGTTTCCCGCACCGCTTCTACATTAATGTTCTTGACGTGATCGCTAATGCTTTGTATACGTGAAAAAAGTACGTCCCTCTTGGCTTTATGCCAAGCGTTGCGTTTTAATTTTAAATTCATTTCCACTAACTGCCATTTTAAATTATTATAACAAAGTTATTAATCACAATTAATCTCACAACGCACAACGATGGACGATGGACACTCGGTATGCCGTATTACGTAATTAAATCGAACACCTGCTACAGTCGAGGCGACGCGTTACTCGCTAAAACTCAATATTTTTATAAAGATTGTCGGGTAAGCGTACCAAACGGTTGCTATCACACTGTTTCAATTTTAAAGCTTTAAATTTAACCAAATACGAGCGCTATGAAATAAACAATTCTGTTTGCGAGTGCCTAATCAAAATTTAAATTTAAACAAACACTATTTACACTATTTACGAATACTAATTATTCGACCAGAAAATGGTTGGATGACCACTAAACACCAGTGCAAATCCTGCCGAAGTGACCATAAAATGGTGGAGCCACGTGTCTAAGGTTGCCGAAGTCTAATTCCCCGGTCGAACCTTAAACCTATTACGCGAGATATTAATCTAAGTGGACTGTATCTACAATATGCTTCTACACTTATATATGCGGTACAATGCACTCGCTCTTCCCTAAAAAAACGAACTATTATTTGCCAAATCGATGAAGGGAATCCTGCTTGATTAGGAAAACACAAAATTGGAGCGGGTTAAAACAATTATATCAAGCAGGCTATAATATTGGATATTGACTCACCGGGATGTTTCTTCTATGCGGTCGAGCACTATAACTGCGACTTCTGGAACTTCTTCTGGAACACTCCGGAGAGAGGCGGTGCGCGACTATATCTCACACGAGGTGAGGCGGGTTTCCTGGAGCTCGATTGCTTCCAGGCTAAAGCGGTTTCTACTAGTGGTGGGGTTTCAACAACGGGCGCGGCGGGAAGACAGCTCTTTAGGACACTATTATCCTAGGCGGTGTGGTTTCAACGACGAGCGCGGCGGGAAGAGAGCTCTTTAGGACACTATTATCCTAGGCGGTGTGGTTTCAACGACGAGCGCGGCGGGAAGAGACCACGCGTCGGTCGCGCGTGTCTTATATATCCTCGGTTCCGATGATTACGTGATGTTCTAGAATCATCTTCTTTTCCCTCCCACCCCACCACCCCGATGTGTCGATAGGAGGGTATGAATGATATCGTTTTGGAAAGGGATAACCGATTTGGCAGCCTACCGTCAAATAAAATAAATACGAATGGTTTTCCGCGCAACCACCAACATTGAGGTGAAGTATATTTAAATTAAAAAATAATTATTAAAATTGGTTCACAATCTGCGCAGATATCCCGTAAAATACATACTAAAAACATTTAAAGAACATACACCCGAATTGAGAACATCCTCCTTTTTGAAGTCGGTTAAACAAATCATTCATTATCTGTTTATATAAAATACAACAAATGTTTCTACTTATGTCCGTTATAGACTTTGAAACCATTCAACCAATGTGCTCCTAACCGGTTTCATTAGAAAGGTAATAATGTGAAGATGGTTTTAAACCACTAAAACAATGCATTAGACACTATATAAAAAAATATTAACAAAATTTCCTTTTTTTGTTCTTCTTCTCCTACTTCACAGTCTTAAATAAAAAAATTAAAATCTAACCTTATTTTCCGATGACTTTAGACTTTAGCCTTAATTGCCATTCATCATATATGTAAGACGCTTACTCAATGATTTCAAAAAGAAGAATAGGGCCATTTAAATATTTTACTCATAACTTTTTCATACAAGAAAAAGTAGCGCATCTGTCATAATACAAACGTCATATCAAAACACGACGTATCCAGGGTCGGATTTCGTAGTATATTTATCCTAATTGTACCATTATTTCGTAGTTTGTAGTATATAGTATCCAACGAAAATACTACAATTTTACCTAAAGGTTGACTTGTATTATTATAGGGTCCTTTTACATTTTAATATTAACCCTAAGATATCGAGAATTTAGGTATTGTACATGAGTACCGCGTTGTTTTAATAAAATAGAAGAAGCTCCCTTTCTGGTCAATCGATGCACTTACGTTGCATCCTTGATAAAACCATAATGAGGGGCTACCACGATAAAAACTCGATGCTCCAGAAGCCATCGGTTTGAAAACAGAATTTCAAAATATTTTATGAATTAGATTTTCAGATCCAATTAAGCAGATATCGTTTCCTTTGTACTCTTTTCATTTTACCCTCATTGAATATAAAATATATTAGGCACCAATATTTAAAATTTAACTTATACTAAGTTCTTTAGACAAAAATTAAACAGAAATAAAAATAAAACCGTCAAAAAACGAAACGTATAAATGAACGAGACGCGTGACGCCAAAATCCGGGCACATGGAAAAAAATAACGAAAAGGAAAGAAACGTCAAACGTTATATAATTTTTTTTAAATAGTATAATTTTATTTTCCGCAAAATTCTGAATTCAGCCCTGGTCTTACCATGGTAACGTAACTAAACTAACAGTAAAATAAAACTTTAAAAATGCGTTTATATAATAATTTAATTGTAACAAAATTAATATAAGGTTATTACCGATGATACGATATCCCAAATTTTTTAAAATCTTTGTATCGTAATTTTTGCATTCTTTTACCACGCAACTAGACATATTTATGACAGACAAAACTGTCCTGCGCGCGCACCACTGTCGACCGATTCGCGTTGGCCCTAAACTGTAATTTTAGGGCCAGCGCACTGGTCCGTTTTAGTTGTTCTGTCGGCCCGGTCCTTACGCTAGTAATATATAAGTCAATGCGCTTACTACGTTTATTACATGACGCCATTGTGCTCGTCACTAGTCGCCAGAGACTTTATAAGCAATAAGGTGCAATGTAAATCGATCAGCATTGTGATGTGACGGTATTTAAACTCGCTCGCAGTGAAATTGGTAAGCCACGCCCATATTAGCTCAATTTGCGTTGGGTGATTTTTTGGAGCAAGGAATGCTTCCACGTCTTATTTGCGTGCAATGGACGAAGATATGTTAAAATACAAGACAAACAAAGGTAGCACTATGAAAATGTTTCTTTACAGTTTGCAGGCACATGGTATGAAGCTGCCCGATTCCCATCAGAACTACAAGCCGGGCAATGTGCTGCCAATCAATTTACAATCCGCGGACAAAATGATTACGATATTTCACATACTGTTGTAAGCAACGAAAGACTGACCACTCTTACTGGAACCGCAACAGTCTCCGCTGATGGTAGAGGTATTCTAAATGCCACACTGAGCAACGGAGCTGGAGGTAAATATTTCTTATTTGTTACTATCTAGTACCGGGCACGTTGCTGCTGCAGAATAAGATAATTGTGAAAATATCGTTTTAAATTTGGAAAAGTTATATTGTTTAATTAGAAATTATAATAAATTCATTTAGAATAAATTTGTCGTTACGATACGCGCACAAACTTGATTGATGTATTTCATTTTAACCCCCAGGGGTGACATGTGTCTGTGGACCACAACATCCACTTACCATCAAGTGGACTGTGTGCTCATTGATCACTCTTATTCTATAGAAATCGTCATCATCATCGGACTGTCAATGTCCAGCTAGATGTAGGTCTCACCCATTGTAGAAAATATTTGCATGAATCACCACGCTTGGCAGATGGTTTGGCGATTGCAGAATCAGATAGTTCGCATCTTTAGCATTATTTCTCGCATCAATCTTGATATTTTATATCTGATGAAATGTGATCTATATATACGAACGAAACAATATGGAAACCATGATACCTTTCTGATATTTCCCATATTTGACACTTACGTTATAATTCTTTTTACGTTTATACAGTTATATATTATGTGTGTTTTTATTGTATTTTGAAAACAAAATAATTATGTGAGTTTATATGAGATATTCGTATTTTATAAGTAGTTCTTAAGTTGTTTATTATAATAAAACTACTTAAATTACTTATTTCTATGTAAAGTATAGTAAGTACCTGGGTGACCGAGCTTTACTTAGAGTTAGAAAAAAATAAAATGATGAAAAATATGATTTTTTTCAAGGATTATACTTATTTAGAAACTAGAAACGTCCAATATTATTTAATACAAAATTTCATCCAGACCGTTAGAACCATTAGAACCGTCTCCGCGAAAATTAACCTATACATTTATACAAGACTTGCTCACTTAAATTATAATTCGTGTCTCTGTCGTATTACAATCTAGTGGATTATAAATCGTGACGTGGTACTTAAACTAGTTGATGAAATTTTTTATCTGATTTAAGTATCTAATTGAATATCGATATTCCAGTTTCTGTTGATGCAACTGTGTACATCCTGGCCACCGATTACACAAACTACGCATTGATGTTCAGCTGTCGAAACATTGACAATCAAACGAAGCAAAGTTAGTATTATTTCATGAAATTTACCAGACTTGCTAAGTTTGCATATTTCTTAATCATAATCATTATTATATATTTTAGTATATAGTTGGAAACTAAGTCGATCACAGACAGGACTTTCGGAATCGGCTAACAACGCTACTAATGAAGTCGTTACAAATACAAAGGATCTCTTTGAGGGCTACTACGACAATAGCGATCAAAGCAGTAGCGCTTGCTTTTACTATCCAGTATTTGATTCGCTTCCATCGATGATTACGTTGCCTGGAGAATGTGATGAGACTATTCGTGCTAAAGCTAACTTCAACGCGTCTGCTGTAAGTAAAATTAATTATTCAATAAATTTTTCTACATTTATTTACGACTTTAAACATAAATTTACGTGGTATAATTTTGGGGATAGATTGTAAGATGGATATTTCAATAACCTAAAAAAAATCCCTGAAAAACATTGTTGCGCGCCATAATTAGTCTTTGGTACATGGCACTAGCGCAATCTAGTGTCGAGTAGCAGAACTAATCCTTCTAGAGAATTCCATACTAAAACTTTCTACACCTGGTCAGTTGGAACCGGTCCGGGCCTATACAAGGTCGGTAAGAACTGCGAACGAGTCTGTGTTGAATTGAAGATACAAGCGAATACATCAAAGCGAAATCACTGCGAACTAAAGTGATCAATGTGTTTTATTATTAGTGCGTTTTAACTTCGACACAAGAATGCTTCACAGTGGACTTTTTTGTAATATTAAAATGACAAACGAACTTACAGTCCACCTGACGGTGAATAGTTACTGCAGTCCACGGACTCCAGCAACCAGCTTTAAATAAAGAATGCTTCAGAAGCGTTGTCACTGTAAGGACTATGAATGTCTAACGGCCCGTAATTATACTAACGCTCTATCCCTTTCAGACCAGAACACCCCAGCGCACGCACTGCTATTTGATGGCAGAAACAAGTAATTTTTTTCTATGGTGTAGTTATCATATATTGGAAAACGCTATACTGGACATTTCACGCTGCACTGCAATTATTGTGATATCATTTAGCATACATAATTGACTCTTACAACATCTACGAGCTTAGATGGCGTAATTTTTAGGGAATTCTATTACGCCACTAACAGCCAGACATTTTTTAGTATTTTTATTTTATTTTAGTAACTCATGAAAAAAGGCTAGCGACTAAATATTTAACTTCTACCATATATTACTACATCTCTATGATTTAAATTATTTAAGATTTAATTTTAATATGATTTTTCTAAATATATAGTATTTGGGAAGATGGATCGAAATAGCTCGATATCCTCAACTATATCAGATAGGAGAATGTAGTCGAGCGCAATACAATCTCGTCAACGGTACTGTTGAAGTTGTTAATACAGAAGTTATCAACAGCACCTTGGATACAATGATCGGATCAGCCTTTGTTGCTTCAAATGATGGAAGTGGAATATTAAATGTAACATTTGTATTAGAGAATGGAGGTCAGTACTAAACTTCTATTGATTTAAGTAAATACCTTAATAAATTAAAAACATTTGTATACAAATACGAGTATCATATAAAGTATAACTATAATATTAAATCTAAATGTAATAGCCATCACAACATAAAATTTTTATTTCATATGCATATTGACAATCTTCAAATTAGAGTTCGTTATTACAATGAATTATTATTGTAATTCATAGTTTCTCACTTAATTTAAATATATTGAATAATCTTGAATATTGAAATTGCGAAAAAAATTCAACATCCTTGTGGAAAATTTATATTACTGTTATAGTTATAGTACATAAAAAAAAGAAAACCACTGCGACTATTTACGGTAGTTATATACCGTCTCTGATAATTTTATTAAAGGTCACGTAGGTATTAAAACAGAGACCGAGAATCACTATATAACTGTAGACAATGATGAAGCGACAGTAGCCTAATGGCAGGGCGCGGACAGCGAACTTAAAAAGGTCGTGGGTTCGAATCCGCCACTCGACTACTGGCGTGAACCACTCGTAACACAAGCAATTTAAGCTTACCACGAGTGGTTAAGGGGAATATTAGTAATGTTTATATCATTGTTAATATTCTTTAAAAGAAACAAAGAAAAAAAGAAAACAAAGAAAGACGATGTTTGAACAAAATGGTTGAAAATCTGCTAGCGCAAGTAAATCAGCAAGCTTTTTTGTTTCAGTCGTTAATGTGGCCAACTATTACATTCTCGAAACCGACTACGATAACTTTGCCTTGGTGTATAGTTGCCGAAATCTCCCCGATGGAAATAGACAAGGTATTAAATTCTCTTTTATTTCTTTTTTTTTCATTGATATTACTTTTTAATTTAATAACTATTAAAAAAATTGAGTCGACTGTAATCAATTACTTTCATCTAACAGTAAGCAGCTGGAAACTTAGCAGAACTCAGACCCTCAGCAATGAGGCAAATAACGTAATGAACAACATCATAAGTAATACACAAGGTCTACTAGAAGAATATTACATAACCAGTGATCAATCTGACGAAGCCTGCTTCTACATACCTGAAGTTATCCCTGATCAAGCACCAGTATTTACAGGACAATGTGAAAATATTACAGGTGTTCAAGGATTCGATATTCAAAGGGTATGTAACTGTAAAACAGCACTTGATAGTTTTTATACTATACGGTACCTCGGACTAAAAATGCAAACATGCAAAGAAGGATAGAGGCATTTGATTGTGACGCTGGCGTGTACTATGTGTACCTTGGATAGCTATCCCTATTTTGGAAGCTTATATCAGTAACTGTCTCTTGACTTGACTATTCTTAAATTCTTCGACCATGTCTTAAAATGACCGGAATGAGCTTAGAATACCAATAATAAAGAGCGTATTGAACGGCAAAAGAGCTAGATATTGACCACTAGCATTATGGAGTGATGAAATCACTCAGGCGCATCCCAAATAACAGGGGCCTATGGAGAGCTCTGTACTTATTATCTACAATAACATACTGGTAAAAATCAGATCAGATATTTCTGTCTTTGTGACTAAATTAATCGTAACGTTTAGCAAGCAGACTAACTTATCGTAATACTAACCACGCTTATTTTATGCTGCTCCCCATCTCTGAACGAATATAATACATCTCGCATATAGGAGAAAGTAAATCGATACTATCGGAGGCTATGAGGTCTTTCTAGCCTTGTTCATAGTTGTATAAAACATAAAAAATATATTTCCTCTCCTTCTATAAACTAACAATGATCCACCGCCTTCTAGAAATATTGCTCAAGATGTTAAATATATTTCATCATCTCTAATTTAACTGACGTAGGAATTTCGCTGATAATGGATATTTTTAATTTTCAGTATTTGGGTTGGTGGCACGAGATTGAACGTTATCCATCAGATGAAAATCTTGGTGAATGCATCAGCTCCGAGTTCCGTGTATCTAATAACCAGTACCAGGTCATCGACACCAATATCTTCGACGTAACGGCCCAAGTCAACACAAGTACACTCACTGTGACCAACAACGGCAGATTAAGAAAGACTTTGAGCAACGGTCGCGTTATCGGTAAATACCTAAATATTATTCTTTCGACTGAAGACATGTAGACTGTTACAGCATCGTAATGTAAGTGGCGTATCAGACAACGCACCTGCTGTAGTTGGATCCAAATAAGCTCTGAAACCTTTGACGTCAGAAGAAGATTAGCTAACTGTGAATTTTTTTATCAATCGATAACCTTCTGTCTAAGTGAAATCGCTTAATTTAATAAAATAATTATGAATTCGTATTACGCAGAGAAACTCTAAGCAACGCCTCTCAATAGCTGGCTGAACGACGTTGAGCTTCTAAATACGGCCAGTAGGAATAATAAATGAATGCTGCGGTATAGGTCACTTCTACATCTCTCCTCGATGGGTTATTTTGTTTATCCACCCTAAGAAATTGACCCTAGTGTAGATACTCGGAAACGTTCGTTTATCCACCCCAGACAGGGTGTATATGTGATAATAGGAATTCACTTTTTGATTGTTGTTCCACCTATCTACCCCAATTACTGTTCAACATAAAATGTATTCATACTTTAACATATTTTTCTTTTTTTTATAACCATAAATCATCATGGGAGCATAAAAATAAATCAAAAAATAACGACGTAACACACTCAAATCCCAAAATTAATACTAACGTAAATTCAGTTTTTCTTGTACCTACAATGCCTATGGAGGTAGATAGAGAAATAAAACAACTGAAAAATACTCAAAGTGTGGGTTACTATGGTGTTTGCACTAAAGTTATAAAGTATGTGTCCCCGTCAATCGCTGCTCACTTATGCTACATAATAAATTTATTCATTTCTAACGGAATATACCCCGAAAAACTTAAAACTTCTATTGTTATTCCACTCCACAAAAAAGATGACAAAAAATATGGGAAACTGTAGACCGATAACATTGATATCTATTTTTTCAAAATTATTTAAAAAAAGTAATATATAGTCGACTATACAGTTATTTAGAAAATATCCCTTCGGCTGTACAAACGCCGTATTCTGGCGTCTCAAATAATATGCGCATCTGTCAAACGCCATAATATGGCGTCGAGTGATAGCAAACTATTTGTAACATATATATGATATATGTAACATACATATATATAACATATATATCTGCATGATTGATTTTGTCTAAATTTGATTTAATAATGTGTTTTTTTTTTAATTGAACCTCCTTATTTTTTATCCCGATGTCGAGTAGAGCTAAGTGAGGCCTTTCTCGACCTAGTCGTAAACAAAAAAATTATGAAATTTTTTTATGTAATTAAATATGCTTTCGATGTACAAGTAAAACAAATAGTACTTGGAATAAAGGCTTTAATTTATAATTATTACACCTTTGCAGAAAATTGGGGAAAAAACACTTTTCTTACTTTCATTTTTAAATTAGTATCACTTTCGAAGTAAACCTGTATTCAAGTTATACATAATCTGATAGCTTATTTAATAATGTTTCCATTGATATATGATTTTAATATACCTTTTATACAAAATGTCTTGGAAATAGTCATTTTAATGAACAGCAGGAAGTAGTCTGGAAGTACTTCGGGAAGTACTCGACAGATGCGCCATATTGTCCAAAATGACCCCGACATACGAGTGGATATAATATTTTGGTAAACGAACAAAAAGGATTTCGCAAGGGCAAATCTATTTATGACTTAATTAAAACGATTTTAATCAGTGTGGATAAAAGAAATCCGATATGTGCTGTCTTTATGGATATGAACAAGGCTTTTGACCGTGTTGACCATAAGATACTTATTCAGAAACTTAGCTTGTATGGCATAAGAAGTAAAGCGCTAGACCTCATTTTTTCATATATGTTCAATAGAAAACAAATAAAAGAAATTACACAAATATGACAGAAAACACGAAATGAAATCAAATATAGATCTAACACTAGAAGCATAAAATTCGGAGTCCCACAAGGTAGTGTCCTTGGTCCCTTACTATTTCTGGTATATATAAATGACCTTCCTAGACATATTGAACATCCAATGGTACTTTTTGCAGATGATAGCACAGTAATGATAAGATGTGATAGGGAAGACAATTACGAAAATGAAGTCAATAAAACATTAAATACAATAATTCAATGGTTCCTAAAAAACAATCTTAAAATAAGTATGGACAAAACAAAAATAATGCATTTTTATCAAAGAACACAACCCATAACTATAAACGTTAGTTACCAAGGCAATACAGTACATCCAGTGACAAATACAAAATTTCTAGGAATTAATATTGACTATGACCTATCATGGAAAACACATCTAGATAATGTCTGCAAAAAAGTTAATCAATTCTCGTTTCCTCTTTACAAACTCTCCAAGGTTGTCAATAAAGAAGCCGTTTTATTAGCCTATCACGGACTTGTTGCACCTATCCTAAGATACGGTGTAATATTTTGGGGCAACTCGGTAAATAAAGAATCTGCATTCAAAGCTCAAAAGAAATGCATCAGAGCAATGTGCCATCTAGATAATACTACAAGCTGTCAATCATACTTTAAACACTTAAAAGTTTTGACATTGCCTTCTATGTATATCTACGAAATAAATCTATTTGTGAAATCAAATCCAAATTTTTACAAGACTGCTATTAAAAGCTACTATAGACAGTTACGCGACAAAAAAAGATTAGACATAGAAATACCGTATGGAGATACAGCACTACTCAATAAAAGTATTCTTTGTATGGCATCACTGATTCACAACAAACTGCCAGATGATGTCAGAAAGTTGCGTATCTCACGATTTAAGACGATGTTACACAAATTTCTGATTAATAAATGTTATTATAATGTCAAAGAGTACCTAGAGGATAAAAGTATTATAATTTAATAGCAGTCGTTTTAATTTAATTGTAACTTAATAATAATAATTTGAATTTAATTATAATTAAATAATAGTAATTTATACATTTACCTAATATATGTGACACATTGTAACAATTTAATAAGATTAGTATATTAAATTATAATTTAACTTTTAATTTTGTATAACATTTTGAATTTGATTGTTCGTATTATCAAAAATATTTAATTTCGAGTTTATATAACATCAAGCTATTTAATATGACAACAATTAGCACTATAGACTCAACTATTGACAATATTTGTTTTTCTTCTTATTCTTAATTTTATTTCAAAGCACCATTATTGAATTAGTAATGCGTAGACTATATTGTTGAGTATTTGCACACCTCATAAGGTAACAATACAGTGTACATATTCTAATTTTTTGTAACAACTCTTATACCTGTATTATGCAAATAAATAAATTTGATTCGATTTGATTTGATCATATTACGTATTGCATTTAAACCAAATTAAACTTCCCTGTTTTAAAAAATAATAAGTGATTTATAAATTCTGCAATATATCTAGGAAATTACCAAAACTAATTTCATTATTGAGTTGATGTAATTATATATCCTGTATAAATTCGTCTCTCAATAAGAATAAGACATGTTAAAATTTGTTAAGTACCGCACTATTTCCAATACTGCTTTTATATAATTTACAATATATTTATTTTATTTAAATACCTACTTCAATAAAATATAATTGAAGTTAATTGAAGTGGAATATTCCTTTCATCGTAATATAACTCCAAAATATTTCTCATCATAAATTATGTCACAATGAATGATATATAATTGAACAATTAAAAGTATTTCAGTTTTGACCTTTAAATAAGAAGTGTGTATGTATTTTTATAAGTATGGTAATGTCTACTTAGTAATCATGGGCCAGTTTCTGTCATGTTTTTATAAACTACTGTACACAGCCGAGGGGTACAATCAGTTGAAAAATAATATACGAATTCAGATTATCCACCCCGTCTGGGGTGGATAAACGAACACGAGATTCCGAGTATCAACCCATGGGTTGATACTCGGAATCTCGTGTTCGTTTTGGGATTTTGGGATTTTCATGGGTTCGTTTGGGATTTTCATGGGATTTCTTATGGTGGATAAACGGAGTCATACTCCTCGATTAATAATCAAGTTGACTGTACTTGATGGTTATCATAAGGTTAATGGTGTGGAAGACAGAAACCAAGATCAACCTGTGGTTTTTATAACACTGAAAGTAACGAACGAACTTAGAATCCAGCTAACTTTAAACAAGAAAGGCCGCAGATGCGTGGTTACCTCTGCGGACTAAGATGGAATGCCGCACAAAGATTGTACTAATAGTTCGCTACTCTCAGACTAACAACAACACAGCAGTGCAAGCACTGCTATTTGGTGTCAGAAATAAGTCAGAGACTGGTCAGACCCAGCCCAGATGAACTACTAGGCTAAAAAGGAGTCATACCACCTAATACCGAAAATGCAGATGTGTTTTCACCCGTGAAGATTGAAGTGAATGCCTTCTTTATAGTAAAAAGCATCTTCCGTCTTCAAAAAGACGATTTTTATTCCTCCGCTATGCGCTGGTGCGATTATGAGCCATGATACGGTATCATTATAGCAACTAATTTATAAAAAATTTTCAAGCATTAAAAACGCTTTGTTTTGTCTGCAGATATCTGGGTACTCGCAACTGACTATGAAACTTACTCTCTTCTGTATTCGTGCGAAAATATCAACGAAGAATACAGACGTGGTACGTATTCTTAGCTTACTATTTATTAGTCTTTACTATAGTTAATGCAATAATTATGTGCAGTTTGCATTAATAATTGTATTATTTTAGTATGGAGTGCCAAACACAGCAAGTCTCGTCAACTGTCACAGGCAGCTCAGAACGCCATGGCTCCTGTCATCACAAGCAACAGCGTCCTTTATCCTCAGTTCTATCAAACGGTAGACCAGAGTGATAGCGCCTGCTTCCACTACCCAGAGCAGACTGGTCGACAGATAATTCTACCTGGTCAGTGCGACATGGACATACCCGTCGTGCAAAACTTCGATGCCACCCAAGTGCGTAACTTATATAGTGTCGATCCTACTTTTACTTTTCATCATTGTCATCATTATAAGGCGGTAATAATTCCACTACTGGTCGCAGACTTTTCAATAGGAAAAGGAAATATTTGCAACCAACCCTTGTTTTTGACATTGCTTACCCGATTTGGGTATTTCATTCAATATTAATTATAGCACATCCCAAGTCTACTTCTGAACATAGGCCTCCCGCTTGGATTTTACTCATAGGGTGGCTATTATAAATAAACATGAACAAAACATGAACTATGGATTTTCATAATATTGATATTGTTACACGAGTAAACAAAATTTTGCCAAGAACCTCGCACCGTAAAGTGGTAGCGTAATAAAGTACATTACCGCATATTATACCGTGAATGTCGCCATGGGTGACAGAGGAAATTTATATGAGCAGCAGTATGTTCGCGATAAGAACTGAAAATAATTAAAAACTGGGGTTGACTACTCACCTACCAAGTGCTCCAAAAGCAAATATTGTCCCTATGGCGTAATCCCGTAAATCTCAAATCTGCTTTTGAACATAAAGTATAAGTGCAAGGTCATTGTAGTAAGTATTCCTATGGTATTTTTTACAACACCACTGGGGTAAAATGACGACGAGTGATTCTCCTGAGCCGCCAAGCAACGACCTACATATCATAAACATGCAATTAGTCAATAACTTGTCTTCGTAAACGTTTAGTTTATTACGAGTGTTGCACGCATTTGCACACAATTTATTTTGAATTTTAAACCCTATTTTAAATAATTAATATCCTCAACAGTATACTGGTACGTGGTACCAAATTGAGCGATACCCGCAATTCCACGAGACTGGTTCCTGCACTGGAGCCCGCTACACCTTAGATGAAGCCACGGGTGTTGTTACTCTCCTCAACTGGGAGGTTATAGACGATAAACTTGATACCATCGAGGGCAATGCTACAATCGACTCAATTGATGGCAGTGCGAAGCTACTTGTGACCTTGCCCGATAGGTTAAGTGACGGTTAGTTAATTTTATCGAATTCTTTCTATTGGACGCTTCTTGGTTTAAGGATTGATTTTGAAGTAATTTTTTTTAAATTATACCCTCTAGCCACCGCACTAGAGGGAAATGCTGATCTTTTTTCGGACGGAAGGAACGTAAATTGTTTACACTAGCGTTTATTGAAATCTATATTTTTATAGAATAAGGGTGACAACAGTGCACACAATCCACCTGATGGTAAGTGGATGTTGTGGCCCATAGACATCTACATTTATTCCCGATTAAGACTCGATAGAATGGCGCGTTTCCAGTAAAAACGGTCTCAGGTTCTCTACACTCACCATACGAAACACAGCAGCATTACTGCTGTTTTATGCGGGTATTCTGTTAGAGCGTGGTGCTACCCCGCTCAATCCGACTTATTCGTGCTATAATATCAATTACATTACAACCAAATGTAAATAAAAAATTAAGTTCCATATTCTTAATGAGGCACATAATTTATGAATTTTTTTGACATCCCGAGATTATTACACCGGAATAACAATATTTTTGTATTTTATTTCCTTCGCCATTATTACAAGTGATGGAGCTTCTTTTCTGGATAAGAATTCATCTCCTGTGGGGCAGATCTACTCTGAGTTTGTGACTTTGTTAAGCATTTATGAACTCTTGCTGCTATAGACTTAACACCTGAAGAATTGATTGGCTACGTGGTTAGTTTAGTGATCGTAAAAGTAGCTGCCGATTATGAGGTGCTGGATTCGAATCTCGGGTTGTACCATCATCCCGGGTTGGGTCCGTTCCATGAATCAGTTGTCGTTTGTCAGTTTGTCAGTTTTATTCAGGTAGTTTCTGTCAAGAAAGTCTCAGTAGCACGCGTCGGGAAACATATACAGCCGTTGATCTTGCTCATCTTTGCGGTCATGTCGGATTTCCGTCACAACTGATTATAAAAGTGTAGCTGTGTTTGCGCAGGTACCTTGAGCACTATAATTGCCGCCGCGATCGAAATTAGGTCTCGAGGATCTAAAAAATTCTATACTTGTACCAGTATTAAAGGGTGATGCAGAAGTAACTTGCTAACTGTTATTTTAGAATTAACAAAACTCCAGTGTATTTACATTTATTTTGTTTATTACACAGATCATTTCTTTCTTTTATGATAAGAATACATTTTATTGTAAATAATTTTAAATACTTGATCTTTCACGTTTATTTGTATCATTTTTATTAATAGAAATGCAATATCTAAATCTCCTTATTATGCACTGTCTAAATTCCAGATCCCGAAGCAACGGTCACCACCAGACTGTACGTACTGACGACTGACTACGTATCGTACTCTTTAGCGTACAGCTGCGTTAACATAAATCAGTTCCAAAGATCTGGTAAGTTACATCCTTTATATTAATATTGTTTCAATATCATCATCATCATTACAGCCAATCAAAAGACCACTCTGACATATGCCTCCCCATAGACTAACTCACAGGGGGTAAGCTGCCATAGTTTCCACGCTTGTCAGACTGATTGGCGATCATAGTAATAGCAACCTTCATGCGCAGATGACTAGTCTTCGTTGAGTCTGATCGCCGTGATCGAAATTCAGTCTGGAGGACCTAGTAATAAGCGAATTGTTCCTCAAAATTTCGCATTCTTTTCTTCTTCTTCATTAACCAATTTCTATGATTACGTCAATCATAGAAATCTCTCTTTTCAAGAATATGTCAGTAATCATGCTTGCCACGCAATGATATTTCATACTAAAATAATATCTTTTACAGTCGGAGTATGGAAGCTCAGTCGCACAAGGACCATGCCAGAAGCAGGAAATACTGCCATCAACACCTACATGGGGATGAGGGAGGAACTGCACCAACCCTATTTTATACAAGTTGAACAGAACGATGAATGTGAGGAGCCGAGCTCAGCGATTTTGTTCAAAAGCAGTATTATCGTAATGCTTATGTGTATAGCTGTACAAATTTTCATTTACTAAGTGCCAGCTGACAGAATTATAACTTTAAGTATAATTTATTTTGTAACCCTTTTTTGTTAAATAAAATATTTTTTAAATAATTTTTAATATACGTGGTTTTATTTGTTTCGCTATTTTTCGTTAAGTTTATTGTCAATATTAACTACAAAGTAGATACTTGCTAAAGTAAGTTATAAGATTTGAACCTTAAAGCTCTGTTCAAAATATGGCCAAGACGAATAATAAGAAAAAGTAGACTTTATTTAACAAAAACTTTTAATAAAATTTCAGGCAAAGTATCTTACAAACTAAGACCAACAAAGAAAGATAGAACGCTTTCTCTGACTCTCTCGGACTCATACCAACAAATAAAAGATACTATCAAGTGTACATTACAACGTTTTTTCGTAATAGTAGAAAATTGGGTCTTTGTCTATGAAATTCTCATTTTGTTGAACTGACCACTGTGGAGGATTATCCCAAATTTTGAAATCATAAAAGAGATTGATCCGGTAAAAGACTATATTATAATGCGAGAAACAAAGATACAATGAATTAGTACAGTACATACATAGAATTATATAATTAAAAACTATTACTATCTGAGGTGCATGTTTACTAATAAATGCATTAGGTTAAGGCATCAACATGCCTCCGCGTCTTTCAACTAGCACAGGGAGCGGACAAATCTTTCTGAACGATCCTCAATCGAATTAGTTCTGCAGACGTATTGATATATGCCACACGACTGATGTTGTAAGGTCCAGGATAAACAGCAACCATTCGGCTCAACTTCCATTTCAATGTAGGAAGATCGTCTTCTTTCATGACAACGAGAGAATTTAATTTCAAGTCATCATTACTGACACGCCATTTCGTTCGTCGCTGAACCGGCACCTGCACAGTCTACCCCTACATTTTCAAAGGGACAGCCTCCAGGCTGAATACGGTGCTGTGGTACATTACCCATAAATGGCGCTATGACCTTACATACATAAAAAGGACGCATTGATGGTATCAACTCCTCGCCAGGCTTTGACCACCAATTTGCTAATACGATTATCTTATTGTGTCTTATAGAAATTGGGGTCCCGCGTGCATTTAATTCTTATTTTGGTAGTCGAATAACAATCGAATAAAACGGTGTGTGGACTATAATAAAATAGGGTGTTTCTTATCATGAGAAAAATTTGAATCGTATAAGTGACCTCCTACTCGCATGATATTATTTTGATCTAAAAATACTGAGAACTTATACAATGAAGTTTTTTGGGCAAAGATAATCCCTTAAGAAGTATCCTAGAAATGACTCCCTTTGTACGTTCCTAATAATAGCATTCAACGTGTCTCTTGTTGTTTACACTCGGTTAAATATTTAGAAGAAAGAATCTGTTTTCTACATATCTTAATAAAACGTAAAACATACAAATCTCACTGTAGCTTGATGATGGATGATCTAAAAATGCTCTGAACTTATATAAAGGTCTTTTTTGGGCAAAGATCCATTAAAGATTCTCTTAAGGAGCATGCTACACTCTAGAAATGACTCCCTTTGTACATACGTATCTTAATGAAACGTAAAATATAAGCTGGCGTGCATTTAATTCTTAAAAAATTGGAAAACCGATTAAATTCAATTAATTCGAAATATTTTATATTCATTGTCAGTAGCATTTAGTGTGACTTCCAGTTTGAGCTCGGGTAGCAAAGTGACATTTTTTGGTTGTGAAGGCTATTGAATATATCTTGTTTAAGATACCTTGAACCACAGATGTAGATGCTGCAACGTTTCACTGTCAACTCCACGAGACAAAAGGTCTGCGAGGTTGTCACCAGTCGCGGTACACGCCTCCAAATACAATTTCCTGATTTTTCTAATATCTCCGCTACACGGTTGGGCACAAATGGCTGAAGCTTAGCGGGTAGCATTTTAACCGTCGCAATACTTTAGTCAAGTCGATCCAAAAATAGTACGACTAATTTGCATCCAAAGTGAAGTGACTATTTTTTCATAAAGTCGCGCACTTGTGAGAGCGCTACAAAGCTCAAATCTCGAAATTGTCGTAGGCTTAATGGGAGCAACACGACTTCTAGCTATCAACAAATGCACAGAAATACCTCCTTTATCGTTTATACTGCAAACATACACACAAGCGCCGTAAGTCTGCTCAGACGCATCACAGAAAATGTGAAGTTCAATTGACTTACATGAGCCACAAATGACACCACGAGGAATACTAAGATTATTGAGCAAAGGTAAATCACTAATTAATTCTGCCCATTGTTTACTTATCATTGGTGTTAATTGCGTATCCCATGTTAACCATAATTTTTGTAGCAGTATTGTCATTCTTATGACGCATCGATTTCGAAGCCCATATTTTTTTTGTAGATAGTACTCACTAAAATAAAGCGTTTTGCAAAGTTTTAGGTTGCGGAAACTTACGGTTCATGAGATATATTTTTTAAACTTTTCATACAAATTGGCAAATAACACGCAATTACACCAATTATAAAATAAATTTGACAAATGATTGATGTCAAACGTATTAGCGAAGAGTTCCGAATATTTTGAAAGTATCGATACGTACTCGATACCAAGTATCGTATCAAAAGTATCAATACTACTTGGTATCGAGTACATTTCGTTAATTTTGGAGACTAGGGGGGTAAGAAGCCGGGAAGTTGTCTCCGCCCGCTCCGGCGCTGCGGGATGAGCAGTGCCTCCGCCCTAGCGTAGGGAAGCACAGGCGCCTTCGAGCTTCGCGCCTTCGCAACCCAGCCGCTACGATCTCGGTCCTGCGCTTCCCTACGGCGGGCGGGCACTTCTCTCCCTCCGCACCTCCGGGCTCTTATATACACTCTAGGGGTAGGGCAAACAAGACCACGTGGATAGTGGGGTGCTCTGATTCGGTTTTGGGTACTTTTTGGATATTAAATAAGTAAGTCAATATGTAAGTAAACACTTTATTGTAGTAAGAATTAGATAATACAGAAAGCTGCAAACAATAAAATAAAAGTACAAAAGCTGTACTAATTAAGAAATACAAACAAGTTGCAAACAATGAAATACAAATACTAAGGTGGAACTTAAATAGAATAAAAACTTTATTCTACTTTATATACATATATAATTGCACTTATCAGCTCTTCCTATGCATCTAATAGGTTTGTCATAATTTTTCGTCTCCAAAATTAACGAAATGTACTTGATACCAAGTAGTATCTATATCTATATCTATACTTTTGATACGATACTTGGTATCGAGTAGGTATCGATACTTTCAAAATATTCGGAACCCTACACTAACTGACGTTTGACATCAATCATTTGTCAAATTTATTTTGTAATCGCATGTTATTTACCAATTTGTATGAAAAGTTTAAAAAAATATATCTCATGAACCGTAAGTTTCCGCAACCTAAAACTTTGCAAAACGCTTTCTTTTAGTGAGTACTATCTACAAAAAAAAATATGGGCTTTGAAATCGATGGTCCATATTGGAATATCAATCATGTAGCCTTATAACATACTGACACCCCATAAATCTAACGATGTTTAAGATTGTTCGGGAACCAAGTCTTTGCAATTTGACCTCCACTTTCTGAATGACATACACGCGGAAGCAAGTTTGGATATTACCTTTCTTTAATGAACGTTTTCGAGTTCCTTTCAATAAGTCGTCGACGTAGAAATCGTGTAAAATAATCTCTGATATGATTTTGTCCTTACACTCGAGACTTATTTGCTTTATACACTCGAGTAGCAAAAAACCGGCCAAGGGCGTGTCGGGCCACGCTCAGCGTAGGGTTCCGTAGATTCCCGTATGTCACAAAAAGTGTTCCCACTTATGAGTTTGTACAAAAACTGTTGTTTCCATCCAAGTTCAATACGATTTTCCTAGAAAGTCCTTATAAAGTTCTACTTTTCAGATTTTTTTTCATATTTTCTAAACTTATGGTTCAAAAGTTAGAGGGGGGACACATTGTTTTTTACTTTTGGAGCGATTATTTTCGAAATTATTGACATTATCAAAAAATGATTTCAGTAAACCCCTATTCATTTTTAAATACCTTTCAACAAAATATATCACACGTTAGGGTTTGAAATTTAAAAAAAAATCACTTCCAACTTTACATATAGGGGGGCTACCTAATAAAACATACTAATAAAACATTTTTTCCAATTTTTATTTTATCACTTTGTCGGCGTGATTGATACACATATTGGTACCAAATTTCAGCTTTCTAGTGCTAAAGGTCACAGAGATTAAGCGAGAACGGACATACGGACACAGATATGGCGAAACTTAAGGGTTACTAGTTGACTACGGAACCCTAAAAAAGGACCCACCAGTCGTTCCCTACGTCACAGATTTTAACTGATACATTTTCACCCGCTTAGATGAGTCATGATGCCATATTATGAGCTGCAAGTGCCTGTCCATGGGGTGTACGACGATCTGTCTATACATTTTCTCATGATCGGCAGTTAAGGACCAAAATCGGAGAAGTATAGACAGAAGGTCATCTTAAACAGTAAGGTCTGTCATCTGGATACTGTTCAGTGAAACATCTGATGAAGTTGGCTCACTAAACATTAGCACTAAGCATTACTTAAACTTAACTCTTAGTTTTGTAATCATGCTACTCTCGCGCAAATCGTCATAGTGGGGGTTGAAATAAAGCTTGTTTACAATTTCACTATACTGCACTGTTGGCATTCAGAAATACGTCCTAAAGATTGATATTCAAACATAAAATCGTAATACAAAATGTGTAACGATCTTATGTTTTTATACTTAGTTCCGGCTTATATTTTAGTTTACGCTCCAAACACAAAAAACGTTCCTTAGCTCTTTCAAACGATTCATCTAAAACATCAGGATTTTGTTTGATGGGAATAAACGCAAATATACTGTCAGTAAGACGGGTTGTGTTCTTCACAAAATGCTTCTCACATAGTTTCTCTTCAGGGAGATAACAGGACGATCTTGAATCCACTTCTTCAAGACGCCTAAATTTGAGAGTTGCATATCTATGCGATCCTCTAAGATCTTATTTACTTTTCCAAAGTTACATTTTATATAATATGATGGAACCAATGCATGATCGCTTTTAATAGGACCTGAAACTAACTATCCTAGTCTTTTATCAAAAGAATTGGTTTCCCTTCTCCTAGTTTAACTCTTTGAGAACCTAATATATCTCAAAATATGAGTGTGCACCGATAAATCGTTATTGTCATTATCGGTGCAGTTGTCGGTAATATAAAACATGGAAGATTTGTTGTAAAACTTTCATCGAATGACTTGATGACTTGACTTGATTTTTGTGATACGCGAAGGTACATTATTAATGCCAAGTAAAGATTTGTCAACACAGTGAAAGTTTAGTTACAGTTACAGTTAAAGTTAGGCAGACCCTAACTTCTGACTTAAACTTTCTGTAATAATCACAAGATATGAAGTGCTTCCACTATCGAGCATAGCGCAAGCTATGTGCTTACGAATGTTTTTATCATACTGTTTAATTAATACTGTAGACAACAATACGACGTATTCATCTCGACTTCGCTTACCAAGCGAAGACGGTTCAACACTCGTTGACAGAGTAGTGTTAGCACTAGGTGCTAATGATATAGTCTCCAACGGTGTCGTGTGAGATTTCGAGCCTTATTGCTACCAGGATGCTTAAATGAAGTACCCTCCGAATGAATTAGGGTATGATGCTTTCGTCGACATATTTTACACCCAGTTTCTTTGCAATGGTTTGCAAAATGACCTTTCCGAAAGCAGTTAAAGCAAACTTTATAATTAGGTATAGGTCGCGCCACCAAAGATGAAATTAAATAGAGTCCACAGCGTATGTACAATCAAGCAGAAAAATGAAAATTTTATTACGGCATTTTAATATGTAAAAAGTCAAAGGTCAACATTATAACTACACATCAGTCTCCACGAAAACTGAACGATATATTTATATATCATTGTTAGGTTTTAACTGCTTCTAAATAATATTCTTCATTTTATGTACACTTAGTTAAAGAAATAAAATATTTCGTATTTGTATTTTTGTATTTGTAATTGTTGTTTAAACTATACTATGCGATAGCCTTCGATTATAAAGATATTTTACATGATAATTTGCAAAAAAAATCATCTTGTAGAAAATAACAAAATAACTTTATACAATATATTACAAATTACGCTATTTTAAATAGTCCCAAAATAATTTATAAAGTAATAAATATTTGCACACTATTTGAAAATATTATTATATACAATATATTTAAAAGTACAAAAATAATCGCAAAAATTTAAAATTTTATAACAGGTAGTCGCTAACACTTTCGATATCGATGGTACACAAGACGACACAAGAAGGTGCGCGGGCGACGGGACGCAGGAAGAAACGACGAAGAAGCGCGTCGCCCGTTGCTATGGTTTCGCTTCCCCGTACCTCACACCTCACCGCGCCGACACCTATTTTTCGCTTCTGTGCACTTCCATTTAATTTCATCTTTCGTGGCGCGACCTATTCTAGCTATGCATTGTTATGCGTTATGCGTTAAAAATCACAAACTAATAAGAGTACTAACGTACAGACGACAATCTTCCATACTAAAAAATTGGTCTATAGCGAGCCTCAAAAATTGAAAGTGACATTTACGTTTTTAAATTTATCTAAGGCAAAGGCATTTATTTGTTTCAGCCTAGTAGCCAGTGGCTGTAAAAAATCCTCTCAGAACTTTGAAAATTTATCTTTATTGGTTTAAACTTATGTACGTGTTCACAATGTGACCACGTACATAAATTTAAACCATTATTAACGTTTATTTAGATATAAAGAAATAAAATACAGAAATATTTATTAAGTCTTTTTTTTATACATTTCAGTGTAAAACTTACACTGAAATGTAAAAATAACAAAAATAACAAGTGCAAGTAAATTCTTTCCTTCTAGGTGCAAAACATCAATTTCTTTTAAATATTGCCACAGCCATTGAAACCTCTATAATTGCAATATAATTTTTTATCGAAGAAACTGATGGTTCTATGCACATAGGTCACATATTCAATTCAAATGATGTAACGACTTTAATGATTTCTTAAATTTACGCGAACACTACACATTGAATAAAACTAAATTTACGGATTTTATCGCGTTTATTTCACCACTTTTACTTATGTTTAATTCCCGACGTTTCGCCCCTCCGTGACCATGGTTGCTGTAAAGCACCCGAAACGTCGGGAATTAAAAATAAGTAAAAGTGGTGAAATAAATGCGATAAAATCCGTAAATTTAGTTTTATTCAAGATGTAACGACTTTTTTCAAATTTTTCTCCTTGTAGTATTTATGGTTTGTGCTTGTTGCTCCCCCATTTACCAAATATGCAGCAATATTCAAAGCTTAAGCTATTTAATAGCTGAGTGCTCCTAAGTAGTTTTCAACCTGCAACAAAAATAAAATTTATTTAAAAAAGTAATAATGAGTTGATAAACATAGTAGCAATTTATTTAACATTGTGTGAGTACTGCAAAGGTTCTTTTTAGATACAATCAGTCACTAAGGGTTAATTTTTCAATGGTCACATATAAGTTATTGGGGGGGGGCAATATTCAGCTATGGACTTATAAAGGGCTGTAATGATGATGATAAAGTAAGTTGTGTTAACAGTAGAATAAAAGGAAACAAAACCACTAAAAGCAAAACAAGTTTTTATAAAACTTGTACAGATATTATCCTATTTAAATTTCTTACTTTTAACTTCCGATATTTTCAGTGCTTTGCAGCACCCATAACATTGTATTCTTCATCATATGGTAAGTCAACTGCCAGAAATGCACCTCTTTTGATGGAACTAATGTGGAATGCCTTGTTTCCAGTAAAAAGTCTCCAGATGTCTACACTTATGGAAGGCCAGTGTTCCCAAGCCCAAGTGGAGCGACGTCTCAGCGATGAGTTAGACCACTAAAAGCTATTGGACCCAATGGGACAGCTTGCTGCTTCAGAATGGAGTTCTGTGCTGTAAATGGGAAAATGTTCGAGGAGACGACAGCTGTCATTTATAAATGGTTGTCCCTAAAGCTAAAGTACCAGATGTTCTACAGCTGTACCATAATGATTGTTCAGGAGGCCATCTGGGAGTTAAACGAACTCTACTGAAGATCCGAGAATGGTTTTACAGGGTCCACTGACGACATGATGTCGAGGACTGGTGTCGCAAATGTACTAGTTGTGCGGCTGTAAAGGGACCTCAGACTCCTACTAGAGATGCATTGAAGTTGTACAATGTTGGTGCACCATGAGTGAGAATAACCATTGACGTGGCGGGGCCGTTTCCGGAGAGTGAAAGCGGTAACAAGTATTTCATGGTTGTGATGGATTACTTCATTAAGTGGCCAGAAGTCTTCGCCATTCCAAATCAAGAAGCTTCAACAGTTGCAGATAAACTAGTTCATGAAGTCTTCTGTCGTTTTGGAGTACCTTTAGAGATTCACAGCGATCAAGGAAAGAATTTTGAGTCTCAAATATTCCAGGAAACTTGTCGAGTTATGGGTACTCATAAAACAATAACGACTTCTTATCACCCGCAATCCGAAGGAATGGTAGAACGATTTAATCAGACATTGGAGAGGTACCTAGCAAAAGTTGTAGACAACCGGCAACGAGTTTTTGTTGTCATATCGAAGCGCTGTTCACGAAAGTACATCAGTGACACCAGCTTTCGCAAACTTTGGAAGAGAATTACGGCTGCCTGCAGACCTGCTCACCGGGATACCACCTGATGCCCCACGCAGTATAACCGATTATGCAAATGACTTGCGGAACAAAATGAATGACATTTATGAGCAGGTCAGATAATCGGGCCAGCAAATATCTGAAAAGATGAAAACCCGGTATGACCGCAAAATGAACAACAAAGGGTTCGACGAAGGTTCACTAGTGTTGTTGCACAATCCAGTCCGCAGCAAAGGGAAGTCTC
The DNA here is from genome assembly GCA_907164705.1 of Parnassius apollo. Lineage (NCBI taxonomy): Eukaryota > Metazoa > Arthropoda > Insecta > Lepidoptera > Papilionidae > Parnassius > Parnassius apollo. The sequence continues at coordinate 9,913,628 of CAJQZP010000975.1, forward strand.
CTAAGCTTCAAGCTAAATGGGACGGCCCGTACCGGATTGTGACCAGGATCAACGATGTAACCTACCGGATACAGAAAGGCGCAAGAGGGACTCCTAAGATCGTCCATGTGGATCGCCTGGCGCGTTATTATGGGGCCGATAATGCTCGGGACGAACATGTCTTAGGCGCCTAAGTTGACGGCTGGTACCTGGCACTAGCGCCATCTAGTGTCGGGTAACAGAGCGAGGAGAGCTTTCCAGAAAATGCCACGACTAATCTTTCAACCAACAGCGCCATCTAGTATCGAATTGAAGAACTAAGCTTTCTAGAAGCCCCACACTCGAACTTTCTGCGCCTGGTCGGTCGGGTCGCCTTATTTACTGGAATATTCTGGATGTTTTGGTAGAAAATGTGTATTTAAGCCGCTGCAAGCTGCAGTCGGGGCGGTATTGAATTTGGCGAGACAAGCGAAGCTTCGGAGCGAAATAAAGTGAATCAGTGTGATTAAGTATTAGTATCTTTTAAGTTTTAATTAGTATGAAGTGGATTAAAGTGTTAATTTTGGTAATTCAATCGGCAGTTTTTATTGTCACGAACCCTAAACTCGTAACATGTTTATTTATATTATCATCACTAGCTTTTTGAAATATCTATGCATTTTCTTACTAATTTACATGATTCTAATATGTATAAAGATATAACTGTTAATATCTTGTATTGTATAAAGTATGGTCTACAGCTTCCCTAGACAATATTTGTTACAACTCTTATTTTGACATTTGACATTTGATACATTTTTACTTTTGAGAGGTGATTTACGTTCTTGAGTACACATATAAAAATATCAAATATGTATGATGGTAGTGTGAGGATGTTATGTTTAATAAAGTAGGGCCTACAATTGTCAAGATCTTGAATTTGGCTTATGATTCTGATACATTTCTTTTGCAGTATAACTAGATCTTGAATGTGTAAACTATTTCCCCATAACATAATGCCGTATCATAGCCAGGAGTGTGCTTAAGCATAGCATGCTGACAGTGCGGGTTTTTATTTGGTGCTGATTTAAGTTGGAATAGAGTATATGTGAATCTAGATAGTTTGTTTTTAATATGTTCAGTGTGTGTTTTCCAGTAGATGTGCATGTCTATAGTTATACTAAGTAATTTGAATGTATACACGGTTACTATTTATATTTTATATGTTGTTGTATCTTGTGTCAATATTTATGGATGTGTTTTTGTATTCTCTACATTGAATAGTTTTTGTTTTGTTACAGTTTCTTTCTAAGTAATGGTCTCTAAATGGTAAAAGCCTCAGATTTACTGTCTAGTTTCCTGAAGTATTGGTGTTGGGTTTTTGTTTTGTCATACGTAATCAATATTGATATATCATCAGCGAATAAGATTGGCAATGTTTGTTCCTTATTTAGAACTTTTGGCAAGTGGTTGATGTATATCACAAATAGCACACAACCCAACACGCTGCCTTGTGGGATTGCACATTTTATGCTTTTTTTTTCAGATCGCACTAATTTGAACTATTTGTGATCTATTTTTCCATATGATTTAAACAATGTGTAAGCTGAGCCACGAATAGCAGAACCATGTAGATTATGTAAAATGTAAAATTATATCATACAATACTTTGTCATATGCTTTTGTTGTCAAGTAATACTCTTAGCACACATTTCTTGTCATTTATACGTTTTAGTCAGTCTGGATATATTTATATACTGATAGTGCAGTTGATCTTAATTTTCTAAAGCCATTTTGGCTGTCATCAATAATATTATATTTTTCTAAAAAATCTTATAATCTGATTTTCTAAAGCCATTTTGGCTGTCATCAAGAATATTATATTTTTTTAAAAAATCTTATAATCTGATTTTCTAAAGCCATTTTGGCTGTCATCAAGAATATTATATTGTTCTAAAAAAATTTATAATCTGATTTTCTAAAGCCATTTTGGCTGTCATCAAGAATATTATATTTTTCTAAAAAATCTTATAATCTGATTCACATGGCTTTTTCAAACACTTTCGCAAACATGGGTAATAGGGCTAGGTCTATAACTACTAGGAGTGTAAGTGGCACATATTTAGGAAATGGTATTGTACTATTGCACGTAAATAAGTTTTACCTTCTAATATATTCAGGTGAAACTGGAAGTTGCTCACCATTGATTGCGATCTCGGTGCCCGCGCTTCTCTACGGCGGACGGGTACTGCTCTCCCTTCTTTTTTTTTTCGCCCGAAGCAAATAAAGGGCTACCCTATACGTAGGGAGGCGGAAAATGCATTACGCATACCACGATAGCCGGTCTATCGTGGTTATGAGGGACTCACATCCTACCGGGGACCTAAGTGATACCCTCTAAAAACCGCCTTTAGGGACAGGCAACTGGCTGATTAAGCTTTATTGTGCCTTATCGTGAGCGACCCTCTTTTGGGAAAAGAGGGCGCAGGCGGCTACGAGCCGCTGAGGGAGTGCCTACGAAGGCAAATTAATTATGAGTGAGTAATAATTAAATTTATTTAAATTTAATTAGAGTTAGCCTGAGCCGCCAGGAGGCAGTTCAGGTCGTTTGTTAGTTTATTAGGCGGGTCCGAGAGAGAGTTTCTCGGCCTGCGGACTCGATAGCGAGAGGGGGGTGGGGCTGCATAAGTAGCTGCCTCCCGAATTAAACTCTCCCTCCGCGCCTCCGGGCTCTTATATACACTCTAGGGGTAGGGCAGAAAAGACCACGCGGATAGTGGGGTGCTCTGATTCGGTTTTGGGTACTTTTTGGATATTAAATAAGTAAGTAAACACTTTATTGTAGTAAGAATTAGATAATACAGAAAGTTGCAAACAATAAAATACAAGTACAAAAACTGTACTAATTAAGAAATACAAACAAGTTGCAAACAATGAAATACAAGTACTAAGATGGAACATAAATAAACTTTATTCTACTTTATATAAATATATAATTGTACTTATCAAATCTTCCTATGCATCTAATTGGTTTGTGAAAATTTTTCGTCTCCAAAACTAACGAAATGTACTCGATAACAAATAGTATTGATACTTTTGATACGATACTTGGTATCGAGTAGGTATCGATACTTTCAAAATATTCGGAACCTACACTAATCGACGTATGACATCAATCATTTGTCAAATTTATTTTGTAATTGCGTGTTATTGCCAATTTGTATGAAAAGTTTAAAAAAAATATATCTCATGAACCGTAAGTTTCCGCAACCTAAAACTTTGCAAAACGCTTTCTTTTAGTGAGTACTATCTACAAAAAATATGGGCTTTGAAATCGATGGTCCATATTGGAATATATCAGCCACCAGATTTATTCGGGATAACTAATCGCAGCTCAATGTGTCGGTAGCACACATCATCATCATCAGCCTGCAGCAGTCCACTGCTGGAAATAGGCCTCTCACAAGACGCGCCACTTAGCCCGATCTTCGGCTACACGGACTCAGTTTTTATCAACCACCTTGCGCAGATCGACGCTCCATCTGGTCAGGAGGCATCCCACACTACGTTTGCCTAGACGCAGTCTTCACTCCATAACACATATATAATAAAAAGTAGCACACATGCAACTTATTATTATAAAAGTTCTTGTACATAACCTTTGAATTTTTTACATATATTTATGTCGTAGCGTAATGGCCGCGGCGCTTGCTTGCCGCGACACGTGGTGGGGTGTGGACACTGGACAGAAACGTCAAAACAAACGTCAATCTAAATCTTTTTTTTTTTGCGCCCGAAGCAAACATGGGCAACCCTCGGAAAGCGGGGGAGGGAGGCGGTGAATGCTCATACTCATAGCATACCACGCAGCCGGCTGCGTGGTTATGTGGTGACTTTTACCCACTAAACACCGCCTTTGTGGATTGGCTTACCGATCTGACGAGAGATCTCTAAGCCGTATACGAACGCGACCCTCCTTGGCAGAAAGGAGGGCGCAGGATCTAAATCCGTAGCTACATAATATTTATACATTTGTAGTCGATAGCTGTCAACTTCGATTTTTGAGGACCATAGACATAAGGCTAGGAATATTTGTATAGAGATTACCACCCGTGGTTAAAAATTGAGGACAATTGATTAAATTGTGTTCACTACTACATTTAGGATATATCTAGGATACACAGTAATCTATGATTTAGGATAATGTTTGGAAAGTAAGGTTGAATCACTTGAGCTATAATCGGGATTAGCGACGGTGGCCATGGTTTTTAAATTAGACATGGTATTATAATTTTTATACGATTATCCTGCGCTACGTGAGACTTGAAACATCTCGAATAAATCGGCACGATTTCGTATAAATCCTATAAAACATATCTAGCTATCGGCTTTTCCTTGTTTAAGCTGCCCTTGACTCACTATAGGATTTTGAATCTAACTTATGAGTGAAATGGATATTAGGAGTATCCCAGTCTTCCCAGTACTTAACAGGTTCACCCCACGTTGCTAACGCACGTATATTCTAACTTAATTGATCGATGACGCGTTTTAAAACTACCGATGATTCCTTTGTAATAGGCTCGAGTTTAAATAAAGCGGATACACGATTTTAAATGAGCAAAACATTTATTGTTGAATCATACGGAAGATTCCATGCTACTTCATAGAAGTTGCTTGCGAAAAACTGATAAGATTGAAGTACCACAGCAGCCGATTTATCTAAAGATGCACGTAGATAATGAGATTTATAAACATTTTCTATTCCATCGTTAGTGTGAATAAAACTGGTAAAGGTGTCTCGAAACTCTAGCCAACCTTCATATGACCCACTAAACCTTTGCAACTGAATTGTTGGTTATTTAACTAGCTTTTTATACTTTCTTGTACAGGCGCGAGAAAAGTTATCAATACACGCTTATTCTTTATTAATCTCACTATATTGTGATAGAATATTTTGTGCCTTTGAGAGTGTCTTATAATACTGTGACTCAAAATAATTACGCTCGACGAAAATTATAACAACATTATCGCTGATGCACTCGAGTCATAATTATACCCCGTCAAATTGGTCGTACAGTGAATCAATTTTACTCATACGCAATTACAACCCACCTACCGCTGAAGAATCCTACGAAATAACGCTAAGCGAATATAAATGATTTGTGAAAAAGAATAAACGACCTTTAAAACTTCCTCGCTTTTTAGGAGCCCCCTTACATTTCGGCGTTACACTTTGTCTTGGTATTTTACGCACAGAGCGGGCGGGCGGTGAACCACACGAGCGATACTTTCTTTCATATCTGTTCACTCACTCACATTATGATACAACTAAACTGATGATCTTCCATAATACAAGTCTTAGTCTTAGGATGGAGTTCAGTGGATGGAAATTTTTGGTGTGTCATTTTTATGTTATCTAATTAATTTATCATAATCTATTTTGGTATATTTTTAATTATTTATGAACCTTAGTGTTGAAATAGTACACATAAATATTTAAATTGTTATGCAGTATTCGATTGTTAACCGATGTTGGTTAATAATCGATTATATCTACTAACGGTAGCATAGTGGTTTAAATAAATAATAGTACGGTTGCAAACTGTTTAAAAAAATAAAACAACCAAATGTAACTCATTTTTTTAATCGCTACTTACAGTCAATTACGATTTTTTTTATTACAAAAATATTTGCAGCAACGGTATTGATTGAGCTTATCTCGAGTCGATAATTTCAGGCAGTACACACTTTTCATAAAACGCTTGTAACTTGGGTAACATATTCAAAATCTAAAATTGGTCGTATTTGTAGACTTTTACCAATAGTCCATATGGAAGGCATGCAGACATTTATATTCTTCTTTATTATTTCCCCAGAGATAGGACATTTCTTTTTTTCGTTTAGTGACGCATTGATACTTGTACTTATTTTTCCCCATTCTGACTGGTAAGAAAGCTCAGCTACAATCAAAATAACTATAATGAGTTAACTATCTGGTATAATAATAATGTACGAACTTTATACTATTTGAAATATTTTCGCATAATATATTACAGTAAATACTTCCAACGATCAAAAACTGCGGGCATAGTTGACGATGCTCTAGCACCTACAAAATAGCAGCGCCACCATCGATCACTAATAAAGAATTTTTATTAGTGATCGATGAGCGCCACGGCAATCGACGCACACTACGATAGTACCGAAACGAAGCAGCGAGCGAAATAAACCGATGCATGTTCAGCCTCGATAAGCGCTCGCGCTATGATGATCTCAGATGGTTTTTTTTGCGCCCAACAGCAAAATAAAGGGCTACCCTGCGGGAAGCGGGAGAGGGAGGTGGTGAATGTTCTTAGCATACCACGCAGCCGGCTGCGTGTTTATGTGGGACTCACTACGAAATCTAAGTGCCTACCCACTAAAAACCACCTGGGACTGGCTTTGGCCTGGAGGGCCTTTCTGCCGTATCGGAAGCGACCCCCGCTTCGGAAGGAGGCCCTCCATTGGGGAAACGGGGGCACAGGATCTCAGATGGCCGGCGCAGTGAAACGCATAGTAGTTTTATTTAATTAATTAAAAATTAATAGTAACGATTTAAAAAGTAAAAATAATAGTATAGTTTAATCAAATGTTAATAATTATTTTGGTGTAAGTAAATTTTACGTCAAAATTATGTAGAACTTCGGAGATATTTGGGGCTTGTATCGAAGCTTTTTCGGTTGTTAATTGAATAATGTCGATTTTTTTCCTTATATTTGTAAGATAAAAATATTTTTTGATGGTCGATATTCAATAGAATCTACAAATTAGAGCCCCCAAATCGTGTCTCTGAGAGTTTTGGCCTAAACATGTATCAGGAGAATGATTATTATTACTAAGTAAATAAATAAGTTATCTAAAATTTGCCTTGAGCTCATTGTAGTAGACAAAACGAACAATTTTTATGAAGTAATTTTTATGATTAAAACTACTTTTACGGATTTTATCGCGTTTATTTTTACATTTTATTTTTAATTCCCGACGTTTCGGGCGCTTTCCAGCACCCATGGTCACGGGGGACTGAGATGACTGACGTCCCGATGTCATTGTTAAACCCGGAGTACCTTCAGCTTTTTTAATTATTGTTTATGGTCCGATCTATGCAAAATGAACTGACTATGGTCTGAAGTCTTGCAGTGGTATGCTTGGGTTTAGTTTTAATTTTATTGATTATAGGATCCCAAGCAGGTGGTAGTACCCAGCCTCCTTCTCTATTGAAATTAGGATGTTTTTTAATTTCAATAGCCTCACGTATCATCCTTGGTAGGAATCGGTGTTCTTTCGCGAGGATTTGTGGTCTATCAAATCTGATGTAATGGTTGGGGCCGTCTAGGATATGATCACAAACTGCAGTTTGTGATCATATCCTAGAAGTATCCGTAAAAGTAGTTTTAATCATCTGTAGTGTTCGCGTAAATATAAGAAATCATTAAGTAATTTTTATTTCAAGCAACGAACGAAAAACATACAATTTCAACGAGGAAACCTTGTAGTTTTGCGTTTTGTAATACTCCTCAGAATTAAATCTTTTTCATCGGTTTTACTTGGGGGCGTTTGTTATCAACTTTGCAACTGGAACGTTATGCAATAAACAGACAAACAAAGTTATAATGCACAGTGGTAACTAACACTAACACTATTATAGTAATACTTACGAAAATTAGTAATACAATTTATCAACCTTAATAATAAGTGAGTACCTAACCATTAAGTGTTCGATTTATATAAAAATTGTTAGCTTTTTGTCCTTTGTGTGCTGGTGCAAAATCCAAGTTGAATCTTCAAATTGTTTAAACTCGAAATGAAATCGAAACGGATGATATCAAGAATCAACACTACGGGACGTCTGCACTGTGAACATTTACAGGATCACTTCCGTTACTACTCGTATATCAGAGTTGATAGACCACTGATTAGCTGCAAGAGTAACCCTCGCACTAGCTAGTCTTCAGTCTCACACCCCGCCGCCACCTCTCTGAGGCTCTTTGTCAGCCTCAACATCTTGAGGGGCCTTGAAAGAAGCAACGACTTCTTTCAAAATTTCATGAGTATCGTCTTCATCTACTGTAGCTTCTTCATCAGGACTAGCGCCGCCTGTTGCAACCTTTTCAGCATCTTCATTATCATCAATGTCTAATGGGAGAGGGCAAACTTTATTAAGTGCTCGTCGTTTGATACCCCGGTAAGTAATAACATTTGCAATCCTGGAACCATCAGCTCCAGTATAAAGTTGATATACACGTCCAAATTTCCACTTCAAGGAAGGTAATTTTTCTTTTTTGAATACTACTAAGTCACCCAGTTCAGGTTCTTCTGGCGTATTATCCATTTCACTGCTGTAGTTAGGGGAGCTACTCATAATGCCATCTGTTCTAGAAGTGGTTCGTGATTTGCTCCATCATCTGATATCTGGTGCGTATCGTCTTTGAGCTGAATTTTGGTGGTGACAGCAGTGACGCCAGTGGCCGCCCGGGAAGGAAGTACCTTGGGGTCAAAGGAGAGAGATCCGTTGGGTCGGGTGATAAGGGAATAAGGAGTCGGGAGTTGAGGAGCTTCAATTTGTGTGAAAACCATACTCAATTCCTCGGAAGTAAGGCTTAGCATTTCCTACAACACGTTTTAAATTATGTTTTGCGCTCTTTATACCAGCTTCCCAGAATCCACCGTAAGTAGGAAAATATGGATTTAAGAATTTAAATTTAATGCCTTTATTAGCGAAAAAATCTTTCAAAAAGTTTACTTCAGATCGCAATGCTCAGCCTAATCCATTGTTTGCTCTAATATAGTTAGTTCTTTGCATTGTAACATGGACTTGCTGCCTTCGGAATACCGAATCGGAATTCCGTATGTATGTGGCCGACTTAGGGCCACCACACACTACATACAGAATTTCGTATCGGAATTGCGAAATGGAAGGAACGGGTCGACCACACACATAGAGAATCCCGTTTTACCCGCAAAATTCCGTACGGAAAACTACCGTAGATTTGTGATGGGTCATTGATTTTATATGAACTTGCTGCATTCGGAATTCCGAAACAGAATGCCGAAACGGAATTCCGTATGTATGTGGTGGGCCTAAAAGGAGGTGAAATGGGGGTAGCAAAACTTAAAAATCTTATTTTAAAACTTTATCTTACCCCGATGGAGTAATTGACAAAATTGCCTTAACATTTGGTATTATTTCCCTTTATAATAAGTACTGTTTGTCTGCTTATAACTATTCAATTTGAAATTTCTTTACCTTAAAAATTTGGGAATTTTTTTTAATCTTGTATATTGTTGCGCGCCTAAGTTGACGTCTGGCACTAGCGCCATCTAGTGTCGGGTAACAGAGCGAGGAGAGCTTTCCAGAAAATGACATGACTAATCTTTTAACCAACAGCGCCATCTAGTATCGAATTGAAGAACTAAACTTTCTAGAAGCCTTACACTCGAACTTTCTGCATCTGGTCGGTCGGCGCCCGTATCTACGGGAATATTGTGGATGTTTCGGCGTAAAAGTGTATTTAAACCCGCTGCATGCCGCGATCGGGGCAGTATTGAATTCGGCGAGACAAGCGAAGCTTCGGAGCGAAATAGAGTGAATCAGTGTGATTAATTATTAGTGTTTTAAGTTTTAATTAGTGTAAAGTGAATTAAAGTGTTAATTTTGGTAATTCAATCGGCAGTTTTTATTGTCACGAACCTCAAGCTCGTAACTATTGGTGTCAGAAGTGGGATAAAATCGTGCCGATTTTACCTAAGGAGGAAATGGCCCTGTCCGTACCCGAATTCAACGCCAGGAGGAGACGGACCAGAGACGATTTGGTGGTGCAACGCTCAGACGTCAGAGAGCCAACTGCCAGCCACGGGGGCTGGCCCGTTAGGAGCTCCTACACCTGCAGCACCTGACTTAGGTGCTCTGATGGTGATGCTGGCTGGATGCAGGCTCGCTGACAGGAGGAACAGGTCCGTCGGTTGGAAGAGCAGCTGCGGGGCGGACAGGACGAACAGGCTCGCCGACAGGAGGAACAGGCCCGCCGACAGGAGGAACAGGCCCGCCGACAGGAGGAACAGGCCCGCCGACAGGAGGAAAAAGTCCGTCGTTTGGAAGAGCAGCTCAAACGCGATAAGGAAGAGCAGATGCTCCTCATGAAGGACGTCCACGCTACTTTCGGAAAAGAGATACGGGAGGTGAAGGATAGGGCTGCTCAGCATGACAACCGCCTGTCGGAAACTGAAACCCAAATAGCGAAAGCTGAAACCCGAATCGAGAAAGCTGAAACCCGAATCGACGAAGTGAACAATCGGGTTAACAACGTGATGGCTGACGTGAAGAAAACGCTGGACGACCTCAAACTGGGGGATGGAATTACAGCTCCCGTAGTAGCTACAACACCCTCGCTATGTGGGTTCAAAGTGCCGCCGTTCGACGGGACTTCTTCCTGGTTGGCCTACAAAAACCAGTTCGAAGCTGTTATGAAGGCGAACGGCTGGAATAAAAGTCAGGCCATGACCGCTCTCACACTAGGCCTGCGCGACCAGGCCTTAACAGTTCTGAAAGCTCTCGGTGAGGAAGTGACTTATGAGCAACTCCTTGAGGCATTGGAGGCGAGATATGGCGACGCTCACCTGGAACACGTCTTTCATGCGCAGCTTAAAGATCGCGTGCAGCGCATCAACGAAAACCTGCAGCAGTGGGCTCTAGAGGTGGAGAAGCTGGTGCGAAAAGTATACCGGTCTGTACCTGCGCTCATTGAAGGAAACTTGGTGCAGACATTCATCGACGGCATCCGAGACCTGGAAGTCAGAACTGCTGTGAGGCTCGGGCACCACGAGATGCTTAAGGACGCCTTGGCCCATGCACTGGAGGTGGTAACGTCTTTAAAGAAAAAAAATTTGTAATAGATGCAATAGTGTCCATCTATGAGACGCCCGCAGTAGTGAATTCTAGTTCTTTGTTTTGCGGGTGGCGAAAAAAGGAACTAAAGTTTGCCATACTGCATCACGTTCAAATTCGGTTGAATTGTTAGAATCGTAAAGAATCTAGCGCCCTCGAGCAGATAAACGGAGCTTGGTTGATTCCAATCTCATTCGATGATTTATGCAAAAATTAGATGTGGCATTTGGATATGCCATGTATAACACAAGACTTCGGAATTTTTTAAACAATTTATTAAAACAGAAAAGTAGAAAGTATTTACATATGCTTTTTAATATTTTTATTTTAATATTTAATATTTTTAATTTTAATTTTTTTTTATTCTAATATAAACAGGTTGTGGTTTTTAAGGTCACCTCAGACACATGTTTCTTATATCGGTTTTTTAATGTACATTTTATCTGTATGCACTTTGCAAAATTCAGAAATCAAAAATAATTAAAAAAAATTAATTCTTTTTGATTTACTTTTTACGTACGTTTCAGTTTTGCAAATCGTGTAACGTTGCGTTATGTTAATACCTAGAGCAAGATTGCTGATACGTACAGTACCATTCGTAAATAATTAGTACTGTAGATACAGTAAATCGAACAAGTACCAGGAGCCTTTCAAAGAAATGAGTACCCATGTTATATATTTATTCAATTTTATACTTATGTCCATCCATTCATTTAGTTTTTATTGTTGCCTAGCTATAGTTTGTTCAGCTGATTATTTCAGAGAAGCTACTGAGTAAATTTTGAAAATATTGCACTTTATCCTCATTTTTATGTACTAAAACTGTAAATGATTAACAATAACACATATTTTGACACAAAACTGACAGTCAACACTAAAATTTTACGTACATTTCAAGTCAAATTTCCGCAACCAGCATGTTAGTTCTAAGAGAGCGGTTTGCTTCATACTAATTAAAAAACAATTTTACGAGTACACGTACTTAATGAGATAAAATAAAAAATGAGATTTCAAATAAGTAGGTTGCTTACCCAGGCATTGTTTTAACACAATTCACCACACAATTAATATAAATTAGTACAAAATAACTGCTAACAACATTATTGTTAGCGCGCGTCAGTCACACTTGGTCACACTGATGCCTAACTCAAGGCACGGACGACTTTATCAGAGGGTATATATAAAAAATCCTACTAAAGTGTATAAGCTGTGGGGTTTTTATGGTAACCTTTTTTATCCTGTACACATCGACATATGGTAGAATGAGTTAGACATAGTGCGTAATGCTTTATTTCGACATTAAAAGAGCGGGTAAAAAATGTCCAAGTACTGGACTTGGACACCCGCAGTCAACGGAGATATTTTCGTGTCCAAGGGTTAGACGTCCGCAGTTGAGAGGTTAAGGGTACTCCTAATTTGGCCCATTTTCATCAATTTGGTCGATAAACTTTCGCCAAGGACGTCCCTGTCTGACTTTCCCGTTCACTTCTGCGATATATATTTGCTTTGTCACTCTTCTCACCACCGAAGCATTCCTTTCTTAATCCGGGTACAACATCTTCTTGCGAACCACACTCTTCTCTTATCACACAATTTCTCACCCTGTCACTCAGATTCAGCCCTAATATATACTTAACGACCGCATTTCTACTGCGTTTATTCTACTCTCATGCTTCTTCTGCCACACCCAACTTTCACTACCATATGTTATAGGGACCAACACAGCATTGTGACTTGCCATACATGCCTTTTCGACACATTCTGATTTTCCACAATATAGTGTAGGGCCCCATTTACTCTATTTCCTGCGTTCACTCGTCGTTCTATATCCTTATCATATCCCCCATCATTGCTAAATATGCATCCCAAATATACAAAGTCATCTACTTACTCTATCAACTCCTCTTCTATTCTTATTTCACATATCGTTTTACTTTCTTCTCTATCAAAAACCATAACTTTCATCTTACTTGCGTTCACTTTCATACCCTTTTCTTTAATGACCTGTTCATTAATGTAAACATCATTTGTAACTCGACCGCCGACGACGCAAAAATAACTTAATCATCGCCGTACAAAAGGCATTTGACTGTTAACTCATCCATTCTTAATCCGCATTCTTCCACTTCCAAATTTCGCAAACAACTGTCTATAAATAGTTTTAACAGCCAAGGGGAAGCCACACAGCCCTGTCTAACACATTTATAAATGCCAATCCAGTCCGAGTAGACCCCGTTGATCCTAACACAGGCTCACCCAGCGCTCAACCCAAATAAGTTCAGCATTTGCTATAGCTCATCCCTGTCCAATCTGTCGTAAGCCTTTTCCAAGTCCATGAACGCACAAAAAACTTGTTGGTTTTTGGCCAAAAACTTCTCCGCGATCATGCGCATGGAAAATCCCAAAGTTTGCCATCAGTTTCTTTTATGACTCTCTCAATTAGTACCTTAGCATAGAGTTTTCCCACAATGCTGGCTGGGAAGGCTGATACCACGATTGTTTTTACAGTCCTGCTGCGACCCTTTTCTTTTATATATTGAGACTATCACGGCTTTGCACTTGTATACCGGTACCCGCTTCAGTTCCCAGCATAAATTAAACAAGGTGTACAGCAGGCCTGCCACCACTTCCTCTCCAGCCCTTAGCACTTCGAGTGACACTCTATCATATCCGGCTGCCTTACCTGCTTTTCATTGCTTTCATTATTTCATCTATACTTATCTACCTATCTCTTTCCTCTTCTTTCGGAATTTCTATTTCATTTAGTTCATACGTCGTTTTCTCACTCATAAACAAACTTTCAAAATATTCCTTCAATCTCTTTAAACTCAAAACTTCATCATTCAGAATATAGCCATTCTCGTCTTTTATAGCATTAATTATATGATGTTTTGCATGTCCCGTGGTAGTTCTTACGAGTTACCTGAACATTTTGATATTTGGAAGTTATCCGATAATCTTCCATCATTCTTATTCGTTCTTTCTTGCTTTTTCCTTTCAACTACTTCTTTTTACTCTCTTATTTAGATGTCTAAAGACTGCCTTTTTCTTTCAATATCATTGTGGCGGTGGAAGGAAAAGGGGAGATCTCCCGCCGGGCAAGGTGTTCTGCCCGAGGAGTGGCCAACGCTCCATGTGATCGTTCGGAGCTAGTCTATATATACTGTTTTTGATTCGGAACTCTGATTCGTCTCTTCTTTTTTTTTTACTTCAAATATATATTTCATTATATATTATTCAAACATTACATTTTTTACATTTACATTTTTGTTGGCAACAAATTCTCTTCTTTTATCTTTATTTATTTTATTTTATTTTATTTATATCTTTATTTTATTTATTTTATTTTATTTTATTCTTATTGGAAAACTTACAGCTAACATCAACAGTAAATAAATGAATAACAACTAGAAGGTCATTTAAAAGTTTTCACCTATAGACAATATGAACTTAAAAACAATAATTCTAGTCGGTAAAAGATAGACATCGATTAAGACAAATACAGTAAATTAACTAAATTAAACAGAAAAATTCTGAACAAAAGAATCTTTTCGCTAATATTTTTGATTCGAGAAACACTGGTGCTAAACAGATCCAAGTTAACGCTATTGGAAATGTCGTTAAAAGTTTGGCACGCACGTATCATTTAAAAGAATTTTGCCTGTATTTATTCCGGGTATGCGGCACGTGGAGTAAGCTACTTACAAGACAGTCAGAAGTATTTGTAATGAGACATAAAATTTTCATGTCATCAGCATAAATGATTATTTTGGAGTAAGTGAAGCAGGAACCTATATCATTTATAAAAATCGCAAAAAGCAACGGACCTAATAGCGATCCATACGGTATACCTGAAGGGATTTGCACAGTTGCTGACGTATAACCATTGAGTACTACTGTCTGACAACGATTCTCAATATAAGATTTAAACCACCTAAACAGCTCGCCGCTGATACCTACCTCGAGTAGTCTGCTGAGAAGTATAACGTGATCTAAGCGGTCAAACGCCTTACTATAATCAGTGTAGACTACGTCAACTTGTAAGCGCTCAGACATGATGTTAGTTAAATAGTCAGAACAGACAATAAGGTTCGAAACAGTGGATCTACCTTTTAAAAAGCCGTGTTGATAATCACTGAGTGTTTGTTTGATGCCATGATATACATACGAGTATACGATTTTCTCAAAGATTTTGTTGAATAAACAAAGCTTGGATATTGGCCTATAGTTTTCTACACGGTCCTTTAGACCATTTTTATGGATGGGGGTAATAAACGCAGATTTTCAAATAAGAGATACTGTTATTTCCTTAAGAGAACGTCTGTATATTATTTTTAACGGTATAGTCAAGCTTTTTAGCACACTTACTTATAAGAATGGGTGGTATACCATCTGGGCCTTTTTTTTTTTTTTTTAACATGGGGAAATGCCTACGCATACCCGCCTCGCGGGGGCAAGGACGGGTTATGTCGGACTCGCACCGACTAAAACCCCATGGTGTTCCACCTTCGTCGCATATTGGCAGGGCTACGGGAACGCTTTCGCACACATCCGCGGCCCCACCAGCGACTGCCGCCCCATAGCAGCACCTCATCGGGAGAGGAATATTCCTCCCCGTTCTCCTTCCTAAGTAAGGCGCACCAGAACACATGGCACGCCTTCCTCCACGGCCTCCAATTACATCTGCGCAACAGACGCCCCCGCGTCCGATGCGCGAAGGCCATGGGGCCAGGAAAAACGAGCACTTAGAAGTACTAGCCTTCCCGACCCCAGCGGCGGATCTGGTCTATGGCTCCGCCGCCAACCAAGATTCGGCTGCGGAGGATAGGGAGAGCGGCGCCTCGCAATTCCGACAATCCTCTCCCCCCGCAGCCCCATCACCACCGCATCAACGGTACGGCCCCGTTTGAGTCGCGGAGGATAGGGCGAGTGGCGCATCGCCATTCCAACACTCCTCTTCCTCCGCGACTCCACCTCGGCTGCAGCGGTAGGTGGGGAGGAAATTCGGAATTTTCAACGCTTATAACTTTTAAATATAATCTGTTTTTACTTTTTTGTTTCCATACAGGGCTAGATAATGATAAAACAAATTGAAATCATTTTTTATTTTGTACGTACACCATCAAACAATGGAGTAATCGCCAGACTACGTTTGTATGGAAGAACGAGTGACTAGTGTACCCTTAACATTGGTATGAGAGTTATATTGCTGCAGATTACACGTATTTAAGGTATCAAAAGTCAGACTGAATGGACCCCTCAATATTTTCTGGACAAAGAGAGTACCCATCATCATCAAGAGTCCAAGATATATTTGGCAGATTAAAATCTCCCAAAATAACGAAAGCATCAGATTGGTCGTTACTATGTCGTATAATTTTGTATAAAAACAAGCTAACTGTGCAGATAAAGAGTTACCCAGATTTTGTCTGCATAAGTAAATCGTACAAATATGCAGTTTATATGTAGTTTTCGGTTTGTAACGCCGAAGAGACGATAAACGATTTAACGATACCCATATGTCTTCGGCAGAGGAACACCAGTCGACCCGCTCCTCCGCTGCAAGATCACGCCTAACATTATAGTTTCTATCACGTCCCCAAACAACATAACGGTCATCAAAGAGCTCGTTATTACAAAAGTCATCGTTAAGCCACGTCTCCGTCAAACATATAACATCATAATTGTTAATACATACATTTCTCAGAAAATTTGATGCCTTTGTTCGCAGAACACGTACATTTTGATAGTAAATTTCAACAGCCATCATTAAAATCATACAAAAACACAGAAAGAGCGCTGAAAATGACATACCATAACATAAAAAGCAGTGCGAATACGCACCTAAAGTGTGGTGGTAAATAAATAATATTAATAAAAAGTATATGGATGTGTTTAACTACAACAAATAACAGCACTGATTTGTTCAAATTATAGCAATCATTAAAGAAATAAGATGCATAATGTGTAGTATAAATATCAACGAAGAAATATTGATTATTTATACAACAGTAAAATACTGCAAGAAATAATTTAAGATTTGTCTAACTAAGCGCTATCTTAATTAATATCAGATAAGATGTAAGGTACAAATAAATATTATTAATAAAAAGTATATGGATGTGTTTAACTACAACAAATAACAGCACTAATTTGTTCAAAGATGCATAATGTGTAGTAATATCAACGAAGAAATATTGATTATTTATACAACAGTAAAATACTGCAAGAAATAATTTAAGATTTGTCAAACTAAGCGCTATCTTAATTAATATCACATAAGGTGTAAGGTACAAATAAATAATATTAATAAAAAGTATATGGATGTGTTTAACTACAACAAATAACAGCACTAATTTGTTCAAATTGTAGCAATCATTAAAGAAATAAGATGCATAATGTGTAGTATAAATATCAACGAAGAAATATTGATTATTTATACAATAGTAAAATACTGCAAGATATAATTTAAGATTTGTCAAACTAAGCGCTATCTTAATTAATATCACATAAGGTGTAAGGTACAAATAAATAATATTAATAAAAAGTATATGGATGTGTTTAACTACAACAAATAACAGCACTAATTTGTTCAAAGATGCATAATGTGTAGTAATATCAACGAAGAAATATTGATTATTTATACAACAGTAAAATACTGCAAGAAATAATTTAAGATTTGTCAAACTAAGCGCTATCTTAATTAATATCACATAAGGTGTAAGGTACAAATAAATAATATTAATAAAAAGTATATGGATGTGTTTAACTACAACAAATAACAGCACTAATTTGTTCAAATTGTAGCAATCATTAAAGAAATAAGATGCATAATGTGTAGTATAAATATCAACGAAGAAATATTGATGATTTATACAACAGTAAAATACTGCAAGAAATAATTTAAGATTTGTCAAACTAAGCGCTATCTTAATTAATATCAGATAAGATGTAAGGTACAAATAAATAATATTAATAAAAAGTATATGGATGTGTTTAACTACAACAAATAACAGCACTAATTTGTTCAAAGATGCATAATGTGTAGTAATATCAACGAAGAAATATTGATTATTTATACAACAGTAAAATACTGCAAGAAATAATTTAAGATTTGTCAAACTAAGCGCTATCTTAATTAATATCACATAAGGTGTAAGGTACAAATAAATAATATTAATAAAAAGTATATGGATGTGTTTAACTACAACAAATAACAGCACTAATTTGTTCAAATTGTAGCAATCATTAAAGAAATAAGATGCATAATGTGTAGTATAAATATCAACGAAGAAATATTGATTATTTATACAACAGTAAAATACTGCAAGATATAATTTAAGATTTGTCAAACTAAGCGCTATCTTAATTAATATCATATAAGGTGTAAGGTACAAATAAATAATATTAATAAAAAGTATATGGATGTGTTTAACTACAGCAAATAACAACGCCAATTTGTTCAAATTGTAGCAATCATTAAAGAAAATAGATGCATAATGTGAGTAGTTAGTTAGTACCAGTTCTGGCTCACTGAGTCAGAAGTGGTACAAGTACAACGTTCGTCGACTCACGATCCTAGAAAAAGAAAGGTTTCGGCATGCTCTGATCACGAATCTGCGGTCCATTTTTGCGTAGGATGCACGGTTCCGATGTGCAGATGTGCAGATCAATTAACTCTTATCTAATTGATATCCGGTGAGGGCCTCCACCGTCATTAGCACACCATTGTTCTTATCTATTTATCTATTGTTCATTGAATACCGTCATTATCTATTCTTTCTCAGCGTTATCAGTGCTATTGTATTATACTCCTTTGTTCCTATCTACAACACTAATCTGATACATCAATAAAACACATTACCTAATTTTGTTAAAATTTTTATTTACAAAATACAAAATCTTATTACTTATTATCTATAAAATAGGAGCGAAACATCTTATCCATTAAAATATCGTTGTACAATGTGTTCCCTATAAATATACTCGTAAAACTATGCATTGAACATCCCTGAAACTTATATAGCAAATACATTAAGCAATATTCGCCACAAACTGAAGTCCAATCATTCTGAATCCTATCAACATTCCAGTTCCATCTTTTACAATTTCTTTTTAAAAACTCTAGATGATATCGTACAGGTGCTCGTCCATATGATTCAAAATATTGACCGACGTCATTCGTATCGATATATAAAGCTACCCAATGTGACCCTGGTTTATCATCTGTATCCAAATTGCATATTATATACGTTGGTACGTGGGTGTACATGGGCAGTCTATTGGCAGCATAAACATTTTTTTGTAGAGTGGGGTGAATCTTTTTCAGATGTTGTTGTACATCTAGTGTATCCATGATATTACTGCTATTAGTAGATTATTACAGTACCAATCTACTCAATGACTAACATAGGAATGTTCAATTATAGTGATTTCTAAATATTAAATTGCATTCATTTGTGTTATACAAAACGTATTTGAGTCATCAATACACTGAACAAGACATAACACGAAGGACGAAGGAATGCTGAGATAATTGAGTGGATTATCGAGTGGACTAGCCAGTTAACATGGAAAATGCAAAGAAAATGATACTTATCGAACCTGGATTGATTGAAAAATTAAAACAAGAAAATAAGGTTAATAGTAGTTTATCTCGATTAGATATTGAAATGCAAAATATTATGAATAGTAAGACGGAAGACCGAAAGAAATGGATGTTATATTTACAAACACTGCAAAGATACCTTCATTTTACTGAAGAGGATCGTCAATTACTCACATTACTTCTTTATTTTCTTCTTGATTCTGATACATCTAATGAAGATTCAAATGAGTCTAAAATTGGTTTTAAAAATTAAGATAGAGATCTAAAGACTTCAGTTGATACTGAATCTTTGTTGGAGGAGAATCGATCCATTAAAAGTAAAGAAAATGTTGAAAATCCACTTTACACACCAGCTCAAATACTCAGTTTAATACCAAAAACTTATAATAAAAAAGGACAGTTATTATTAAACTTAGTTGAAACAAGTAAAAGTAAAATACATTGGGATAATGAAGGTACAGTCATAATTGATAACGAAAAAATTCCTGGAAGTAATATTGTTGATTTAATAAATGATTCACTAAGACCCTTAAAAAGAAGTGATCCAGTAGGGTGGGATAGATTTGCTGAAGCATTAAAAGATATTAAAGTACCACTTACTTATATTGGAAATCCAAAGAGATGTGAGTTTAATAACCAACTTCAAGCAAAAGATCTGAACAAACCCTCTGAGATTGAATTTCAAGAGTTTTGCACACCGAGCAGTAGAGATAAAAAGTCTACAACTAAAATACGTAAAAAGGCTTGAGTGTGAAAAATGGACCCCGTACTAGAAGAAATTAACAGGATTTATTATGATCCATCTAACCCCGCTGGTAGTATTGATAAATTATCAAAAGCCATGAAGAGTAAAATGAATAAAAAGCAAGTAAAGGAATGGTTAAAATCACAAGAAACATACACATTACATAAACCCATTCGAAAAAAATTCCCGCGTAATAGGTACATTCTATCAAATATTAATGATCTGTGGCAAGCTGATTTAAGTGATATGCGAACTTATTCTCAATATAATGATGGTTTCAAGTATATACTTTGTGTTATTGATGTATTTAGTAAATATGCTTTTGCAAGACCAATGAAAAAGAAAAACTCAGAAACAACTAAAGAATGTTTGGAAAGTATATTTACTGAAAGTAATTTAACACCTACTCACATACAATCTGATAAAGGTACAGAATTTGTTTCAAAAGATGTACAAAAATACTTTAAATACAAAAAGATTAATTACTATACTACTGTTACGCGCTCCAGTCAACGATACACTAGCGCCATCTAGTGTCAGGAACGAGAGCGAGGGGAGCATTGAGAAAATGACATCACAAATTACTCAACCGACAGCGCCTAGTCGAAACTCGAACGCTCGGTGCCTTGCCCGTGTTTACTTGAACATTCTGGATATTTCTTTGCTAATTTAAATATATAGGCGCTGCAAGATGCGATCGAGGCAGAGTGAACTCGGCGACACAAGCGAAGCTTCGGAGTGGAATTAAGTGAATTAGTGTGTTTAAATTATTAGTGTTTTAACTTTAATTGTGTAAAGTAAATTAAAGTGTTAATTTAGGTAATTTTATCGGCAATTTTTATTGTCACGAACCTCAAGCTCGTAACAATTGGTGTCAGAAGTGGGATAAAATAATGCCGATTTTACCTAAGGAGGAAACGGAGGGTGTCCGTACCCGAAGTCAACGCCAACAGGAGACGGACCAGAGGAGATTTGGTGGTGCAACGCCGCAGATGTCTGAGGGCCAGCCGCCGGCCACGGAAGCCGGCCCGTCAGCAGCTTCTGCGTCTGTGGCACCTGACTTAGGTGCTCTGATGGTGATGCTGCAGCAGCTGCGGGGCGGACAGGAGGAACAGGCCCGTCAGTTGAAAGAGCAGCAGGAGGAACAGGCCCGCCGACACGAGGAACAGGCCCGTCAGTTGAAAGAGCAGCAGGAGGAACAGGCCCGCCGACACGAGGAACAGGCCCGCCGACAGGAGGAACAGATGCTCCTCATGAAGGACCTTCACGCTACCTTCGGAAAGGAGATAAAGGAGGTGAAGGATAGGGTTGCTCACCATGACAACCGCCTGTCGGAAGCTGAAAACCGAATCGAGAAAGCTGAAACCCGAATCGACCAAGTAAACAATCGGGTTGAAAACGTAATGGCTGACATGAAGAAATCACTGGACGAACTCAAACTTGGAGATGGAGCTACAGCTCCCGTAGTAGCTACAACACCTTCGCTACGTGGGTTCAAGATGCCACCGTTCGATGGTACCTCTTCCTGGTCAGCCTACAAAATCCAGTTCGAGGCTGTTATGAAGGCGAACGGCTGGAATAAAAGTCAGGCCATGACTGCTCTCACACTAGGCCTGCGCGACCAGGCCTTAACAGTTCTGGAAGCTCTCGGCGAGGAAGTGACTTATGAGCAACTCCTTGAGGCATTGGAGGCGAGGTATGGCGACGCTCACCTGGAACACGTCTTTCGTGCGCAGCTTAAAGATCGTGTGCAGCGCATCAACGAAAACCTGCAGCAGTGGGCTCTAGAAGTGGAGAAGCTGGTGCGAAAAGCATACCGGTCTGTACCTGCGCTCATTGAAGGGAACCTGGTGCAGACATTCATCGACGGCATCCGCGACCTGGAAGTCAGAGCTGCTGTGAGGCTCGGGCACCACGAAACGCTTAAGGACGCCTTGGCCCATGCACTGGAAGTGGAAGCCGTGCGGCAGGATCATCGTTCCCATCGCGTCAGGGAGGTTGCAGCAGCTACAGTTCGCGACCGCAGCAAAGGATACAGCCCTAGGTGCTATGGCTGTGGGGAAAAGGGCCATCTTCGATCCAGCTGCCCTAAACGAACCGTGGAAAGGAGAGTTGATCGATCTCGAGAGGGTAGTGCAGCTAACGGCACTGCCTGGCGGCGACAGGATCATCGTTCACCTCACGCTAGGGAGGTTACAGCAGTTACGGTTCGCGACCACAATAAAAGATACAGCCCTAGGTGCTATGGCAGTGGGGAAAGGGGCCATCTTCGGTCCAGCTGCCCTGAGCACACCCTACGAAGGGAAGGTGAACGGTCTCAGAAAGGAAGTGCGGCTAACAGCACCGCCCAGCAGCAGCAGGAATACGACTTTACTATCAGACACTGCAGCGGGAAATCTCACGGCAACGCAGATGCATTGTCAAGAAGACCTTGTCCTGAAGATTGCAACCACTGTAGTAGGCAAGAGAGTAAGGAGGTGGTATCCGTGAGGATGCTCAGGACAGACCACCTCAGCAACGGGTGGAAGGACAACCTACGACATGCACAGCAGGAAGATCCGGACATCAAGCCGATTCTGGGATGGATGAAGGCCCGTG
This sequence comes from Parnassius apollo, assembly GCA_907164705.1. Classification (NCBI taxonomy): domain Eukaryota; kingdom Metazoa; phylum Arthropoda; class Insecta; order Lepidoptera; family Papilionidae; genus Parnassius; species Parnassius apollo. The sequence continues at coordinate 9,936,458 of CAJQZP010000975.1, forward strand.
CTACCAAGCCTAAGTGGAGGGACGTCTCAGCGATGAGTTCAACCACGAAAAGCTATTGGGCCCAATGGGACAGCTTGCTGATTCAGGATGGAGTCCTGTGCCGTAAATGGGACAATGGTCGAAGAGACAGCTGTCGTTTGCAAATGGTTGTCCCTAAAGCTAAAGTGCCGAATGTTCTACAGTTGTGCCATAATGGTCGTTCAAGAGTCCATCTGGGAGTTAAACGAACTCTACTGAAGGTCCGAGAACAGTTTTACTGGGTCCATTATCGTGACGATGTCGAGAATTGGTGTCGTACATGTACAAGTTGTGCGGCCGAGCGGGGACCTCGGACACGTAGTAGAGGAGCACCGAAATTGTACAATGTTGGTGCACCACGGGATAGGACAGCCCTTGACATTGCGGAGCCGTTACAGAAAGGCGCAAGAGGGACTCCTAAGATCGTCCATGTGAATCGCTTGGCGCGTTATTATGGGGCCGATAATGCTCGGGACGAGCATGTCTTAGGAGGGGGCAGTGTTACGCGCTCCAGTCAACGATACACTAGCGCCATCTAGTGTCAGGAACGAGAGCGAGGGGAGCATTGAGAAAATGACATCACAAATTACTCAACCGACAGCGCCTAGTCGAAACTCGAACGCTCGGTGCCTTGCCCGTGTTTACTTGAACATTCTGGATATTTCTTTGCTAATTTAAATATATAGGCGCTGCAAGATGCGATCGAGGCAGAGTGAACTCGGCGACACAAGCGAAGCTTCGGAGTGGAATTAAGTGAATTAGTGTGTTTAAATTATTAGTGTTTTAACTTTAATTGTGTAAAGTAAATTAAAGTGTTAATTTAGGTAATTTTATCGGCAATTTTTATTGTCACGAACCTCAAGCTCGTAACACTACTAACAATCCTGACATGAATGAAACACAAAAATGAAAATGTGGCATTATTTCACTCATAATAATACTTATAGATATATAGATGTTTTACAAGATTTAATATACTCTTATAATCACAGCTTTCACTCTAGTATTAAGATGTGCTCATGTGATGTAAATTCCAACAATATTATGACCGTTTGGACTAATCTTTATGATAGACGGCCAAACAAACTTTCTTTAGAAAATCCTAAACCAAATTTCAATGTGGGTGATTATGTTCGAATAACTAAATATAAACATGTTTTCCAAAAAAGGATATGAATCAAATTGGAGTGATGAAATATTTATTATATCTTCAATAATTGATAGATCTCCATGGGTTGTTTATACAATAACAGATTTACAAAATGAACCAATAGTTGGTACTTTTTATGAAAGAGAATTACAGAAAATCACTTACAACCCCACCTCACAATATAAAATAGATAAAATAATTGACACTCGTTAATCAGGTAACAGAAAAGAAGTATTAGTGAAGTGGAAAGGTTATCCAGATAAATTTAACAGTTAGATTTTGGCTTCTAGTTTAAAATAAATATGAATAAAAAAAGTTTTTATTTAACTTTGCTCAGCAATAGTTCAATGGAATACTTTCCTGATAACAAGACCACAAATTTTTCAACGAAATTACCGAAAGCTATTAAATTAGAAGGTGAATGGTCGGTTGGATTTGTCGAGTTTCAATATCCATGTACCATGTTTACTGTTCAAGATCATGGAAATGTTTAGTTTAGTTTAGTTTGCAACGGGCTGTTTTCCGCAACTCCACGTCTCTGCGCGTATTTTGCGTGTGGGCAGGAATAATGTGATTATTCGAGCCATGAGATCTCCCCGAAGAAGCTCAACAGTCCCTTGATGTTGCATGCAACTTCGGGGGAGTGATCCCGGCGTGCCGAGATGTTTAGCCCTGTACGTAGCGACCTCCGGACATTTCAGTAGCACGTGGGCCGCCGTTTCTTCCTCCCCCATACATGCCCTGCACAGGGGACTATCTGTAACACCTATAGTAAATAAATGTTTGTTAAAGGTGCCATGTCCTGTGATAGCACTAGTTACTATCCTGATCTGCGGCTTGTTCAGTCTCATTAGAACTTTGGTTAAGCGACTGTTTATTACAGGTAGGGCCTCCCTAGCTTGTCTACAGTCTATTAGATTTTTCCAAAGCTGAGCGTGTTGATTAGTGAAGTGTCTACGTACCATTGAACGAACGTTACCAAAGGGGATTGGTATGATTGGTTCCGGCCCTATAGTGGCCAGAGCCGATCCTCTTCTGGCCAGTTCGTCCGCTGCATCGTTGCCTCTGGATCCACTGTGTCCCTTTATCCATTGTAGAGTCATCATGGAAATGTTATATACATTACAAATTATTAATAAATTAGCAATGAAGCATCCGGAATAAATGCGCGCAAAGCGACGAGTGTTCTAGTGTAGATTTTCTAGAAACTTAGTTCTTCGGATGGCGCTGTCAGTAAAGATTTGTGATGTCATTTTCTGCAAAGCTCCCCTCGCTCTCGTTCCTGACACTAGATGGCGCTAGTGTATGATGTTGAGCGCGTAACACTGCCCCCTCCTAAGACATGCTCGTCTCGAGCATTATCGGTCCCATAATAACGCGCCAGGCGATCCACATGGGCGATCTTAGGAGTCCCTCTTGCGCCTTTCTGTAACGGCTCCGCAATGTCTAGGGCTGTCCTATCCCATGGTGCACCAACATTACACAATTTCGATGCTCCGCTATTACGTGTCTGAGGTCCCTTCACGGCCGCACAACTTGTACATGTACGACACCAATCCTCGACATCGTCACGACAATGGACCCAGTAAAACTGTTCTCGGACCTTCAGTAGAGTTCGTTTAACTCCCAGATGGACTCTTGAACGACCATTATGGCACAGCTGTAGAACATTCGGCACTTTAGCTTTAGGGACAACCATTTGCAAACGACAACTGTCTCCTCGACCATTGTCCCATTTACGGCACAGGACTCCATCCTGAAGCAGCAAGCTGTCCCATTGGGCCCAATAGCTTTTCGTGGTTGAACTCATTGCTGAGACGTCCCTCCACTTAGGCTTGGTAGCACGGGCCTTCATCCATCCCAGAATCGGCTTGATGTCCGGATCTTCCTGCTGTGCATGTCGTAGGCTGTCCTTCCACCCGTTGCTGAGGTGGTCTGTCCTGAGCATTCTCACGGATACCACTTCCTTACTCTCTTACCTACTACAATGGTTGCAATCTTCAGGACAAGGTCTTCTTGTCAATGCATCTGCGTTGCCGTGAGATTTCCCACTGCAGTGTCTGATAGTAAAGTCGTATTCCTGCTGCTGCTGGGCGGTGCTGTTAGCCGCACTTCCTTTCTGAGATCGTTCACCTTCCCTTCCTAGGGTGTGCTTAGGGCAGCTGGACCGAAGATGGCCCCTTTCCCCACAGCCATAGCACCTAGGGCTGTATCTTTTATTGTGGTCGTGAACCGTAACTGCTGTAACCTCGCTAGCGTGAGGTGAACGATGATCCTGTCGCCGCCAGGCAGTGCCGTTAGCTGCACTACCCTCTCGAGATCGATCAACTCTCCTTTCCACGGTTCGCTTAGGGCAGCTGGATCGAAGATGGCCTTTTTCCCCACAGCCATAGCACCTTGGGCTGTATCCTTTGTTGCGGTCGCGAACTGTAGCTGCTGCAACCTCCCTGACGCGATGGGAACGATGATCCTGCCGCACGGCTTCCACTTCCAGTGCATGGGCCAAGGCGTCCTTAAGCGTCTCGTGGTGCCCGAGCCTCACAGCAGCTCTGACTTCCAGGTCGCGGATGCCGTCGATGAATATCTGCACCAGGTTCCCTTTAATGAGCGCAGGTACAGACCGGTATGCTTTTCGCACCAGCTTCTCCACTTCTAGAGCCCACTGCTGCAGGTTTTCGTTGATGCGCTGCACACGATCTTTAAGCTGCGCACGAAAGACGTGTTCCAGGTGAGCGTCGCCATATCTCGCCTCCAATGCCTCAAGGAGTTGCTCATAAGTCACTTCCTCACCGAGAGCTTCCAGAACTGTTAAGGCCTGGTCACGCAGGCCTAGTGTGAGAGCAGTCATGGCCTGATTTTTATTCCAGCCGTTCGCCTTCATAACAGCTTCGAACTGGATTTTGTAGGCTGACCAGGAAGAGGTACCTTCGAACGGTGGAAGCTTGAACCCACGTAGCGAAGGTGTTGTAGCTACTACGGGAGCTGTAGCTCCATCTCCAAGTTTGAGTTCGTCCAGTGATTTCTTCATGTCAGCCATTACGTTGTCAACCCGATTGTTTACATGGTCGATTCGGGTTTCAGCTTCCGACAATCGGTTGTCATGTTGAGCAACCTTATCATTCACCTCCCGTATCTCTTTTCCGAAGGTAGCGTGAAGGTCCTTCATGAGGAGCATCTGCTCTTCCAACCGACGGGCCTGTTCCTCTTGTCGGCGGGCCTGTTCATCCTGTCCGCACCGCAGCTGCTCTTCCAGCCGACGGACCTGTTCCTCCTGTCGGCGGGCCTATTCCTCCTGCTGGCGAGCCCGTTCCTCCTGTCGCTCTTTCAACCAACGGGCCTGTTCCTCCAGCATCACCATCAGAGCACCTAAGTCAGGTGCTGCAGATGTAGGGGCTACTGACGGGCCTGCAGCCGGTGGCTGGCCTTCCAACGTCTGCGGCGTTGCACCCTCCGTTTCCTCCTTAGGTAAAAGCGGCATGATTTTATCCCACTTCTGACACCAATTGTTACGAGCTTGAGGTTCGTGACAATAAAAATTGCCGATAAAATTACCTAAATTAACACTTTAATTTACTTTACACAAATTAAAACTTAAAACACTAATAATTAAACACACTAATTCACTTTATTCCGCTCCGAAGCTTCGCTTGTCTCGCCAAATCCAATACTACTCCGATCGCACCTTGCAGTGCCTATATATACAAATTAGCAATGAAGCATCCGGAATATTCAAGTAAATGCGCGCAAAGCGACGAGTGTTCGAGTGTACATTTTCTAGAAACTTAGTTCTTCGGATGGCGCTGTCAGTAAAGATTTGTGATGTCATTTTCTGCAAAGCTCCCCTCGCTCTCGTTCCTGACACTAGATGGCGCTAGTGTATGACGTAGAGCGCGTTAACAATATTTTAAGAGTGTTAAATGGTATTGGAGAGAACTTGAAATTTCGCTATGATGAAATAACAAAATTTGTGTCTATTTCTGTTTTGGATAAAAATATAACATCCGTAACATAATCACCCAAATTAAGTTTACAACTAGGTTATGAACCAAATAAAAATCTCCTAGAGAGAAATTTTGGAAAGTGTCCTGCTAATTTACACTTAGGGTTACCATCTCAACTATTTCTATATTGCGACATTATCGATCCTCAGATTGTGGGTGATGTTATGACTCCTTACTATGAGTCATTTCATTAGATCCTACAAAATACATTTATGGTGCAAATAAAATGCACGTTTTCTCTCAACCTCACTACTTACCTGTTATGCGAAGAGTTCGATACGCTGGAAACAGTTATAAGATCGAGCACAGGACAAAAAATACCATTCCAGTTTGGAACCGTGTGTATTAAACGACATTTCCGAAAATTATAATAATGAATTCTCTTCGTGATCATCATAAATGTCCATATGAAAATTATTATACACATCAAGCTGGGTCAGAAGTTGGATTAATTTATAAGGGTTCATTCACCATACCAACGCGGTCATGGTATTGGGAGCTTCTTAGGGAGGTTATTTAGATCAGTTTTACCTTTACTTTCAAGTGGTGCTCGAGTGATTGGTAAGGAGGCATTAGGCGCTGGAGTAGGACTTTTATCGGATATGGTTCAAGCGCGTCCTATGGAAGCCTCATAAAAGATCGTCTAAAGCACGTTAGTACGATTTTAAAACGAAAGGCTGATGAGAAAATTGATCAATTTAACATGACAGGATCTGGGTATAAAACTAAAAGAAAACGATTGACCTCGTTCATTCCACCATTAACTGCTAAAGTGAAAGCTGCGAAAAAACTTGGTCTAAAACCAAAAAATATCAAAGATATATTTTCAAATTAAATATGTCTTTCCTTCATAATCATTCTTGCGAGTGCGTTAAGTCAAAATTAGATTTGTTTGCACTACCGTCTACACAAACTAGCATTGAAAATGGATTGTGGATTCATTATAAACCAATTTCATCTCTTGGTGATGATGGACCTATCGAGTTTCAAGTTCCTGGGACAGGCGATGACTACATAGATTTGTCTCATACATTACTCCACATAAAGGCAAAAGTATTAAATCAAGATTCAACTAACTTGATATCTACTACAATAGTAGCACCTGTAAATAATTGGCTGCATTCACTTTTTAGTCAACTTGATGTTTATTTAAACCAAAAACTTGTATCACAACCTAATAATACCTATGCATATCGAACATACATGGAAACCCTTTTAAACTATGCTCCTGCTGCTAAACAATCTCATCTTACTTGTAGTCTTTGGTATGATGATACTGCAGGAAAAATGGATTCTACGGATGGTAAAAACATAGGATTTGTTAAAAGACAGGAATTGATTAGTGAAAGTAAGGAAATAGAAATGATTGGTCATCTTCACGATGACATTTTCAACCAAGATAAATTTTTAATTAATGGTATTAAAATGAGTGTTAAATTGGTTCAATCAAGAGAGAGCTTTAATTTAATTGCTGGGTCAAACGATGTAAAGTTTAAAGTTTGCATTACGGACGCAACTCTTATTGTTCGACGAGCACGAATTAATCCAAGTGTATTACTCGCACATCAAAAAGTTTTAGCTTCTACCACTGCTAAATATCTTATTACTCGAGCTGAAGTAAAAGTTTTAACAATTCCATCGGGTGTTCAAGGAAAAACTCTTGATAATATATTTTTAGGGCAGGTACCCAAAAGATGTATAATTGGATTTGTGAACAATTCTGCATTTAATGGTTCCCTTACTAAAAATCCATTTAACTTTGAAAACTATGGTATTAATTCTTTCAGCTTATATATTGATGGTCAACAAATACCTTCAAAAGCTTTGCAACCATCTTTTAATAATAGTATATTTACTCAGCATATCATACTCTATTCTCGGGAACTGGTATTCACTTTCTTAATGAAGGAAATGGAATCTCTTGTGAACAGTATGCCAAAGGTTACTGTCTATTAGCATTTGACTTAACTCCTGATTTATCAGCCAACTCATCAGCTCATTAGAATCTCATAAAGCATGGTAGTGTAAGATTAGAAGTACGATTTGAATCCTCAGTAATACAAACAATTAACTGTATAGTTTATGCTGAGTTTGATAATATTATTGAGATAGATAAAAACAAAAATGTTACTGTAGACTATAGTAGCTAAGGTTATAATATGTGTTGTGTGTTAGATTTTATGAGTTATGTGTAACTATGTGAAACGTTATAAAATTAAATAAAACAAATTGTACGCAATATATTATTTTTTATTTCTTTATAAATATTCTATTTAATCTAATACAAAACTCTGTTCGAGTTTAAATTTTACATAAGCGCACTGACTAAACCACTGAACATGCTGCTGCCAAGGATCATCATCATCTTCCCAATCTTTTAAACTACCACCACAATGGAAACACTTGTGAAGCCGGTTTCTTTTACACTGGCCATGCAGACAGGACCTGCATGGCCAGTGTAAAAGAAACCGGCTTCTGCAAGATCATCAGGTTTATAACGCATAACGAGAGGCCAGTTTTCGAAACTGAGCAACCGGCTAGATTGTGAACTGAAGAATGGATATTTAGCTCTTTAGTACTGCATATTCTTCTCGTTTTCTTCTCCACTCAGTGTTGTAGTATTGTTATTCAATCATGTCTTCTGTACACGTATGCCACACTCATCTCTTCCTTGTGCTCTTGTCTTCCTGTAATTTAAGTAAACAGAATCACATTCACTAATGATCAGCTAATGACTGTCATTGTTAAAAAAGTATTTTTAACTTTTTCACTTTCTGCTATTGTCTTTGTAATATCGTATACGAGGGCGTTTGTGTTATCGTAGATGCTATCCTTATTAGTCTTTACGTAATATTTAATCCTCGTGGAAGCATGTTTCCAATGATCAGTAGTTGGAATCTTGGATAGCTTCTACATATCGTACATTTCAATTTTGATGAGATGCATCGCTTGGTCTCTGTCGTCAGAATTAGTAGAAATGTATGATACACCATCTCTAGCGGCTCGTGCTACGGTTGATGATAACAGCTTCATCTTTTTTATTTTTGATTCAGCTTCAAAAAAATGATCAATCGATTGCGATTTTCTTTTTCCACCATCGCATGTGTTATTATTAATGACGATGTCATCACTCTCTTCTTGAGGGGAGAGTGGCGAGTAGTAATACTGTTTATAGGTATTTTCATCGAAGCTCAATGATTTCTGCAACAACACAGTTATCATATTAATATCAATTTGTTAACACTTAATCATAAAAGTTAAAAAAGTTAAAGTTACAGCCTATTAAAGTCCACTACTGTACATAGGCCCCCTCTCATTTCTGAGAGGGTTTTAGGGCTAGGAAATGTTCGCCGCGCTGCCTCAATGCGTGTTGGCAAACTACACATGCCTTCGAAATTTTCTCAGACATGCAGGTTTCCTCACGATGTTTTCCTTCACCGCTGAGCACGTGGTAAATCAGCACTTAAAATTGCAATTAACAATTTAATTGGTGCCGGCGGGGATCGAACCCATGTCGCGTACTGTGAAATTTACAGTTTGCGCTAACCATCTGAGCTACCACGCCTCTTCAAACATTGAAACATTGTCAACATTAAATCAACTCCTTTGACTGATATTATCATATGACACATAAATGTTATGATAATACTATCTGTGCCCGTGACTTCGTTCATCAACACTTACATCCATGGCTTTGATGTGTTGAAGTAACACAAATGTAGTATTGATAGATCCACTGCGGTCAAACGACCATACACTAACTCCATGACTGCAGTTGCTTGGTCTTATATAGTACCAGTAAGTAATAATTCTAATCTAAAGAATTTCTGCAGTGGAATTGATAGTAACTTTAAGCGTCAACAAGCTTATCTCTCATTCCGTTGCTTATCTCAGCATTCCTTCGTCCTTCGTGTTGTGTCTTGTTCAGTGTATTGATGACTCAAATACGTTTTGTATAACACAAAAGAATGCAATTTAATATTTAGAAATCACTATAATTGAACATTCCTATGTTAGTCATTGAGTAGATTGGTACTGTAATAATCTACTAATAGCAGTAATATTATGGATACACTAGATGTACAACAACATCTGAAAAAGATTCACTCCACTCTAGAAAATAATGTTTATGCTGCCAATAGACTGCCCATGTACACCCACGTACCAACGTATATAATATGCAATTTGGATACAGATGATAAACCAGGGTCACATTGGGTAGCTTTATATATCGATACGAATGACGTCGGTCAATATTTTGATTCATATGGACGAGCACCTGTACGATATCATCTAGAGTTTTTAAAAAGAAATTGTAAAAGATGGAACTGGAATGTTGATAGGATTCAGAATGAGTGGACTTCAGTTTGTGGCGAATATTGCTTAATGTATTTGCTATATAAGTTTCAGGGATGTTCAATGCATATTTTTACGAGTATATTTACAGGTAACACATTGTACAACGATATTTTAGTGGATGAGATGTTTCGCTCCTATTTTATAGATAATAAGTAATAAGATTTTGTATTTTGTAAATAAAAATTTTAACAAAATTAGGTAATGTGTTTTATTGATGTTTCAGATTAGTGTTGTAGATAGGAACAAAGGAGTATAATACAATAGCACTGATAACGCTGAGGAAGAATAGATAATGACGGTATTCAATGAACAATAGATAAATAGATAAGAACAATGGTCTGCTAATGACGGTGGAGGCCCTCACCGGATATCAATTAGATGAGTTAATTGATCTGCACATCTGCACACCGGAACCGTGCATCCTGCGCAAAAATGGACCGCAGATTCGTGATCAGAGCATGCCAAAACCTTTTCTTTTTTTTTTTTTTAAGGATCGTGAGTCGACGAACGTTGTACTTGTACCACTTCTGACTCAGTGAGCCAGAACTGGTACTAACTAACTACTAATGTGTAGTATAAATATTAACGAAGAAATATTGATTATTTATACAACAGTAAAATAACGCAGGAAATAATTTAAGATTTGTCAAACTAAGCGCTATCTTAATTAATATCACATAAGGTGTAAGGTACAAATAAAACATGCACCGAGCAGCTATTAAACCAAGCGACAACAGAACAACAACGTGTACCATCAGTGATAAAATAAGTAAATAGAATAAACTTAACGTATCAGTGTTTCCCAAACTTTTTTCACAAATTGATATAGAAAGGAACAAATTTCTATTCAGAAAATCTTCTTTAAATCTGCTTCCGTTTTTATTGCATATGTAGGAGATGTCGCGTTCTTTTCATTATTATTGTATTCATTAGAATTGTACAGTTTTTTTACCCATATATAAGAAATTTTTTTTTTCATATATATGGGTTTTCCCTAGCAAGAGCTTTTGACTTATTAAGTAGCTGTTTATTCTCAAACGTAAGGTGGTCATTGATGAAAATCCTGCTATCACTTCTCAATCCTAAATCCGCAGCAGTTAAAGTTTTACATTTTTTAGCAGCAGCTATAAAATTATCTCTCAGGTAACGGGTGTGAAGTGACACAATGATGTTTTTGGTGTTTTTATTATTACGCTGAGGTACTCTTGCGACGTAGTTGATTTGCTCCTTAGGAACTTCGTAACCTATTTTACTACCAATATTGGAAATAATAGTAAAAAGATTTTCAGACGAGGTTACAGGAACGCCTTTGATCTCAATGTTGTTCAGGCGCGATCTTCGCTGATTTTCGCGTACAGCGGCCTCAAGCTTCTCCAATCGATGTTCAACACATACAACATCATCCTTCGTTTTTTGAAGAGGCTGAATTTCCCGATCGATCTCGGTCAGTTTGTTAGTGAGTCCCTCAACTGAAGTTTGCACATGGTTCAAGGAGTTTTTAAATTCCATCATTTCACTCTTCATAACCTTAAGATCTGAAAGGTCAGCCTGGATAGTCTTGACACTTGCAATTAACTGTGGTAATGACGATATTTGTTTGGTAATCTTACTAAGCTCAAGACGAATATTCTCCAGATCACCATGAGATGGTACCCTTCCTTGTACTGTTTTCTCAGAAGAAAGATTAGGACTCACAGTTCCTGTCTTACAGGTATTGCATTTCCAAGTAGCCTTTCTGTCCCCAAGTTTGCGATATCCTGCCTCTGTTATTCCTGCACATTGGAAATAGAAACGGTTGAGGCACATCGTCCACTGCACACGATCCCTGGCTTCACTATTACACTGGTGACACATTAACATGTTGGATAAGATATAGTTTGAGAAACTCTGACTACAAAAACAATAGCGATCGAATGGCAACAGCGCAATGCATATGTTTGTTGCGTTTACCGTCTACCGACCAACTGACTGTATATGTATGTATGTATTATTGTACGTATATTTATGATATATGTGTGTATATTTAAATGTATTGTGTATGTATGTACTTTGTACATATGTATATTTTAATGTATGTGTATGTATGTTCACTTATTTATGTATAATGGTCGCACGTGCCAACAATTGTCCTTGACACCCAGGGTTGACTGGCAGAGAATGCCACATGGCATTAAGTACGCCCTATGTACCCTTAAGCTTAAGGTGTTACATGTAAGTTTTTAAATAAATAAATAGCACGACTTAGGCTTCGATGTGTTTCGCTTGTGGCGCGACAGCGCTGCCACATCATCATTTGCACCGCCAGAATTACCAGCCTTTGTTGCTAGTAAATCTAGCCATGCTCTCTTCTTTGTTTCAACTTCCATACGTACCTCATCATCCCACCGTAACATACTACTTTTCCTTTCATTCGTTCTTTTACTAACACCACATACATCGGTATATGCATCCACTGAACCTTTCCTAACATTTTGCCATACATTCTCGTTAACTCATTCATACATAATTGTTTTTCTCACCCTCATCTTGTAACTTTTCTGTTCTAATTCTCTGCAACGCAGTGGTAAACACAGATGAACGCAAGTGTGAAGAACGCAGTGGTAAAGACATGTCCGATGGAGCCAACGTCTGAATAGACCATTGATTTGGCATAAAACCAAATAATGATCCGTTCCTACGTTTGACCTCCGGTAAACCCTTGTGTCTACAACTACGCTCACCTCTCTCCTAAGTATACATCATCACCTCTTTCCCAAGTATACGGTGATGAGGCTTTCACTATTCTCATTTATACTTTCATCACCAAACACTCCCAATATCATCACTTTCATAACCAAGCCTCTTCACCCCAACCCTTCCATTAAAATCTCCTAGCATAAAAATATTTTCATTTCCCTTACATTTCATTAACACCATCCTTACCATTTCCCAAAACTGCTCTCGGATATAAGTTGGCTTAGACTTGTCTGGGGCGTAAACCCCTAGCACAAACAACTTCTTTAAGCACACTTTCATTCATAGCCATACATAAATCGACGCTATACTGGTGATTCGTTCCAAAAGATTGGACAGTATATGACGTCATACTTTTGCGCCATTTAGAAAAGTGTTGGCGATTATTTTGTCATTTTGTGATCCAAAAATCATTATATCCTCCTAATGGATATACCAGCAATTATTCTATAATTTTTTGCATTTGAATAAATAGAAACAAATTCTGGCATGCTTCATTCAGCGCACACACAATAAAAAATTGTTTTATTGTGGCCGGATATCCGACGCAATATGGCGGCGTCACGCCAGTACAATATAGTGTCAATTGATGACGTCATTAGCATTTAACAGTGTACTGTGTTGTATTTCGGAACATACCCTAAATGTTCGAGTTGTTTGTTCGACACTCTATTTTCCATTTTATACTAAAAAGGCGATATTAATTACATTTAAATCAATATAAATGCGAAGTAGCAATCAAAATGATTACCGCTATTACTTACTTTTTGGTTTTAAAACACAAAGGACTGTTGGAAATCGAATAAAACAAACGCCACGCTTAACCTTTTTTTTAGCTGTTTACAAATTTGGATATATGAAATGTGTAAAAACTATAAAGATTCTTATTATGCAAAAATTCGTTTGCTAATCGTTCGCTAGGCACATAACTCATAACGCGACAACACTAGCGCCAATAGCAATTTGGTAGCGAGAACCACGGCGTTGACAGCTAGAACATTTTTTTAAAACTTAAGAGTTTGGAGGGCACTCTTAAATCAACACTTGGTGGCGCCACAGACTTCCTATTTTGACAAATGTCAGTTAAATGTTGACACTTGAAAGTAGCAATCTTTTTTTACAAATCGCTGTCGATTCGTAAGACTCGTACACGTTTCTGTATTTTTTTGGTTACTGCTCTACAAATTCACTAGCAACGTTGAGTTGAGCTTCAGTTCCTCCGTTATCTCGTCGAATCTTTGTGGTGCTGTTGATTCAGTGACTTATAAGAGACAGGACTCATTTTAGAGATAGAACTCATATTTTTTGGTGTTATTATCTACTAGTGCCGTAGGGTTAAATAATGCCTATTACCGTGTGTTGTGTCAACTCTTGTCTTGCCAAGGATATAGTAATGTTTTACTTTCCTCGAGACAAAAACATGCAAAGCCTTTAGCTTTCTTATGTCGCTCCTCATAGCCCTGAACTTCTTCAACTGTCATCGAAACAATTAGCCAAAAAGAAGATTTGTATCAGGCATTTCGAACATCAATATCTTGATGGCTTCACGAGGAAATACCACGGTTATCCTACTCTACTGACTGAAGAAGAAATAGCTTGTGGAGTACCCAGTAAGTACGAAAATATCTTTCCCATTTAGAGCCAAATTTAGAAATATATTTGATAAAGACTGAATTATACCCGAGGCAGTGGTTTAAATCATTTATCAATGCAATATTAACCATGAGAGTAGAGTTTGAAGAAAATATGATACTAAATATATTGCATGTTCTTATGCAAAATTTTTTTTTGGTTTTATAATCACTGTTTTAAAAGCTATCTTATATTACAAAATAGCTAAAGTGATATTTATTTCAGGTCAATCCATCACTGACTATTATGATCATACTTACTGTAAAAGAAGGCAAGGTATGGAAGAAGCAGCTCCTGAAATAATTAAAAAGCCAAAATATAGTAAAGAATACATGCTGGGTAAATATTTTTTTAATATTAGCTTGATATATATTATGTACACATCACACATATGTTTACCTTGAACAAATTGTCCGATTAAGTAAGTCCAACTTTAACCTAGACATCAATCAACGGATCCAACTCAGCTGGGCAGCGTGTGAAGATTATGACACATCTTGTCATATATACCTCAAAACTTGAAAACAAGATTATACAACCAGTGTATAATGCCATTGATAACATATGGATCTGAGATGTGGTCCTCTATGTAAAGGTCGTCTGGGAGAGATCACTTTCAGAGTGACAAGAACGCTTGTTGTTCATATTATACTTTAGATTGAACTCTACTCATTTTCCTCTAAAATAAAAATAAAGTTATAAAGTAATTATTTTAATTGCAGTTAATTTAGATAATTCACAAAATAATAAAAGAGAAAATACTGGAGAGACTTCTGTGTCAGATGACATCACCATGTTGTCAAAGCCATCAACTTCTCAGCAAAGTTATTACATCTCCATGTCGCCAAAACCATCAACTTCTCAGCAAAGTTATGATGTCCCCATTTCACCAAAGCCATCGACAATTCAACACAGTAAGTTTATTTTAAATTAATGTAATGTTAAATGTTTATACATAATTTCATACTTTATTTTCCACTATGATCACAAAATACCTGAGCATCATAGTGATCTTTCTTTATACCAGATTGTAAAATAAGAGTCATATTAATTGTAATTTAACATGTAGTTTCCTAGTGTTAATGTTTTTACATACATGTGTACTTTTTTATAGTCAAAAGTTAGAACAATGCCAACAGTTAAATAAAAATATTTATTTTATATGAACCATTTGTAATACTGATTACAATATCACTCATACATATTTTTTTCCAGGTGATAAAAACAAATGTATTAAGCTTGTAAAAAGTAGACCTCGACTTGTAAGCAATATTAACAACTTAACTCCAAGATGTCGAAGGTTGTACTTTAAGTGTAAAGATATGATTAAAAGAAAGAGATTGTTTACAAGTAATGAAGATAACAAACAAAACATTGCTCATGCAGAAATTCTTAGCAATACCAAAAGTTTTAGAAAATTAATAGAAAAGTTAGATTTCTTCCCAAAACAGTTTATAGCATTGCAGCTGAGGTTTGCTGGTAAAGCTTCAAAAGGAAGAAGGTATAATATTGATGAAAAATTAATGAGCATTGCGCTGTATAAACAGAGCCCTAAGGGGTATTCCCTTCTACAAAAATTATTCTCTTTACCAACCAAAAGAACTCTGAATAGAGTTTTACAAAATATTAAATTTGGAGAAGGTATAAATGAAAACTTTTTTGCAATTTTAAAACAAAAAATCAAAACATTGAGTAATGCAAAAAAACTGTGCAGCATTGTTTTTGATGAAGTTCAGTTATCTGCACATTTGAATTTTATTGCAAGCAATGATGAAATTGAGGGGTTTGTAAAAGCAGATGGGCCCCCAAAATTTGCTGACCATGCTTTGGTAGTGATGCTCAGAGGTATTTGTGCATCATGGCGACAACCAGTCGCTTACTATTTTTGCCAAGGAACTACACCAGCAGCTACTTTGAAACATATTTTAAAGGATATGGTTAAGATAGTAATCGAATCTGGATTAAAGCCTTTAGCCTTCATTTGTGACCAGGGAGCTACATCACAGCGTGCTCTTAAAGATCTTCAAGAAGAGACTAAGAGACACTGTTTTCAAAATAATATAAAATTTGGTAAGCTTAAAAAATAATATTAAATACATATAATATTTTTTTTTATAGGATAGGGTGACAAACGAGCACACAGTCCACCTGAAGGTAAGTGGCTACTGTGGCCCATAGACATCTACATTTATCCTTATTTGTGAATCAAAATGCAGATGCGTTGTCACCCGTGAGGACTAAGATGGAATGCCTCTTTTCCAGTAAAAAGGGTCTCCGGTTCTCTACACTCACCATACGAAACACAGCAGTGTTAAGCTGCTATTTTACGCTGGTATTTTGTGAGAGCGTGGTCCTTCCCCGGTCGAGCCAACCCATTCGTGCTACAACTATACTACTAATATAACTGCAGCATGGCTCTACCACATATAATAATATACCTAGTATTATGTCGATTCCTACTTTAAAATGGGTTAAATTAAACTTTTGAGCACTGAAGGTTTTGGTTTTGAGACCAAAGGTTCTGAAAACATTTTAATGAGTGGAAGCTAAAATGCACAACTCCTATAAAGTTTTCGAGTTGAGCACTTCACCTATTTTTCTCTCTCTAAAATTATAAACCTTGTAAAAATAATATCCCATCATTGTAATGAAATATTTTTTTATAGATGGTAGTATCCTAATTGGGGGAAGTAACTTAAGTGTGATCTATGATCCTCCACACTTAATAAAAGGCCTACGCAACAACATGTTGAATAAGAATTTAATTTTTGAGGGAAAATCAACAAAATGGGAAGACATTGTAGATGTTTATAACTATGACTGTAAATTAGGAAATATAAGAATGCTCCCAAAATTGTCAGATGAGCATGTTATACCAGAAAAAATAAAGAAGATGAAAGTTAAGAACTGCACTCAAGTCTTCAGTGAACGCGTAGCTGCCACAATGCAGTATACAGCAACTTTTTGTAAGTTAACTACTGCCTATTTTTTCAATAAGGATAACTATTCATATTTTAACTACGGTAGTCTATTAAAGTGTTTTTGACGAGTTCATCACACACAGTCCACCTGATGGTAAGTGGTTTCTGTGGCCCATAGACATCTACATTTATCCTCGATTACAAATCAAAATGCAGATGCGTTGTCACCCGTGAGGACTAAGATGGAATGGCTTGTTTCCAGTAAGAAGGGTCTCCGGTTCTCTACACTCACCATACGAAACACAGCAGCATTAAGCTGCTATTTTACGCTGGTATTCTGTGTCCTTCCCCAGTCGAGCCGACCCATTCGTGTTACAACTATACCAGAAATATAGCTGCAGCATGGCTCTACCACGTATAAAAGGTAAAAAGGTGGTTTTCTAGTTTTCTATATGCTAGAGTTGCATCAAGAATTTCATCCTTTAAACAAATCAAATACTTTATTTGCTATTGGTGTAAAGGTTTTAGGATAGTTATATTATGTACTTGCAACTAAATGGACTTTATCAGGCATTCTAAACTTAAGGGAATTGTATTAGACAAGATATAAGTAGAAAACAAATTCTTTGTACAACTATTTAAATATAATATAGTTAAATAAAAAAAAATTAAAATGTCACAGAGTAAAGTTCTACTTAACTTAATAAAATAATGTCAATGGGATTCTCAAATATTACTAGATTAAAATATATTAATAAATATAACTAAATTTAAATTAATATTTTCTATCATTTCATAAAACAAATGTCATAATGTAAAATTTTAATTTAATACAATCATAATGTCAACAAACTTAATATTCACCCACAGAATAGAAACATTTTTGAAGGAGAAAGGTTTCAGTTTTTTATTAAATAGTTTTGCTTTTCTGTGTGTTTATTTGTACCAAGAAATTACATATTATGGATCTTAAAGTTGTCTTTTGATGAAATGTACTCTGCTACGATAAATTAATAAATGATCTTAATTGATGTCCATTTGCTGGATGATTATTTAATCTATGAATATGTTTTTAATTATTGACAAACAAGTGCACAGCTCATCTGATAGTAAGTGGATAGATAAGTTGTAATTCATAAAGATAATAAGTGTCCAGCAGGCCTTATTATATTAGTAGGTATTTACAAATTATTTTATTATTTTTATGCTTGATGCTGATATATTGTTTGTAGACAATCCTTGAAATTGTGAGTTTCTTATACTTTGGTCAATGTATAACATTATGGGCTACCATGTTAAAAGCGATTAATGGAATATTGGGTTTGTGATTGTGTACGCGTAAAGCTAACTTTATGTCCTTTTTTAATTTCCTATGTCACATCCACAACTAAGACAAATATCTGATGATACCCAAATGTTAAAATCCATCAAGCTGTTTGGGCTACAGTATGATCCCATCAATGCCCATCATATTGTTTATCATATAACTTTTGATAGTTTAGTTTTTACTTCTTCTCTGTGAGATTTGCAGTCTATGAATGTGTGTTTGTGGCAATTTAAATAACTCAACTGTCTCTAAAGATGAACTTTGGGGTTTAATGTTCATTTGGAGTTGGAAAGATTTAAATAAAATGTAAATTGATTTTTCTTGTTTAGTTATTATTAATTTCATAAAAAATTATTTTGTAATAAACATGAGTAAAGATTGCCTGTTACATGTAAGTAAAAATACATCATGTAAAAGTAATTCTAATTTCATGTTTTTTGTTCCAGCTCAGCGACATGACGGAACACAA
Organism: Parnassius apollo; assembly: GCA_907164705.1. Classification (NCBI taxonomy): domain Eukaryota; kingdom Metazoa; phylum Arthropoda; class Insecta; order Lepidoptera; family Papilionidae; genus Parnassius; species Parnassius apollo. The sequence goes on from CAJQZP010000975.1 coordinate 9,955,068, forward strand.
ATCAGTGAAACAACAAAAAATACAGCTGCAGCAGTTGCTTTCTTTGACCAATTGTTCGACAGTTGCAATGGTTCGAGGTCTGGTAGGGCTCCAGGAAAAATACGAGGTCCAGTCAAACTGAATAGTGCCCACAAAGCATTTTGGATTGAAGCCATTAAGAAGTTTAAAAAAAATGCATTTCATTCCAAAAAATTCTTTAGAAAAAGCTACAATAAAAAATGTACCAACATTAAACAATTGGGTTACAACACTAGAAAGCCTAATAAGAGTAAGTGAAATAATGCAATCGGAGGGGGGTCAGTTTCTTTTACACGAGAAACCTAAATCAAGACCCCCTTGAAAATTTCTTTGGCAAAATAAGAGCATATAATTATAGATATACCAACCCCGATACATTTTCGTTCCGAAACTCTTTTAAGTCATTATTAATGACGGACATGCTGGCCATCCACACAAAAAATTTTAATTGTGAAGATGATATGGGGGAGACCATATTAAACATAACAACTTTATTGAATGAGGAATTTGCTTCAGATGAACAACCAGTTCCCGATAGTAATGATAATAGAAACCTTAGTTGTTCATCTGAAGTAAATTTATCAGGAAATATGGTCTCCTCCATATTTGAAGAAAAAAATAAATGTAAATGCGAGGAGTTACACTTCAGGATATATTATAAGAAAACTGTGTCAAAATAAATGTAAAAATTGCAAAAAAACATTTTTAAATAATGAGGATCAGCAGCTTAGTGTCCATGATTTAATTAGACACAGAGAACGAAAGCACCTTAAAGGGAAAAATCTTATGTACCCTAGTACAAGATTTATTGTAGCATTTTCAAAATTAGTTGATTTAAGTAATGTGGTATTAAATAATACTTGCCACAAAGGAAATATTATTAAAAATATATCCGAAAAATTTATTACTCAAAATAATTTGGAATGGATAGGCTGCCAAGAGCACCATGACAAAATCAAAAAAAAAATTTTTACTTCTTGGGGCTAAAATCCAAGTATTTCACTGGTGCCGAACAATAAACAGAATATTGAATGGATCGCATTGTGTAATTAATTTTAACGATGCACCATATATTCAAAAAATAGCACATATAAAATGGTTAAAACAAAGAAAATATAAAAAATGAAACTTGCAAATATGTTTTTTTTTTAATTCCTTTCCCTTATTAATATAACTAATAAAGAATAATGAAAATAAAAGAAATCGATAAACTCAATTCACATCCCTATCGCTGCAAAATCTATCGATATCATGGATAATCTATACACCCCAACACTAACAAGGTAGCCATCTAGCGGGAAAAAGCTTGCCCTCCAAACTCGCTACGGCGACGTACTGTCCTATCTGTCTTGTACATACAACTTTATAATTTGTGGCGAGAACTGCTAGCTTGCTACATATTTATTTATCTATGAACTGCACAGAGTACATTATATATACCCGGAATAGAGTTGCAAGTCGATTCCGTGGTACAGACATCTATAGCGGAGTTGTCGAACGAAACAGACGATATATCTATCTATAAATATATTCTGTATATAGTACAGCCCTTAACCAATATAATTTATATTGAAATATATACCCTGTATATATATTTATAATATTTCAATATTTATCTACTATGTTCCACTTGGCACGAACATTTGATGTTCCCTGGTCACATACAGTAGCAAGGATTTTAAAGCCAGACCCCTTCAATTTTCTTATATTTCTCTTAATCATTAAGGCTAATTCAGCTTTTTTTGTACTGCAAGCACAAAATGAATATAATATCGGCTGTTTATAGTTTTTAGAATACCTCTATTCTAATTTCAGTCCTCACTACATCACCATTATCAACTAAACCAGTAATCCTGTCATTTTTCCTGTCATAACCAATATGTGGTGTTAAGGCCATTTCATCAAAAACCAGTGTACACAATTTATCATTGGCTTTCATTTAAGATAGATGCTTGCTTCTTAAGCTGGTAAAATATGTGTTCATACCAGGCTTAATATTGGCATTAGATACCATCCTGCTTAAGGTGAAAGGTGATGGCAGAACAAATATCTTTTGCAGCATCCTGTAGACTTTTGGTATATGTTAAAAAAATGTAATTCCATCACTTTTTCATCAGGTGTGAATTGTCTGTCCCTTTTGTGTTTACCACATTCTCGAAATTGTAGCAACGTAAAAACTGTTGCCATTGAGGTAAAACTTTTAAATCCTTTCAAGAAAGTAGTATTTTCTAATAAATTCATTTTCTTCTTCAGTCTTTTTGTTCTTTCTTCATACTTTCTTATTTCTCAGTTGCTATATTCAAGCTTTTAAGTTTCTTTTTTAACATTGTAATTCTTATACTAATTTGAGTCCTTTTGGGCTTAGTCATCTTCAAGCCTAAAATTAAAATGACAAAACATTATATTTATATAGACCTAGAAAATTTGTACTATAGTTTAGTAAAAATAAATCTCATTAATACTGGAAAAGATCTTTAGATCACTATATATTTGTTATTACAACATAAACTCATGTTTCTTCCCAGTTGTACTCTGAGCAAATTTAATATTTATAAACTGGTGTAGATTTTGATATTCATATGAGGTTTAAACAAGCCTTAATTTATAAGCTTTTTTTATCAATTGAATCAAACCGTTAATAAGAAATAACAAACTTTTTATAAAATTGATTTGCATGTCATACATAATATTTTGTCAACATGGAAGTTGAAAATTAGTATTGCAGAACATAGTTATGATTCAAAATTTATACATTCAATTATTCATGTTTGATAGTAAAATTAATTATTTGAGGAACAAACTTCCATATTAACTTTAACATTCATAATATTAAGAATAGATCATTACAATGTTAATGCAAATTTTTACTAACCTTTCATATGCAATGCTGGTATTGCAATATTACTTAACATTTTACTCCGGTCCAGTACTTGGATTCAAAAGGTGTATGACAAATTCTTCGGTACTTAAACACATACATATCATCTAAGCACAGAAAGTTACCACCAACTGCTTGAACCCGTGTACAAAAGCGTGTTGGATCTTTTGTAGAATTTGGAAATTTGTGAAGTATAAAGCCATCTTCACCTACAAAAACATATATTTTAGAAGCGTTTTTGAAAAGTGTAATGACAGTAGTATAAGTAGTAGTGTTATAAGTATACATAGCAAGGTATTGGCTCTAAGGGTGGAAAAGTGATGCAGAACTCTTGGGCTACCTGCGTCTGCGCTAGGAATCACATTGTTGCCCAAGGTGACACTGACTTATATATAGAATAGAAAGAAAAAAATAATATATTGACTGGTAAAGGTACGACTTTCCATTGACGTCCATCGAATTGAGGGAGGAGGAGGAGGAGGAGGAGGAGGAGGAATACCCCCCCTTTAAAAGGAAAAGTTGCGGAGCCCCCCCCCCTTTTCGAGTTTTTTCATTTTTAATTCTGAGAAAATTTTCCTCATTTTATGGATTAATATTAAGTGTAAAAAACCAGGAGGACACCTTGGGGGAGGGGGGTTCCCCCCAACGGAAGGGGGAACCCCTTTCATCAGATAAAAAATAGGGGGACTGATTGAGAGGGATTTCTGTGTCTATTTTGAGACTGAACCGAAGAACCGAATTGGTTGATCCCGACTCCACTTGGTACAAGTCTGTCCTACCCCTAGAGTGTTATTATAGAGTCGGAGGCGCTGCGGGAAGAGCAGCCTCTTCGCCTTTGCGTAACAAATCGCAGGCATCCATCCTCGCCGGGATCAACCAATTCGGTTCTTCGACATAAGTTAAACCTAACCTATTTTATTTACTTACTTTTAAAATAAATCAAACAAAATTCATAATTTATTAATCAATTTTATATACATATTGTATTGCTTTAATTAATTCTATGAAAACATCTTTATGTGCTATTTTTATTTTTCTTCGCCAAGAATATTCAATTAGCCAGTCTGTAAAGTTTGTTTTATAACTTTCTCTACCGAACATCACTTTTAAATTTCGCCAGTGGCTTTCTATTTGTTGTGTGTGTGTCCCATCTGGTGCCACAAATTTATTTATAGGGTCGCTGTAATTAACTTTTTTATGTATATATCCATATTGAGGTAGGCAATCGTAGGCTCTCCAAAAATCGGTATGGATTTCAGTGCCTACCTCCACATGCTTTTGTATTAGTGGCACCAACATTTCCGCAGATCTATCATTGTCGGGACACACTTCTAATCTCAAATCATCTTTCCCATTTTCTATCATGCCCAGCACCCAATGGCCTTCAATGTGTCTCCCTCTGTTGTACTTGCGTTTTCCAAATTTTGATTCGTCTATTTGCACGATTTTGCCTGGACCACCAATCTTGCCATTAACTTCTTGGTGCTCCAATTCATAAACTACTACTGTCTCTCGGCAGTAAGAAAACCAGTCAGTTATTGTCCTTGTTGATAAAATTGTTTCTTTATCTTCACGGGCTGTCTCTAATTTAACTTGATGATAACTATATTTTTGGCTGAACATATAAATCAGTAAAAATTGTAACTCAATGGACAGCCGCGCATTCTCGAACCATGTTCCCGCTGCCCGACTCACTGCCTTAGAGCGACAGTTACTCTTCCTGCATCGAAATATGCCAAGCTGACCAGTCTTACTGCTGGAGCTTAACGCCATAGGTCTCCTATGATATGAGCACATTTTTTCTGTAGGAAGGAGCCTATGCTCTTCAGCAAATGCAATGCACTGAGCTGGGGTGTTGAGCCGGGTTATGATTTTATACATGTTCCAGTGGCACCTAAAACAAACAAAAATATTCCTATTAGAAATCTAATTACTGCTTTACTCGTCAGCTTTTTCTGTGAAGTTTACATATGTGCTATATAAGAAACCACGGGTAAGGTTTACAATTCGGTCGCCTGAATTAGGGGGTGGTGTGGGGCGAGGGAGAAGAGTTGTAGAGTCACCCCCTACATCCCCTTCCTGCCGGACGTGCTTAGTTTTTTTTTTATAAATTTTTAAAAATCTCATTTTGAGGTTATGTTTCGTAATTTTTATGACAATTTAACCTGATTTATGGGGAGAGAGAGTTAGGGGACGGAAGCCCCACGCCACTTAACGAGGTGCAGTAGAGGGAAGCCCAGTCGACGGAGCCCCGCTTCGCGGGGCTCCTGCTTCTGAGTGGTTTACAAAAAAATAACCACGAAGGAGATGATATGTCTATTCGCTCGCTTCGCTCGCTCACTCGACCCCGTCATCTCCTTCTAACCTAACCTGTCCGAGTCGGGGTGCCCCACGTCCTAGGCTCGCTGCTCGCTATTGCACCCAATATAACACTAAAATATTAACTTTTATAACTACTTTAATTTATAAACATAATTTATGGCTGCCACTATTTGTAAGAAAGGATCTTTGCGATATTTAGCAGTGAACCAACCTTATTTCCTCGGCATAGTAGTGGACTCTTCGACCAGACGAACCAGGAGCTTGAGGTTCCGCATCAGCCACGCTGCTCTCAGACGACGTTGGAGACGCAGGCGGCAGTACCGACACGGTACTGGGAACAGTGGCGCGGGAACTACCAGCTATTGATTTCGATAGCACAGTCATGGGCACAAGTGGCTCACTAGAGTCCAACACTTGCACACAGGGGGCGCCTGCAGAAGAGCTCGTGACAAGTGGCTCATCAGAGTCCAACACTTTCACTACACTCAATTCTACAGACGGCACTTCACCACACGGGGGGCCTGAAGAGGAGCTCGCAACAAGTGGCTCATTAGAGTCTAACACTTGCACTACACTGAATTCTTCAGACGGCACAGCAGAACACGAAACTTGGGGCTTCGGAAACGCCATGATGGTAGTCAAACGTTGTTTTCACGACAGGAGTACGTAAACGATCTCAACTGCTAGGAACACAAACGATGACAGTGACTGAGGATGACACTGACAACACAAAATAGCGTCAGTTTTACGTTTCGTTCCACAAGCCGGGAAAAGACCGTAAACACTGCACATTTTAATTTTAATAGCTCGTAATGAAAATAATTGTTATTTAGTTAAATATAAACTGTTAAATATATATGCACGCATGAAAACTATTAAAATGGATACAAAATATAATTATTTACGTAAATTTATATAAAATGGAATGTTACCCAACATATGACAAGTTAACCGTACTTAAAACGGAACATTCAATGTCATGATATATCTGTAATACGATATAATCTTTGGTAGGATTTGACATAAATATTGCAAAAATTATTGATTTTCGATAATTTTTTTCTCAAAAACTACGCGTTTCCGCATGTCAAAACTTTGCGTGTGTGCTTATATTAATGTCATCCTTCTGTAAAAAAAATATCAACCCCCAACTCGACGGACGTCAATGGAAAGCTTAGCCCCGCCATCACTAAACTATACGAACTATATCCGAAGGAAAGATAATCGAAGTTCCTTTCACGTGCATGGGCCACTATATTAAGCAAAGATAATCGAAGTCCAAGAATAGCCAAGTCGTAAGAAAATATAGGAAAAATATCAAAAATTCAAAACATTCGAAGCACAATCGTTACGTCAGAAACATAGATAAATAAATATGTAGCAAGCTAGTCAGAAAAACAAAAGGCAAATGTCAAATTCAAAAACAAACAAAATGGTGGTAGAGGGTGGTCACGTTTAGAAATTAAAACACCAATATTCCATCTTCCAATTAAACGAATAAACTAGACTTAAAGCAGCTAAATCTTAATAAAATAAGTTGTTTAACTCATTTTCTGGTGAAAATATCTAAATTCACATTATTAACACGTCTATTTCGTCAATGTGATACGATCATTTAATTTCATTTAATTAACTAAAACAACGCACTTCCGAACGTAAACTTACTCAAGCGCCGTCCTTTGGAGAGTTGTGGAACTAAATATGCAATGCCAGTTTCTATAGAACAGAAAAATGTTCTAACTACAAAGGCCCTGTAGAACTGGAAGTACATAATATGCTGTATTGTCAGATTTTCGAAAAGGAGTAATAGTGTTCTGTGATACTGTGTTGTCTCCATTAAATTACGGTGTATTAGAGAAAAATACACTGTTTTATGAAAAAGAAATACAGTATATTTTACAGTATAATTAAAGACGTATTAAAATGAAAACATTTTTATAAAGCAAAATATGCATTTATTTGAAATATAATATACTCAAACCAGCTAAACATCTTAATATTTTAATGCAAAAAATAGTTTCATCCATAAATTTAGTACGTTTAATCACTGTTACTGTCGATTGCCTCCCCTTTTTTGTATATTTCTGAGTTAAAAGCGTAGACATCGTCCCTCTACGGTAAAAAGATTTTAGCATATTGTCAGTTGGTGGAGAATTTATACAGTAGTAAGAGCACTAATAATATTTTGTGTGCTAATTGCTCCCTCTACGGCCAAATCATAGATTAGTAGATTACTAACTATATACTAGAGAGGCCAAATACTCTTTTGTATTGGTCGGTGGACGCATTCGTCGCATTCATAATTTACGATATTTTCTATGAGTAGCGTTCGTTATAAACCGATTTTGTTTTGGTTGAAAAAAAATACTGTGTCTCCGGTAGACGGCGTGAAAATACGGTAGAACTACTGTAATTGCAGTGTATCTGGCAACGTTGATTTAATATATGAAATGAATGTCAAACTGTTGTATATGGATGTATACCACAGATCACATGTATACCAAATGTGTAGAAAACCTCAGAGTAATTAATAGCACAGAGAGAGTCCTAAAATAGGAACAAAATTCTTATAGCTTAAGTCTTTATATATATGACGTTTAATAGAGTGCAAAATAAGATAGATATCGTAGACAGAGTAGCATTATATGTCTACGATAGACATATTATTCTCATCTTCTTTCTTTTACAAGGTATAGGTAATGTACTCTGTGTACAAGGTGGTTGCCGTTTTTCCATTCCATAGACACATCTACGTTATAAGTAGTCATAGTACTCTTATTAGTTTGTGGACACATCTATTGACGTAGACAGAGAAACCTATAGACTAATGATCGGCGTGGCCTCGAGTGAGAAAGGACGATAACGAATTTTTAGGTTATACAATAATCTTTATGACTTTTAAACACATTTAGATAAAAATTTTAATTGTTCTAAGAACTGAACTGAACAAGATTCACCAATCTTAAGCTCACAAAACACTTTTTTCTCACTTAAACCAACTTGTAAACTCCTTAAATCGCTACGCTGTTAGAGTTGTTTAGCAAACTGTAGAGTTTGCTAAACAAAAAAACCGGCACGGAGAAAGGGACAAACAATCACACCGCTCTATTTAATTTCTATGCAAGACGTATGCATAAATCTATCTTTTTCGTGTGCGAATGCGAAAGAAGGCGTCAATTTGTCTATAGGTTTCTCTGTCTACGTCTATTGATGTGCATTATATTATTTCGAAACAAAAATGTTGTCGATAAATTTATTTAGTCTATGAATTAGTAAAATTAAGGATTTTTATTAATTCATTTCTTAATACTTATTTTTTTTTTTTTTTTTATAGAAGAGGGGGCAAACGAGCATGTGGCTCACCTGATGTTAAGTGACTACCGCCGCCCATGATCAACCGCAACACCAGGGGAATTGCAGGTGCGTTGCCGGCCCTTTAGAAAGGAGTAAGCTCTTTTCTTGAAGGTCCCCAGGTCGTATCGGTCCGGAAAAATCACCGGTGGTAAATTATTCCACAGAGAGGTTGTACGCGGAAGAAAACTCCTTTTGAAACGTACAGTGGTGGACCGCCAAGCATCCAGATGGTGTGGATGGTATCGGGACGTTTGCCGTGTAGTGCGTTTACGAAATTTGGCGGCTGGGATTAATCCGAACAATTCCTCAGAGCACTCCCCGTGATAGATGCGATAAAATACGCAAAGAGATGCAACATCTCTTCGCAGCGCCAGTGAATCGAGCCGATCAGAAAGCACTCGGTCGTCGACGATTCGAGCCGCTCTGCGCTGGATGCGGTCAAGTGGAAGGAGCTGGTACTGGGGAGCCCCAGCCCAGAGATGGGAACAGTATTCCATGAGCGGCCGAACCTGCGCCTTGTAAAGTTGCAGGCGGTGTGCCGGCATGAAATACTGTCCCGCTCTGCTGAGCACGCCAAGCTTTTTTAGAGGCCAATTTGGCCTTCCCTTCCAAGTGACCACGAAACTGCACGTCACTCGATATGTCGACGCCGAGGATTCCGATACTGGCTGAGGCAACAAGGGGAGTGCCTTGAAACTGAGGGGATACGACAAAGGGGTTCTTTTTAGCGGTTAACGCGCAAACTTGTGTCTTCTGGGGGTTAAACTGGACTAGATTTAGTCGCCCCCAATCCGAGACTCTGTCCAGCAGAGACTCGACTTCAGACACAAGTTTGTCCCGGCACTCAGAGACGTTTTCCCGAGAAATATTTGCTCAGCCGGTGTAAAGAGCATCACCAGTGCTGTCATCTGCATGGCAATGAATGCTACGGGTTTGCAACATATCATTGATATGCAGAAGAAACAGCGTTGGCGATAGCACGCAGCCCTGTGGAACACCAGCATTAATAAGCTTGCAATCGGAGCTTGCACCGTCTACAACGACCTTGATGCTCCGATCTGCAAGAAAACTGGTGATCCAATCGCACAATTTCTCGGGAAGCCCATAGGAAGGGAGCTTCGAAAGAAGCGCTTTGTGCCAAACCCGATCGAAGGCCTTTGCAATGTCCAAACTAACGGCCAATGCCTCCCCCTTGGACTCTACTGCCTCCGCCCATCTGTGAGTTAGGTAGACCAGAAGATCACCAGCTGACCTACCACGGCGAAAACCGTATTGGCGGTCACTAATCAGCTGGTGATCCTCAAGGTACCTCATGAGCTGGCAGTTTACAATGGACTCCATTGTTTTGGAGAACAAGGAGGTGATGGCGATAGGCCGGTAGTTGGACGGGTCTGAGCGGTCGCCTTTTTTAGGGATCGGGTGGACGAAAGCCGTCTTCCATGATTTTGGGACTACGCCTAGGGAGTAGGAGTACCGGAAAAGACGCGTTAAAACCGGTGCCAACTCTGGAGCACACGTCCTTATTTATATCAACGAAAGTTTATGGTAGCTTCATCTAACATCTTACAACAAAACGTAGTCGAATAATGCAGAATTTCGTACTATCGTTGTATAATTTAAAATATAGCGTGAAAAGTTCTCTATAAAATCTTTTTCAATTCAGCCGGTATATTTTTGCCAAACTATATTTAGTATGGGTTTCAGAAAGAATAATAACTGTGTTTGTTTAATCGAAACTGGGTTTGTGTCACGCAACGTACACAGAGGGCACTTATACGATAGTTTTTTTTATAGAATAAGGGTGCCAAACGAGCATACAGGCCACCTGATGGTATGTGGATGCTGTAGCCTATAGACATCTTCGTTTATCCTCGATTAAGAATCAAAATGCAGACGCGTTGTCACCCCTGAGGGCGAAGATATGATGTCTCGTTTCCAGTAAAAAAAGGTCACCAGTTCTCTACACTCACTATGCTAATCACAGCAGCCTTAAGTTGCCATTTTACGCTGGTATTCAGTGATAACGTGGTCCTATCTTGGTCGAGCCAACTCATTCGAGCTAAAACTGTTATAGCTAACATGGCTCTACCAATTAAAGTAGTATAGTGACATAACATTGGCACGACCGCCTTTTCTTTTGTCACTAGATCACAACTACCAATAAATCGGTTAGGAACGTATTACCCGTTTTTCGCTCTGCACTCTCAAGGTATTATCCATCATTAATTTATAGAATATAGCCAATCAAAAGTTTACTGCTGAACGCAGGAGGAACATTTGCCACAGTTCCCTCTCTTAGCAAGTGGTTTAGCAATTGCATTTTTTTAATTATTTTGATTGATTTTTTTATTGTTTTGTCTTGAAGATAATGTTGCCTATCTCACGTTATATTTCTCTCTGTCGTCATTTACAGTACTCAAGGGATAGTATGGGGTCTTAGAAGCTTCTGACTAATAATATATCATATTATTTGGTAGGAGGTAGTGAATTCTTTTTAGCCGCAACTATGCACCGTTATCAAGGTCTTCTTTCTTGTCCTGTCCTACCTTCACGATTTAGAAATATTATCATCCAAGCAGATAAAACTTTAAAAAAAAATATAATCGATGGTTTATATTTTCCGCTAAACAAGTGGTAAATCTAAACAAATAAAAATCAAATACCACATGTATGAATGATCATCATTTATCATTGTCAATTGGACATTGTATGCGGCATTGATGTCAAGATAGAAAACAATCGTGAATAGCCTGGGCGGGTCGTCGGTCGTTGTATATATATATATATATATATATTAGTAGCGGCACATGTGTATTATAGTGACGTCAGTTATGTTACTGAAATATTCAAATTTAACTACCTAAAAAACAAAATTACTTTTGTTTAATGATTACAGATGTATCCGAATCTACTGTAATCTGAATTTTGAGACAAGAAAGAGAGACCAGTTTCAGTTCAAATTTGGGCGTGCCTGGTGCATCAAAAGTAACTACACCTGGAAAAAACGATCAGATCGCGATACGAAGATCAGAATCGATGATTTCGATGCTTATGCAGTTCTACAAAAAAATTATGTCATTTTAGGCTGTACGAAAAGAAATTCCTTCGTTAAACAAATAACTTATCGAATTGCGAGTTGAAATAAACTTTGAAGGTGGACGTACTATGGAAAACATTAAAACGACTCGGATATAAATATAAAAAGGGTTAATTAAAAACAAAAATGGTTGTGGAATGAACAGATATAGCTGCCTTGTGATTTAATTACTTCAATAAAATTTTAATTAAAAATACCGAGAAGAGGGACGGACTATTGTCTACTTAGATGAAACATTTATTCATATATCACATGGGGTGCAAAAATGTTGGCAGTCAGATTTTGAAGGTGTATTGGTCAGAGATTCAGGTAAGAGTAGTGGATGGGTAATTACACACGTTAGAACTACAGACGGCTTTATTAATAATGCGTTACTGCTATTCAACCACAGGCAAAATCACCCGACTACCATGACGACATGGTTAGCGATAACTTTGTAAATTCGCTGGAAAAATGAGTTTTGCCAATCCCGCCACCTAATTGTGTGATTGTGATGGACAATGCATCATGTCATATTGTACAAATAAATAAAAGTCCTAATATGGCAAGCCTCAAAGTAGATATGGCAGAGTGACTTCAAAACAAGGGACTGTTGTTTTCACCAAATTTGTCAAAAATGTTTTATATGAATTTATAAAAAAAAAATAAACCAGAGCCCATATATAAAGCTGATGAATTAATAAAAGCACATGGTCATAATGTTTTGTGGCTGCCCCCATATCATGCGGATTTAAATCCAATTGAGCTATTATGGAGTGTTATGAAGAGGCGGTTCGCAGAGAAAAATGTGGGCCAGAGAGATGATCAAGTGGGATCAATTATAAAAGAAACTGTTGGCTCAATAAGCTATGACTTTTTGAAAAAAGAGTGCTCAGATGTTATTCAAATTGAAGATGAGTAAACAGTGAAAGATAAAAAAATAGATGAAGGAAGTGATCGCTTTTTATTGTGGGTTTGCAGTGATAGTGTTACATTGTGTAACATGGGAGAAGATATGAACCCTTAACACCTTATTGATCATGATTATATAAAGTGATTCTTTTTAAACCCGTCTTAATTTATTTATCCTGAATGTTCCTATTGATATATGAATTGTTTCAGAGAGTACACTATGACACTTAAAAGTCACATAGGTATAGTCATCAGCAGCTCAGTAGTAACAGTTGAATTACAAAATGAATGCCCTTATCCATACGAAAAAGGACACTATGTGTTAGACTCTAGGTGCCAGATTTGAACACGCACCTTGTGGTTGAGATACGTGTATACATGCTTTTATATTGCGTACCATAGTGCCTGTCCCTACATTTCGGGAACGCTATACAAATTGAAACACGCAACACTGTAAATTACATTATTAATAGCAGCAGTAATTACATTATGCCAATCGGATTACGCGTCAAGTTATGATGGACGAACAATAGTTATTACACTGCATGGTAGTGAGGGCACTGCAGACCGGTTCCAATTTTATTTTTTCACCAATTTGACGCCCTAATTAGGGACCCTTACCCCATTTCTCTTATTAAACCACCATTATTATTGGCTTAGGGACCTGGATTAAATGTAGTGTAACTGTATAATTGAGGTTTAAATCCCTGAATTTTACTAAGTCGTAGACTATAAATGAATTTATACACAAGTTTTTTTGTGTCGCTAATTGCCATAGACGTATATAAAGTCTATGCTGATGGCACATCACGTAGACCGTAGACAGAGAAACCTATAGACTAATGATTAGCGTGGCCTCGAGTGAGAAAGGACGATAACGTAGTTTTAGGTTATACAATAATCTTTATGACTTTTAAACATATTTAGATAAAATTTTAATTATTCGAAGAACTGAACTGAACAAGATTCACCAATCTTAAGCTCACAAAACACTTTTTTCTCACTTAAACTAACTTGTAAACTCCTTAGATCGCTACGAACTGTCAAAGTTGTTTAGCAAAGTGTAGTTTGCTAAACAAAAAAATCGGCACGGAGAAACGGACAAACAATCACGCCGCTCTGTCTCGTTTCTATGCAAGACGTATGCATAAATCTATCTTTTTCAAGTGCGAATGCCAAAGAAGGCGTCAATTTGTCTATAGGTTTCTCTGTCTACGGCACATCAATAGAGGTGTCTATATAATGGAAAACCGGCAACAAACATAGACTTAAAATATACTAGCGTAGCTCAACTACTTTAGTTCTACTATTAGTGTGTATTGTATAGTTATGAAACGTGAGATATGCAACAATATCTTCGTGATAATAACTCAAAAAATAAATAATTATGAACTAAACCTTAAAGTGAGCCAGTCTCGAAAAGCCTCCTAATGTGTCGATAATTTTCACTATCACATTTCCATATATTGCATCATAACTTTATTTCCCATAATAATAACACATAAAAACAAGTACCCGGTTGACCGAGCTTTGCTCGGTATTTTTCGCTCGGTTTTTTTTAATTCGTGTGTTTTGGAAATTATATTTAGATACAAATTACATACTGATGAAATACGAATAATATTTTTTGATCTTAGCGACATAATAGAAAAACTGAACTGGTTATTTAAATAAAAAATCATGAGTGCAATTAGTTTAATTTAAATTTTCGTGTTTTTAAAAAATACTAAAAAAAGAGCTCGAAAAAATAGATTTTCTCGAAAAAGAAAGGAACTTGAAAAAAAATTAAAAAAAGTCGGTCGGTTGGTCTGGGCTCGATACATGGTATTACGATTTTGTGACCGCCCAATATACCAATTAAGCTATTTGTAATCATTAATAAACTGTCAAAATTTACTTTCTTATTCTAACGATATTGTAGCAGTTTTTTATTGCCTGAAAACACGAACAAAGGGACATTTTCTAAAAATAAATCCTATCTAGATTGATTTATTGTTCCCGAAACTCTCTGGACACTAAATTTTAAGAAAATCGTTAGAGCCGTTTCCGAGATTCCGATTATATATATATACAAGAATTGCTCGTTTAAAAGTATGGGATTAAACACACATTACACAAGGCATTAATAAAATATAAGACTTAATATCACTTTTCTATAAACTATTTTTTATGGTCATAAACCTTAATTAAAACACTAAATACGGTTTTGTAAACCTTTAAATATTAAATACAACTTTTACAATACGATTTCCATCAATATTCATATTGCAATAGTTTGATGTGAGATTTAAAACTTTAAACAGGTATTTAAACAAAACTTTATACAAAATTCATCTTTAATGTACTATTTAATATTTCCATTATTTTGCTATTTTATCACTTAAACAGAACTTTATTAACATTTCTATCATCTTATTCTAATACAGAATTTAGCCACTACATTAACAAGTGTTTATTATATACATTTTAAAAAACTTTAATAATAAAGAAATATATTATTTAAATAATATTTTCAAGAAACGGTTCGCGTTTGCCCTCTTCTTACTGTTAATTATTTACACAAGGTAGCGAACTCATTTTCACACGACCCTATGGATCCTATAGAGGTAGATAAGCTCTTGCCATATCTTTCAGATGCTTGTACCCATCCTTGTCTTAAATATACACCTTTTCACTTTAGCATTAAACTGTCCTTAACTAACACCCAGACTAACTAGTGTATCCTATCAAATAACTAACACATTGGAATGCCTTATCAGTGATTAAACATCAAGTAAACATTAAAGTGCATAAAGCGATAAAATGTTGTCAATTGTTTATTTATATCGTATTACATAGCCGATTACTATACTATGATGTATGATTCTAAGTTAATACAAATAATCTTTCTTTACTCTTTTTTACTCAGAAATTAGCATTTAATAAAAATTATTTATTTCTAATATTCAATTTGTAAGAACCCATTTCAAAGTTAACCCTGTTTACCAATTACCTTTATAAAATAGATATCAACCTTTGATATATTTTTCATCTGTTTCATAATGTAAACATAATTAATCAATCTAAGAATTTCATTGGTGTCGGCGGGCTTCGAACCTTTTCGAAGATTCAAATAATCTTTCTATAATTAACTTTTTCTTATACCATAGTGAAAGTTTAAGCTACATCCTACATACCTCTCATTCCTGAGCACAGGCCTCCGCTCATTCCTGAGAGGGTTTTATGGCAAGGAATTGTCTGCCGCGCTGCCCTAATGCGTGTTGGCGAACTTCACATGTCTTCGAAATATATATATTTTAAACCATAGTTACAGGGAATTATTTTGAAATCAAAATATCAGTTTATTTTTCCGCAAAAACCTTTTCTTCGTGAATAGACTCAACCGTTGAGGGTTGAGTCTATTCACAAAGCTTAACTTCTTCGCAAAGTAAATTCATTTTACATAAGCATAGCTTGCTTTTGTATATTCTAAAAGTAGCATAATCTTTATTATTACCTAATTCCTATAGGAGTTTCGGCGGGAAATTGATCACAGATAGATTGTTGCCCGGTTTGAAATGGATTTTGATTTATTTTAGGGATGAAGTGTTAAATATCTGCGCATGTGAACCAGAGAAGGACTAAATGTTATTACTAGTGCATAGATGGTAACAAAAATCTTAATTTTTTTAACCACTTGAACCTACTTAAGCAGCTAGAAATACTTCAACGGTCCGCTGGGTTATCACATATCAGTTGTCAAAATCCTAAAAATTCACAGTGTGCCTAGGCTGAAATTTATTGACTGAAAGACTGTATCCATGGACAAGAAATAAATTAAAAAAAAACATCAATGACAGTCATTCACAAGTCATTCATTCATTATTCTATCACTTGAATTTTCATGAATTACGGGTTGCATTTCTATGTCTGTAAGAAAATCACGTTACTCTCAATGATTATTACAATAAATAATATTAAGTCGCTTTAATTTTATCATTTATTTAACTCAAGAAATATGGCTACAAACGCTGAGGTAACTGGGCCTGTCTCTCAAGAAGACATAGAGGCAGCAGAAAAACTGAAAAATGAAGCAAATGAGCTCTTTAAAAGTAAGAATAAAGCTCGTCGATATTAAAGTAATCATAAACGTTTGACTGACTTACCATATATGTTGTGACTGTTCGTGATATCATAACATCTTTTAAGAGACAAAAGTGTAACATACCTAACCTCATTTTTCCAGAGCAACATTACGACGATGCTATAGAATTGTACTCAAAAGCAATTGAGAAGAACCCAAATAATGCAGTTTACTACGCAAACAGGAGCATAGCGAATTTAAGGTTGGAAAACTTTGGATATGCACTCGGTGATGCATCCAAAGCAATAGACCTTGATAAGTCTTACACTAAGGCTTATTATAGGCGGGCGGCTGCTCATATGTCATTAGGAAAGTACAAATTAGCCCTTAAGGATTTTGAATATGTAAGTGCCACCACCACTTTCATGAATACTATATACTTAAGTCAATTAAATATATACATAGGATATATGACTTATATAAAATATTTGTATTATGTGACTTCTTTTTCAAGTGATAGATTATAAAACTAACTAATGCAGTTTTTTTGAAAACTATATGTCTAAAAGTAATTTAACGTGAGTAACAGTTAGGAATTCACTGGTTCACACATGCACATGTAAACTCAAGTTTCACTACACGTCCACTCTCGCCCATGGCTCTTGTGATACTGACGCAATGCGCTCGAAACAGTGGACATTTATACTTGTGTTTTAACAGGCAATATAAATGATACTACCTTCATCCCAATCTATGGACTTTATTTTATTACATACTTACTGGCACATTAAAATTAGGGATGGGCTGAATATTCGTTTCATATTCGGTATTCTGCATCTTTACCGAATATTCGTATTCGGCCGAATATTTGGCTAAATCACGGAACATTCGGTGAAGTGCTACTCAAGGTGTCCACTGTATTGAAATGTACGAATTGAGTGATGCCATGTCTTTCATAATTTTACTATTGAAAGTATATTGTATTTATGGGTTAAATCTACTTGTATAGTGTTATTTTTTTTAGGCATTGTAGATTTATTTCCAATTATAGCAAATATAACGCTTGATAAAATGGTTTTGGAACCAAAAGAAACATTACATTACATTAGAACATTTCACTTTACTTTGGTCATCAGTCTCTTTAAATAAGTCCAAATAGTAAATCTCCTGCCACTCATTATTATCATATAATTATCAATTTTCTCTAAGAATACCACAACGAAATAGTTTTTTCTTACAAATCTATCAATCTATCAATTTCTACAAAAATAGTCAAAACATAGACTAAGCACATGCCGGCTATTTGCACAGTACTAGTTGATGCAATAACATGTCAGGTGTTGCTGGGAAGCGAGGAGCAGGGTCCGGCGCTAATCCTGCGCTCTTTGTGGTAACAAATTTAGACATAAATTGTTTAGGTACCAAGGTGATCCTGCCGAATAATGTTCGGCCGAATATTCGGTTCGGTAAAATTTTTACTGAATGTTCGGCCGAATATTCGTATTCGGCAAAATCCATATTCGGCCCATCTCTAATTAAAATCACATACACTACAATGTGAAAACCATATCACATGAAATTTGCTTTTAAGAATTCTGTATTAGATTTTCTATATCAGTCCCCGAAAGTCAAGTCAAGAAAGCTACTAAACATGAGCTCTCCTGTCATAGGAAGGATTTGCATTAAATGATAAATGGCAGGGTGTTGGACAAAATCAGTACCATACAATATACACCTTTGATTCTGTTCCTCATCTTAAATCCAAGTATTCTAGGTCTGAGTTAAATGAGATAGTTAAACTTTCTATTAATAGCCATAAGATCTTTCTGTCGTATCCCATAGTCACCTCATATGACATCTTGACTAGACATGTGTTATTGACCCGATCATTCAGATATTGTTTAATCTTACAAGCTGGGTCATTTGGGTCAATCAATCAAATTGATCTTAACTAGTTTCAGTACTCTGTGATATACAATAACCCTTTGGTCGTAGGTCCTGACAATCGTTTAAGTGGGAATGTTCAAACAATGTTATTGCAATCATCAATACTGTGATGCAACCTGGGTCAAATGAACAAATTATTCACCATTGACACATGTCTAATCCTGACATATGGTGGATTCTCTAATGCTGCCACCACAGCATACCCATTTATTTATTACATCTTTTTTTTTATAGTATAAGGGTGACAAACGAGCACACAGTCCACCTGTCGGTAAGTGGCTGCTGTGGCCCATAGACTGTACATATAACCTTGATTAAGAGTCAAAATGCAGATTTTTTGTCACCCTTGAGGATTAAGATGGAATGTCTCGCACTCAATTCCAGTAAAACGGGTCTCCGGTTCTCTATACTCACCATACGAAACACAGCAGCGTTAAGCTGCAATTTTACTCTGGTATTTATGAGGGCCTGGTCCTTACCCAGTCGAACCGACCCATACACATACAAAAGAATATACTAAACACATACAAATACATCTATTAGAGATTATTTCCCAAGTTTTCTCTATCCAAAGCCACATGATGAAATAGGCTAATATTCTCCTTATACCATCCCCTTCATCATCATTGACATCTTTACAGTCTATCAAAAGTCCTCTTTAGAAGATAAGCCTCCTCCATAGATTGCTTGAGACATTTAACATAGTTGTTAAACTTGGCAAGTGGATTGTTGATGCTGCGGCCCATCTTCTGTTTCATTTCCATTTTGCGGCTCTTAAACATCCAAAGATATATTATGGAGTAGTGGATCTTTTTACACAACCACTACATGGCTAATTCTGACCCCTATGTAGCAAGATATCATCTACTAACTAAATAAATATTGTAGGGATTTATATAAGTTATTACTGTATGGCTCATATTAGCTATTCAGTTGCCTGAAATGCAGAAAAAGGTATTAAATTGCATGGACACATAGATTTAAGCTTTTAATATTTAATTATGCAATTTCATTTATAATTGATTTGGGATAAACCATTATATGAGAGCAAAATCATATAGCTAAAGATTTTTTTTAGATTAAAAGATTTTGATTAGATTAAAAGCAATAGATGACTTTTTATATAGATTTATTCATATTTATTATACCATTTATTAACATACTAGACTTTATCATGAAATGTGTATGTTTCACATTTGAATATTTTAATTTTTGCTGTGATTTTGAATATACCACACACAAGAGATTTTATATTAGAAAAAGAACTTACAGTGATAATATTTGTGTACAAATACTTTTTCATGAGGGATTCTAACCCACTGCCCCCAGCACAGCAACTCATTGCTAATCCACTGCACCATGGAGCCGTCAAAGTCTAGAATATCATTTCATCAAATTGTTAATAATAACAGATAGTAAAAAGTGTTTTAATGGTATGATGTATTTTTATATAATATGGTAGAGTCATGCTGCAGTTATATTCGTAGTATAGTTATGGCACGAATGGGTAGGCTAGACCGGGGAAGGACCACACTCTCACAGAATGCCAGTGTAAAATAGCAGCTTAATGATGCTGTGTTTTGCATAGTGAGTGTAGAGAACCAGAGACCCTTTTTACTGGAAATGAGGCATTCATTCTTAGCCCTCAAGGTAGATGTAGATGTCTATGGGCCACTACAACCACTTACCATCAGATGGACTGCATGCTTGTTTGTCACCCGATCCATAACCCATCCTATATTTTTTTTTAAATATTCCATTAACCAAACAGCTTAAATGTGCTCTGGCTTCGGGATTTATGTATTACTATCATGTAATTACAATATTATGTATAACATTAAACTGTATGTGCATACGGCGATTTTAGTGCCTTGACATTTTTTTTTACTTTAAAATCTTTGGTGCATTCCTTTAGAATAAAAAGGATACAGAGGGCAATACGAAAGGCCTAAAGGCATTCTCTACCGGTCAACCCATGGGGTGGTGAGAATTTGACATAAGTGTAGCAATTGAAAGAAAATTAGACATTTTTTTTAATCATACATTTATTACAGCCAAAAATCCAATGCTGAACTACCCTTGATTATTTGACTACCAGTAAAGGTAGGCAACAATTATGATAGAAATTGGGTATGTTAAATGTGGTCATATTATGCACAATCATTTCCTTTTCAATATCAGTGACCACACTTTAATATGGTTATATTTTTATGATTTCAGTAGAAAGTTAAATAATTTCAAATGCCGATTTTTATTCAGGTTTAATTTTTAAACAAATTTCTGAAACATAATGTATTGGTAGAAATAAGTTTTGAACATTAATAATAGATTGAAGTGGCTGTGAATCCCTACCAAAAAAAATTATTTTTCAGGTAACCAAAGCTAGGCCAAATGACCAGGATGCAAAGATGAAATATAATGAGTGCAATAAAATTGTAAAAAAGATTGCATTCGAGAAAGCAATATCTGTAGATAAGAAGGAGGTTAATATAGCTGACACCATTAATCTGGATGCTATGAGTAAGTCTATTATATATAAATTTTACTTATGTAAATTTTAGTACCACATAATTATTTAATATCTACCCTGTAAAAATACTGTGATTTTTACAAATACAATATTTTCCTTATTGAATATATTAAATACATAATGAAAGGTAACTTTTTCTATGTGACTCTTAATTTTTACAAAATATATCTAGCCACACTGCAACTGTATTATTTCTGTAGAGTGAATGGGTTAACCAGACCTGTGTCATGTCCTGTGAGTGATATAAACTACAGATCATTTTTTATAGCATTGGGTGACAAACAAGGACATAGTCCACCTGATGGTAAGTGAATGCTGTGGCCCATAGACATCCACATTTATCCTCAACTATGGATCAAAATGCAAATGTGTTGTCACCCCCTGAGGACTAAGAGGAAATACCTAATTTCCAGTAAAAGGAGTATCTGGTTCTTTACACTCACCATATGAACACAACAATACTTAGTTTTTATTTTATGCTGGTATTCTGTTAGAGCATGATCCTACCCTGGGCGATTTGACCCATTCAAGCTACAGTCATAATATAGCTGCAGCATGGCTCTACCATGTTTTACTCCAACTGGTACTGTTGTAAGTAATGTTTAAAAAAACAAAATAACTCGAAGTATTAACAGTATGACATAGTAAGGAAAACGAACGTAAATACCAACCCTCATATGTTTACATATAAGGGGCAAAAGCGGATAAAAATAAATATAAGCAATACTTGAGTGTGTTAATTTAATAACAAGTTAATTTTAATGAAATCACCTAATCGATACGATTATTAGATTAGGTACATTGAATAAAACTAAATTTACAGATTCTATCGCGTTTTTTAACTGATTTTACTTATTTTTAATTCCCGACGTTTCGGGTGCTTTACAGCACCCATGGTCACGGGGGGACTGAGATGTTTAACGTCCCAATGTCATTGTTAGCCCGGCTACCTTCAGTTTTTGAATATTAATTTTTGGTCCGATTTACGCAAAACGAACTTACAGTATCTTGAAGTCTTGCAGTGGTATGCTTGGGTTTGGGTTTAATTTTGTTAATTATAGGATCCCAAGCAGATGGCAGCACCCAACCATCTTCTCTATTGAAATTAGGATGTTTTTTAATTTCAATAGCCTCGCGTATCATCCTTGGTAGGAATCGGTGTTCTTTTGCGAGGATTTGTGGTTTATCAAATCTGGTCTAATAGTGGGGACGATCTTGAACATGTTCACAGACTGCAGACTTCCCGGAGCATAGGTGCTTCACGTCAGCTATATGTTCTTTCACGCGGGTTTTTATGGAACTTTTTGTTTGACCTATGTAAGAGAGACCACATTAACAATCTAACTTGTACACTCCTGCATCTTGTAGAGGGATATTACACTTGACAGATGGTAAAAATTGACTAATCTTCTTCGGCGGCTTGTAGTATGTTTTAATGGAAGCTCGCTTCAAGATGTAGCCAACCTTGTCTGTGACTCCTCTGACATAGGTAGTACAGCAGGCACACGCTCGACTGTGCCGGCTTCACTCGGTCATTGTGACGTAGGAGTGGGATCCGAAGCTTGTTGTCTTGCAACACTTGCTTGACATGCTGAAGCTCGGCGGCCAGATGTTTTCTGTCACAGATCCCTCGTGCTCACTGAAACAAAGATTTACCCACGGTAGCTAACTGTGAAGGATGATGGTGAGATTCACCATTTAAATATCGGTTGGTATGGGTCTTTTTTCTATATGCAGTGTGACCAATAGTGTTATCAGGATTTCGAATGACTAAAACATCTAGGAAAGCTAAAGAATTATTTGCCTCTAACTCCATTGTGAATTTTAGAGTTTATAGAGTTAAGTTGGTCTAAAAATGCAGTTACTTTGTCAGATGGTAAAATTGTGAAAGTGTCATCTAAGTACCGCTTGTAGAATCTTGGATTTACAGGAGCAGTAAGAAGGGCTTTCTCCTCGAAGTCCTCCATGAATATGTCGGCGAGTATGGGAGATACAGGTGAGCCCATCGCCACACCATCTACTTGCTTGTAGAACTCTTCCTTCCACAATAGATAACCAGATGTTAAGGCAATGTCTGAGTAATACTGCATATTCTGCTGGCATATTATTTTCCTCTAGTTTCCTAGTTATAATTGAGATGCAGTCTTCAATAGGTAGGCATGTGAATAGTGACTGAACATCAAAACTGACCATAGTTTCATTGTCAGCGAGATGTAGGTCTTTTATCTCACTAATAAAATGGTATGAATCCTTTATGTGTGCTATGGTTTGTCCTCTCAGTGGTGACAGTATTTTTGCCAAGTGTTGTGCCAGCTTATAAGTTGGTGAATCGATCTAGCTCTCTATAGGGCGTAGTGGAGGGTTTGGTTTGTGTTTGGTCTTCGGTAACCCATACAACCTCGGTGGTTTGGTACCTGATGGTATTAAGGAATTCATGTCGATATTTAATTTTTCGGAGTATTTTCTTTATTAAATCGCTAGTTGCTTTAAGCGTGTTAGTTGTGGGGTCTGTTTTGACCTTTTTATATGTACTTTCGTCCGATAAAAGCTGTAGTATTTTAAAACTATACTCTGATGTGTCCATTATTACCGTAGCGTTTCCTTTATCCGCGCGGAGAATCGTTAGCTCTGGTCTGTTCCGTAAGTTAATTAACGCTGTAAATTCGTCTTTAGGAAGGTTTGGTTTCGGCACTGCACTACGACGTAACAAGGACGAAATATCTTGACGTATAGCCTCCAAATCTTCCTTACCGATATTATTCTTAAACAGACAATCCTCAACACTGCAGATAATTTCTTCGTACGGGATTTTTCGCGGTGTTAATGCGAAGTTCATTCCCTTCGCTAATACCTTTATTGTGAATGTGGTCTCTCTTACATAGGTCAAACAAAAAGATCCATAAAAACCCGCGTGAAAGATCATATAGCAGACGTGAAGCACCGACGCTCCGGGAAGTCTGCAGTCTGTGAACATGTTCAAGATCGTCCCCACTATTAGATCAGATTTGATAAACCACAAATCCTCGCAAAAGTACACCGATTCCTACCAAGGATGTTATGCGAGGCTATAGAAATTAAAAAACATCCTAATTTCAATAGAGAAGATGGTTGGGTGCTGCCATCTGCTTGGGATCCTATAATTAACAAAATTAAACCCAAACCCAAGCATACCACTGCAAGACTTCAAGATACTGTAAGTTCGTTTTGCGTAAATCGGACCAAAAATTAATATTCAAAAACTGAAGGTAGCCGGGCTAACAATGACATTGGGACGTCAAACATCTCAGTCCCCCCCGTGACCATGGGTGCTGTAAAGCTCCCAAAACGTCGGGAATTAAAAATAAGTAAAATCAGTTAAATAAACGCGATAGAATCCGTAAATTTAGTTTTATTCATTTTATAACACACTCAAGTAGCATCGGCTGCCCCTATGTAAACAATGTACCCATATTTCATACTGTTAATACTTTGAGTATTTTGGTTTAATACTCAAAGTGTTAATACTATATTTGATGTTCTTTATAATTAATAAAATGAGAGAGAATTGAAGAAGAATTTTGAAGAAGATTGCTCAAAAGTTTCTCCACATCCAGACACACCTGTAAGGGTTTTTGAGATGTTTATATTGTGATTTTCTGTATTTTTCTTATACTAAATAAATTAAAAAAAAGTGAGATTACTATAAATCTTCTTAACTTGAAAACTTCACAATTATAAGTTTTATGTCTTAACTTATCTTATTTTCATAACAGCAATAGAAGATGAATATGAAGGACCAGCACTAGAAGATGGCAAAGTAACACTCAAGTTTGTCACTGAGCTAATGGAATATTATAAACAAGAAAAACAGTTACATAAGAAATATGCATATAAGGTATTTTATATCATTTTAGTTTACGACAGGCTGTTTTCCGCAACTCCACGTCTAAGCGCGTATTTTGCGTGTGGGCAGGGATAATGTGATTATTCGAGCCATGATATCTCCCCGAAGAAGTTCAACAGTCCTTTGATGTTGCAAGCAACTTCGGGGGAGCGATCCCGGCGTGCCGAGATGTTTAGCCCTGTATGAAACGACTTGTGGACATGTCAGCAACACGTGAGCCGCCGTTTCTTCCTCTCCCATGCATGCCCTGCACAGAGGGCTATCAGTAACACCATTTAACCAAGTAAACAAATGTTTGTTAAAAGAGCCATGTCCTGTGATAGCACTTGTTACTATCCTGATCTGTGACTTATTTAGTCTCATTGAAACCTTGGTAGACAACTGTTTATTTCAGGGAGGGCCTCCCTAGCTTGTCTACAGTGTACAAATTTTTTCCAAAGTTGAGCGTGTAAATGATTGAAGTATCTACATACCAGTGAACAAATGTAGCCAAAGGGGATTGGTATTATAGGTTCCGGCCCTATAGTGGCCAAAGCCGATCCCCTTCTGGCCAGTTCATCTGCCAGGTATTTTATATAATACACTGACAAGAAAATCCATAACCAATTAAATGTGAAAATACTTATATTTACTGAGTATAGATGGTGTAAGAATATCCACTGCTCCCGTTGTGGTCCCCTGTCACCCCCATCTTCCTGTGGGTGTGTAGGTGGCGATAAAGGGAAACTACCCAAAAGAGATGGCAGCAGTCTTCCTAATAACAATTTGGAAATAAAAAAACCACCTGCCAAATGTAGCAACTATGGCAAAGTTTAGTTAAGAAGATATTGTAATTATTTGAGTCTAGAAATCTTGTATATTCTACCAGTCTTTTGATGTTGCCGACGACCGCAGGGAGCGAGCTTAGCGTGCCTAGATGTTTAGCCCTGTATGAGGCGACCACCAGACACACCGAAGGCTTGTGAGCCAACATTTCTTCCTCGCGTACATGCTCTGCCCGTGTAACTCGTATGGTGAACAAAAATAACCAATAAAAAGTAATCACGCGTTGCTATCAGTCTCTGGTTTGTTTAGTCTCATTAGCACCTTGGATATACAACTATTAATTGTGGGCAGGACTTCTTTAGCTTGCCCGCAATCTTCTTGGTCATTCCAAAGCTCAGTGTGGTAATTAGTAATTAGTATATTATTTAAATAACAGTTAATTAACATACCCAAAGTGAATACGTATCATCAGTTCCGGCACTATGACGCCTAGAGCCAATCTTCTTCTGGTCAACTCGTCGCTTCGTCATTGCAAATGCTAAAAAATTACCATTTAAATGACTAAATCTTTTATGTATTGATTTAAAGTTAAAGTTACAGCCTATATACGTCCCACTGCTGGGCACGGGCCTCCCCTCATTTCTGAGAAGTGTCCGCCGCGCTGCCCCAATGCGTGTTGGCGAACTTCATATGTCTTCGAAATATTTTTGTATTGCTTCATTCAAATGTATCGATTTATTATGATTTAGTTTCTATTAAAGCTATCTTATTACAGATCCTTATAGATGTAAAGGCATACCTACAAAAACAACCAACACTTGTTGATATTAAAGTACCAGATGATCAGAAGTTCACTGTATGTGGCGACATTCACGGTCAATTCTATGACCTCATGAACATATTCGAACTCAACGGCCTACCATCAAAATCTAACCCTTACTTGTTTAACGGTGACTTCGTTGATCGAGGTTCATTCAGTGTGGAGTGTATCTTCACGCTGTTTAGCTTCAAATTGCTTTATCCAGATCACTTTTTCATGTCTAGAGGTAAGAATCTTTTTACTTTAGTACAAAACTATACAAACTAGCTAAAACATTAATTCTATGCGTACTTGCGCGCTCAAGTATATGCGTGCGTAAGTGAGTGCGTGCGTGCGTGAGTGCGTGCATGCGTGCGTGCGTGTGTACGTGCGTGTGAGTGGATGCATGCGTGTGTGCGTGCGTGCGTATGAGTGCATGCATGCGTGTGTATATGTGTGTGTTTGCTAGGCATGTAACTAAACTTCCAGAATTTGTTGGGATAACCTACCACCTATTGTTATTGATGGTTTGGAACATTGATCAATATCTTTCTTGGTCCCTACATATTAAAGAGTCTAGTAGAAAAATGTTTGCGACATCATCTTCCTTACGACGTTTGCGTAACTCATTACCCATTCCTACTAGAATTTTACTGGCACAGTCCTTGTTACTCCCTATCCTTGATTATGCTGACGTATGCTATTCTAATCTTACTGAGGATCTATTAAATAAACTTGAGCATCTTCAGAATTTCGCTATTAGGTTCATATTTGGCCTCCGCAAATATGATCATGTTTCCGAGTTTCATACTAAGTTCAAGTGGCTTCCTATCAGACTTCGTCGGAATACTCACATTCTATCTCAACTATTTGATCCTAAAACACCGATGTATCTAAAAGAAAAATTTGAGTTCGCGGGTGCAGATAAAGATCATTCCAGATTATCCGATAAACTTATTTTGCTCACAACTCAAAAATTTTTAATTCCTCCTTTTGTGTCAAAGCAATTAAATTATGGAACTCGCTTCCTTTAACAATTAAGAAATCCCAAAGCATTGAGTCTTTCAAAAAACTGGTTAAAAATTATTATTTAAATATGTGTTCTACTACTTATCATATCTACATACTTGATAAGGTTTGTGTATATATGGTATGTATATAATGTGTAGCTATAATGTGTTACAAAAATATTTGTAAATATATATATATGTGTATGATTATGTATATATATATATATATATATATATATATATATATATATATATGTTATATGTTATGTATAATTTTTTATCTACTACTTATGCACACTTCTATATTTTTATATGTAAAAGTTCTCCTTCACCAAGGTTTGCCTGGAACAGATCGCTGTTTAGCGGTAAGGCCACCTAATTGTACATTAATTTATCAATTTAAGTTTGTTGTTCTTTGTATTATTTTGTGTGCAATAAAGAGTATTGTATTGTATTGTAAACTTCATCCGAGATTAACTAAATATTAATACCCATAATAAATACCCTCAATAATAAAGAAGGATTAAAAATAAAAACTACTACATAACCCAGGGCAAGGAATGTTGTTAAATTGTAAGTCTGCATATTTTCAGGCAACCACGAAACCCGGGACATGAACCGCATGTACGGTTTCCGCGGCGAGGTGACCTTCAAATACACGGCACAAATGGCCGATCTGTTCACGGAGGTATACAACTGGCTGCCATTGGCTCACTGCATCAACAACCGAGTACTGGTGATGCATGGTGGATTGTTCTCTAGTGATGACGTCACGTTGGAGGATATACAGAATGTCGATAGGAATAAACAGCCCCCTGAGGATGGTAAGGGTTGACTTGTTTGTCTATATTATTTTCAGACTTACAGATGTATATAGATAAGGTTAACTGATGAACTAGTGTGGCGTCGCCTACTCTCCACTTTAATCTTATGTATTGATATGTGAAGAGAAAACTTTGTACCCATTATTATTAAGCATATTGCGTGCATGGAGGAGTGTAAGATTTGGCACTAATCAGGTTAGGCATGCAGAAAGCTAAAATGGATATATACTCGTAATATTTGTACATTAACCCTTCAATCCCCTTGAAATTCCCATGCAGTCGCATGTGTCTGTCAAATTCCGAGCGGTCGCAACGACCCCCACAACTTAAACCATAAAACTTATATTTAGAGACTACTTTTCTATAAGGAAGTTTGTATTATAGAATCTATACAAAATTCTCTATCCTGTGGTCTAAACAAATCAATTACTCCATGGATTTTTATTTTTAACTACTAAAATTGCGCCATTTTCGCAAAAAATTGACAGAAATAAAAATAAAATACAAGAATAACTGGTTAGACCAAAAGAAAAATTCGTATAGATTCTCCTTCATGAAAAGTAGTATCTAAATATAAATATCTGGGTGTATATTCCCAGGTTCATTTCGTACATTTTTCCGTCCGATACAAACTGGGCGTCTTCAAAGCCAGAGTGAATAGGCTTTTGTTACATTAAGACAGTGAGAATACCATTTAGGGCTAAATCACCAATTACCACCAGGTAGTTGGTTATCAAGCACAGTCTTATAATTAGTTAAAAAAATTAATTAAACATACATTGTTTACGTTCATACTGCCAATGTCTCAGAGTAAGTACAAGCATACCAAGCATATATGTAAGGATGTTATTACTCTAAGGTTAATGTCAACCACTTAATAAGTCTGTGGTCAATTTGTCGCCTATGATATATATATATATATTATAGAGCAGATTGCCTTTAAGAATAATAAAAGAAGAGAATTTGTTGCCAACATAATAATTACTGACAGATTAAATGATTGAGCTGATAATTATGTGTGATGTAAAATGCTCCTTTTTTAAGTCTGTGATGTTTATGTCCATAGAATACTATAATACACAATAGAATAACTGTCAACCTTATTTTGTACGAGGATAAGCGCGTTGACAGACAGATTTTAATATATATTTTTTTTGTAAATAGCGTTCAATTTGGCATTTTCTAAATAATTTGCATGCGAGATATGGGGTATGTTCCGAAACGTTTTCAGTATACTGCCGAATGCAAATGACGTCATCAGTTGACACTAAATTCTACTGGCGCGCCGACGTCATATTGTGTCGGATGTCCGTCAATAATAAAACAATTTTTAATTGTGTGTGCGCTGAATGAAGCATGCCAGAATTTGTTTTTATTTATTCAAATACAAAAAATTATAGAATAATTGCTGGTATCTCCATTAGGAGGATATAATGATTTTTGGAGCACAAAATGACTAATCGCCAACACTTTTCCAATATGGCGCAAATGTATGACGTCATATACTGTCCTATGTTTTGGAACGAATCACCAGTATAGCGTCGATTCATGACGTCATTTGCATTGGACAGTACACTGGGTTCTATTTTGGAACATACCCATGGAAACTATTGTAACGTCGATAACATCTCGTGTTGACATTTATACGTGTGAATTGACGTGTTAGTGACATTTTAGTGGCTACATGGGCTCCGCCCACTCCACCATTCTATTATGTATGTAATTATAGTATTTTATATGTATGTCAAGACAAAAAAGCTATTATTTTTTATTTTGTATATTAGATATCTGTGTTTTATATACTAATTTGCTATTGGAAGCCAAATACAACTTGCTTAATATAATAATATTTAATGAATTATGGTCAAATATTGAATACGTACTTGGCGGTCACTAGTATTATTAAAAACCTAAGACTGATGACTCAAGTTAACAATGCGAGTCATTTTTTTTAAATATAGAATAAGGGTGACGAACAAGCACACACTTCAACCTGATGGTAAGTGAATGCTGTGGCCCTTAGACAGATGCGTCTTAACCCCTTGAGGGTTAAGATGGAAAGCTTCGTTTCCAGTACGAGGAATCTCCAGTTCTTTCGACTCATTATATGAAACAGCAGTATTAAGCAGCTATTTTACGCTGGTATTCTGCGATAGCGTGGTCCTTTCCCGATCGAACCGACCCATTTTTTCTACAATCATAATGAAACTACAGCATGACTCTACCAAGTCAATTTTTAGGTTTGCTACTACCATTCTCAATCTTCCGTATAACTGGAGAGACTTGTCCATCGGTGGACTTTATGGATTGATGAAGATAGAAATGACTCAAGTACGATATTTAATTTCACTATCCACAGGTATAATGTGCGAGCTGCTTTGGTCGGATCCACAGCCAATGCTGGGTCGGTCGCAATCCAAACGCGGGGTCGGATGCCAATTCGGGCCCGACGTGACAGAAAACTTTTTGCAAAAGAACGGACTCGACTACATCATCAGAAGTCACGAGGTCAAGAACGACGGCTACGAGGTCGCACACGACGGGAAGTGCATTACAGTGTTCTCGGCGCCCAATTACTGGTCAGTGTGAATCCATGATGAGTACCGTGTAGTGGTGGTGTAAGGATATCCATTACCACATACTGGCCCGTGGGTCTCGTAAGAGACGACGGGAAACTAAAAGAGAAGGTGGGAAGCAGATAGCAATTCAAACTCAAAGTTCACCACTCAACTAACCACTCAAACAACACCAAGCGTGACAAGTATGGTAAAATTCCTCTAAGTGAAATCTTTTCAGTTCAGTTGTGGACTTTTATAGGCTGTAATGGATAATGGATAAATATGTGATGGTGAAGATTGGCAAAATTAAACACTATATTTAGTCTAAGACACACAAAAACATTCCTCTCCGCATAGCGCACAAACTTTGTGTGGATGTGCAAAAAAATCAAACAGGAATAATTTTATAAAATAAATATTTTGATTTATTAACTTTTTCAATAAACTACTACTAACTTCTATTATCTCCTCATTTTTCAACAGACTTCAAAACTCCATACTCAATTCGACTCTATGATGTTTTAATGTGTGTTACCTCAAAACTTTTTTTATAGGTGAACCGATTTTGATGATTCTTTTTTTATTTCAAAACTGGTGCTTTTTTGTGGTTCTATATAAATTTGATCGAGATGTGACCTGTAGTTTTCGAGTTATCCTTCACAATGCACATTTAATTGACTTCGAATACATTAATGATGTTCTCATTTTATTTATATTGACGTCGTTTATACAAAATTTTTAATTTTACCACTTGTGATGTCTACAAAGCCCATTTCTTCTGTTTCAAGAAAGAAGTTTACTTCTGTATAGTAAAAATAAACGAAATAAGAAAAACATAAAAATAAAATCGATAATGTAATTCTTATGCGATCTAGGTTATCCTTATTTAAAAATATCAAGAGATAATATATAAAAATATCAAGAGATAAATAATTCTTCCAGTGGTAGATTATTATAGGTGATTGTTGAAACATACAACAAATTTATTAAGAGTTAAGAACATAATAATTTAAATAATTATTATGTTCTTAACTCTTATAGTCTTTAATTTTCCAGCGACACGATGGGCAACCTCGGCGCATTCATCACAATGAATGGAAAGGACTTGAAGCCAAAATTCACCACATACGAGGCTGTGGTGAGTCATTTTATTATTTATATTATCTTTTTATAATTTTGTGTATGAGTCTAACTTAGATTGCAATGGCTGTGGGAATCATTCACTTATTTAACTGCACTATGTCATATCATATTTTAGATTACAAAACATTATCATTATGATAATGTTTTGTAATCTAAAATATGATATCAATATGAAAAAGCATCCGCTGATAAACAATACTAAAAAAAAATAAAAATGTTTATTTCAATTACACAATGTTTTAACATACATGATCTGGAGAACACCTTTTAAGCAAGGAGGTGCTTGTGTTAGGTGACTCCGCTCTTCCTAAATATTAATATATTAATACTAATAAATTTACTAGAATACATTTACAAAAGCTAACCATGACTTCTACCAGAATTTTTTTATATTATGGCCTCCCACTAGAGTTCCACGATCACCTTAGCCACAGATGATAATGAAATGTATCTCCGTAATTATTATCCTAAATGTCTATTCATAATTTCATTCTTCTGCTTCACCAACTCGTAAATGTCCACTGCTGGGCATGAGCCTCTCCCGTGAAGACAACCTACAGCTCCTAAATATCAGATCCTGGTAGTCGTGCCATGTGATTATGATACATTGTCTTAACAAGATAGATATATTACAATATGAATGCGACTAGAGTACTCTTAACCGACGAGCATGTATGCGTAGGTATATGGATGTGTAAGAGGCGAGAGAGGTATGTCAGGATCATGCTAAATGGAAGTCTGTAGTCTCTGCCTACCCCTCTGGGTGACAGGCGTGAGTGTTTATGTATGTATGAATGTGACTTTGTTTGGTTCGTTACCGTTACAACCTATTAAAGTCCACCGCTGAACAAACGCCTCCCCGTAGGTTGCCTCATAGCAAGGATATTTGCCATGGTTGCTACGCTTGGTAAGCGGGTTCACAATCGCAGTTGTTTAATTTTTAGCCATTATTAGGAAAACACTGCTGTCTTCGCTCTGTGTATGTATGAATGAGACTTTACTTTACTGCTACGCTTGCTAAGCTGGTTCGCAATCGCAGTAATTTTATTTTTAGCCGTTATCAGGAAAACGCTGCTGTCTCTGTCGCGTCTTACGATACCCACGCGATGGTATGGGGTAGTGGATATTCTTACACCGCCATTACCTGGTAATTCAATTGGTCAAGTCGTTCAAAGTGTAAGCTATCAATAACAGAATTGCTATATATACATACAAACACATACATAAACACTCACGTCTGACACACCTCTCTCGTCTCCTCCACATCCATAAACCTACGCATACATGCTCGTCGGTTAAGGGTACTCTTAATTAGGCCCATTTTCAATATATCGCCAATTTGGTCGATAAACTTTCGCCCTTTCCGACTCTTCTGTTCACTTCTGCAACATAAATTTGCTTAGTCACTCTTACCTCATTCATTCTTTCGACACGACCAAACCAATCACCAATGATTGTAATATACTATACTATTTAGA
Source organism: Parnassius apollo (assembly GCA_907164705.1). Taxonomy (NCBI): domain Eukaryota; kingdom Metazoa; phylum Arthropoda; class Insecta; order Lepidoptera; family Papilionidae; genus Parnassius; species Parnassius apollo. Next base: position 9,988,628 of record CAJQZP010000975.1, read on the forward strand.
TAACTTTTTCCTAATTTAAATTTTAGTTATTGTCCGTGTGTTAGGTGTTAAGGTATAATAATATCCCTTACCCCATATCGTCCATTGAGTGTTGTAAAACGCGACGAAGGAAAACAAACTAGGAGACGAGCAGCAGTGTCTTTTAATAACGTCTAGAAAATAAAATATAAACATGTGTGCAGTTCAAACGCGGCACAACTGAAACCCTCAGAAAACTAAACTTCGAAATCATAGCTTGTCATATTGCCATCTACTTTATTCTATAGGTAAAGTGATTTCATTGAAAAAAATTATTAACTCGCAAAGGGGTACGTAAAATTTACATTTATACGTGGTAGAGCCATGCTGCAGTTATATTAGTAGTATAGTTGTAGCACGAATGGGTCGGCTCAACTGGGGAAGGACCACGCTCTCACAGAATACCAGCGTGAAGTAGTAATGCTGTTGTGTTTCATATGGTGAGTGTAGAGAACCGGAGACCCTTTTTACTGGAAACGAGGCATTCCATCTTAGTCCTCACAGGTGACAACGCATCTGCATTTTGATTTGTGACCGACAATAGATGTAGATGTCTATGGGCCGCAGCAATCACTTACTATCAGGTGGACTGTGTGCTCGTTTGTCACACTATCTTATAAAATAAAAAAAAATTAAACGCTAGGTGGCCTAACACGACTAATTTGATATAATATTCTGTCTCATTTTCGCACAGGCTAAATTCTATAGATGTATATGTTTGTCTCTTTCAAATCAATGATTCTAAAAAAGTTTTCAATTCAAAAACTATCAAATGTGTCAACTATGGCAGAAATCTTATGTGACAATCGATGTGGTGGCCTATGTTCAGCATTAGAATTCGATAGGCTTAATAAATGAAAGATAAAATTTATGGAAACTAGCGAACTGCATATTATATTTTATCTATGATGATCGCATGAAGTACAACATAATTATTTTCTTTTCAGCCTCATCCGAATGTCAGACCAATGACCTACGCACACTCTTTCTTCAGCAGTCTTTGCCAGTGAGTTGTCTGAACTCTCCAGTATGTTGTACAGCTGTTCCTGGAAGGGATTTACCAAACCAAACATACCCAATTATCTTCCATTTTATCGGCATTACAATATCTAATTTGGAACATTATCAGTGCTCTGAAACTCACACAAACGTATTTTTGTGTACGTGCATACGTACAATAATACTTAAAATGTGTTTTAATACGTGCGTAGCAAAGCCGCGCTTAGCTTGAACACACTAACAGTAAAGAAAATTGCTACCAGTGTTTTTTTTTTGTTGTATAACATTTTATACCACCGCGGCAACTAGCCAGCCATTACACACTTGCTCAACTTTTTTGTCGGTCGTTTCCATTATTAATTATATTGATCTCCGTATTTAGTAGAATTCGCGAATTCGAATTTTATACGTTGTAGATCCACGCTGCAGCTATATTAATTATGGTTGTAGTACGAATGGGTCGGCTAGACCGGAGTAGAACCACGCTCTCACAGAATACCAACGTAAAATATCTATTTAACGCTGGTGTGTTTCTTATAGGTGAGTGTAAAGAACCGGATACCCCTTTTATTGGAAACGAGGCATTTCATCTTAGTCCTCAGGGATGACAACTAGCCTGCATTTAGATTTTTAATCGAGGATAAATGTAGATAGATGTCCATGGGCCACAGCATTCACATACCGTCAGGTGGAATGTGTTGCTGCGAATGCTCGTTTTTTAACTTAATTTTATTTAAAAAAGTGAAAAATAAATTCGCCGTTCGTAGTATAAATCACGTTTAAATAAAGTGCCTTGCGGTTACTCTAATTTACTTGTGGTTACTAGAGATGATTTGCAGTTATTCGAAGTAACTTGCAGTTGCAAGCACATGCAGTTACTTAAGTTGCTTGCTATTATGTGGAATAATGCGCAATTCTTCCTTAAGAGTTTATATTCACTTCTAGGCAATTCTTTTAAATCTGTTAGTTTTTTTTTAATTTTGAACCAACTGGAATAAATAACAATTATAGTTATAATTTATGTATTTAACATTGTAATATAATTATTTGCAAAGCAAATAACTTCGCGCTGACTCACAACTCAAATTTATTTAAATAATATTTGAGATTAATTTTTAATCTTCATGCTGACCCATAATAGCTGTAAATATCTGTATTAAAACTATTGTTAATCATGCTGGATATTTAAAAAAAATAATTCTATCGTGAATTTAGCCAACACTAAGCTTATGTTCGCGATATGTTAACAAAATATTTTAGGGGTCATTGAACTCAAATACTCATATTGAGTGATATGAGTTGTATAAACGTCAATAATTTAAATATTACTTTGTATAAAATAAATGATATTAAAAAATAAAAGTTTTCTTTAATTTCGTTAATGAACGCCTCACGCAGCTGTGCCAAGACATTATGAATTCTATTGCCTGTAAGTTAAGATTCATAAAAGTAATGGAAGCCTTATAAGTCACTTTTTCATTGTTTAAAAGACTACGTAGTTAAATTTTAGCTTAGATGTATTCTCATCAGTTTCATACGAATTTATGCCGAGTCTTTCCTCTTCTAAGTATTTACCAAAAATGTTGGTTAGGACTCTGAAATTGACTTGTAGTCATTTTAGAATTTACCTATTGCTTATATAAGTGCCTTTATCATATCATTATTTGTACTGCTGGAGCTAGACCTGTGCCGAAAACTTTACAATAACGGCTTCCATTGGCAAGTAAGGTCAATGAGGGCTAATAAGATTCTGATAACCAGATGTCGCTGGCTAGACTGAGGTGAAGTCATTTGTTACAATGTCAACATAATATATGAAAATTGCATTTCAAATTAAAGGTTTTTGGTTTCTCGTATGTACAACTTACATTATATACTAGGGATGTAACGATACATAATTGTGCCGATACGATACCGATACCGATTATTGTAGTAAATAATCGGCGATACCGATACGATCGGTGACTGAGTAGAAATAGAAAAAAAAACAAATAATAAAGAATAATTTTCATTATTATTCATAAAAGTTACCTATATTTATCAGAGACTAAACCTTGAGAAGCGTGAAAACCAAAATTTCAATACAAAAAATAAAATAAAACATTTATTTATATGAATTAATCAAGAATATTCTCAAGCACTCAAAGCACTCATGAAGAAAGTATTTTTCATTACACAAAGTGGTAAAGTAAACCGATATAAAAGATAAAGTCAGTAATTATAGTTAACTTTTAATAGATTGTTGTGAAGAAAACAAAGTTTGTTTTAATTATTGGCAGATAATCTGTTACGCAAATCATTTTGAAAGACTTTGTAGATGATAACAGACTCAGAGTGTCGGGCAACTGCGCCGAACAAGAATGTTGCGCGCGCATTGTTCGTTTCTCGCGCTTTTCAAGCTCTTGATATCGGTTGTATGTAATCGGCGATGCCGATATATCGGTCTGCCGAGTATATCGGCTAATATGTAGGTATCGGTATCGTTACATCCCTACTATATACACATATCAATGTCTCAGTGGTTGCTTTTTATTTGTTACGCATTTCTAACTCTCTTTTTAATTCTCTAACTTAGGAAAATTCATAGTTTAGTTTATCCATTTCTAATCTTATTAATATAAAATAAAACTAATTTTCAGAAAGGACCATTAACCTTTATATTTTCTAATAATTTAACTTCCCTATTAAATCTCAAAATTGTGGAGTCTCCCACTACATTTTTCATTACACATACACGAAACGGGTTGTGAATTACTGCTTTTATACGAGTCTCGATTACAGAGTACATTTTTATATCTTATGACATCGAATCGTCGAAATGTTATCTTAAACTGCTCCATTGTTATATATACCTATATCCGAAAACTTCGACAGTAAAGCTATTTTTATTTACAAAATTGCATTATTATTTTTAAAAAGTTGTTGTTTTTTTTTTTTTAGAAAAAAAATTAAGTTTTACCAGCCTATTATCTATATAAGAAAAATATTGTATTTATATTATTGTATAATATCTTTATATATAAAAATACGTGTCACGTTGTCCGCGATTAACTCATAAACTACTGAACTGAATTGAATATAATTTTGAACACTGTGTGCAGCTAGGTCAAAATTGAGAGATTTATATATATGATACGAATTTATTGATTTTTATATGACAAAGGGTTGTCGGCAGAACGTCTGCCTGGTCAGCTAATTTAGTATGAAATTTGAGATTTTACGTGAATGTAATAAAATACCGATTTAAATCGACACACGTGTATTAAAAAAAGTCACATATACAATATGGCTACCTGAATTATATAATATATTTAAAATTTTAATGTTATTATGTCTCAGTTTAAAAATCCCTTTTTTAATTATAATAGTTACAAGCTGATGTCACAGTTTTGCGAAAATTTTCCTTGTACACATCTTCCATTTCGGTACTTTTAAATTTTAAACGTGACTCCTATAGGTCGTGGATGAGCGCAAGACAATTATGGTGAGGCTAGTTTGCGGAGAATTATTTGTTAGCCATTAAAACTATTTTGTTTTTCAAATTCTTAATTTGATGCTTGCACCTCAGCCCAACAAAGAAAGAAGGAACGAGGAATCAATCAGTCAATGAGTTTAGTATCTCCGCCCTCGCGCTTTAACACGTCACCACATCGAATGCAAAACTAAAGATTATCACTATTAGTTCAGCAATCATGATTCGCGTCGCTTGCTGTACCATTTTATTTTAAAAAGAAATAACTTTAAATTTAGAATTCGGCTTAATCATGGGGATAAAATACCAACATAATTAATATTATTTTTTGAATTTACTTGAATTATTAATTATTATTAAATTAATAATATATATAATTGTTAAAATTGCAATAACTCTAACGAATTACGTTGACAATGATTGTAAGAATTTGGCCTTCTTCTTTATACGTTTTAGAATAACTTAAAAGTTAAGACACGCGTACCCAGAGTATAATAAGTATATACAGGAATGCGCACTATCGCCCTAAAAATATTTAAAGTGAGTAACGTGCAATTTTTAAATCAATAATGATTAGATTAAAAAAAAACTTTAGTCTATTTACTTGAATGTTTATTTATTTTATACTCTGCTACTGAATGCATACAAAAATAAAACTTGTTATAAGCACTACAAATTTCACGGTCAATTATTCTATGTATATAAACGTACATATTGCTTGTTTCTTGTGGATGAATTATAAAAGAAAATACTCAGTCCACCTCAAGAGGCAGTCGAGTATTAGAAGATATTATATAAGATAAAAAAATACTACACCATAGAATTTTGTAACTTAGACGGTTGTCGGTTTTAGTTAAAATTTAGGTTACACAGATAAGGTGTTTCGTGACTACTAAAAACTGATCTCTTTTAATGGTATTGTCATATGATATCTATAAAAATAATCCATTTTTGTCGTTCGCAATAAGTGTTTTAATTAAAGCAATAATAAGCTTACGCTCGCTAGATGTCTCTAGTTGGTACTGAGGTGATTTTATTTATCACGGAATTGGTAACACAATGTTATTATAAGTTTTTCAGTTTCTAGTGAATATATAAACACAACACAATGCCTCAGTGCTGAGTCCTACCATTTTTTACACATTTCTAAGTTCTTTAATTCTACTTTTAGGAATATCCGTTGTTTGGTTTATCTATTTCTAATCTAATTAATATAAAATATAACTAACATTACTGAAATAAACATTATTCTATACACTTTTCTAACAAATTAACTTTCCCCGCTTTGAAATCTATCAAATATTACACCCATAGAATACTGTAATATATACGTAATAGAACGGGGGAGTGGGCGGAGCCCGCGTAGCCACTAAAATGTCACTAACACGTCAATTCACACGTATAAATGCAACACGAGATGTGTTTTGACGTTACAATCGTTTCCAAATTTCGCATGCGAATTATTTAAAAAATGTCAAATTGCATCTTATTTACAAATAAATACGTATATAAATTTAAACGATTTTTTAAATGATGGTCTTGAACATTACTCAAAAGTCTAAAATGTTTAAATTTATTCAGTCTGTCAACACAGCGAATCGGATTTGGCGACGTCAAATCTCGTACAAAGTAAAGTTGACAGCCATTCTATTGTGTATTTATAGTATTCTATGGTTACACCTCATTGCAAAGTGGCGTCGCCAAGGTGGTAGAAAAAGTCGTGGATGCCAACATTAACATATTAACATTAGCGTCTGCTAGCTCTTTTGTTTCGGAAGGTCATTTGCTTCTTGTGTATTTATAATCATTCTAGGGTTTTTAACCTTACATTCTTACTTTAAAAGAATTAATAATTATTTCGTTCTAACGAAATAAATACCGAAATTATAACTAGACAATAACACATAAAATAATTTCTCTATATTTGCCTTATTAGAGTGACAGTGTTGTCCTTTAAAATGCAAAGTTTTCCATTATAATATTTATATTTCAATATATCACTAAACTAACTAAGTGATTGTAAACCAACTTGTGTACTAGAATTCTTTATAAAGGCTTCAAAAATCGACTAGGATGCCTAATCGACTGAGTGAATGATGCCCATATACTCAAACATTGCTTAAATTTAAAATGTCATTAAGGCTCGTGCTGTATCACTTTAAGGAAAAGTGACTGTAACACCACGAGACTAAACGACATCTTAATTTTGAGTATTTGATCATGATTGTAATTTCGCAATTATTAAAAAAAAATTACTCAAATAAGTAGTTAAGTAGTCAAATTTTAATTCGCTGAACTACGTGAATAGTGAAGTCAAACCAGGCATCAACTAAACAATTACTGTTGCAAAATTGCGACAGCCCTGATTTCGTGTTGCAAGTAATCGCTGATCCAAAAAAGCATCGATATAAATGACGCAGTAGTATAATAAGTCTATGAAAAAAAGGTATTTGATATAGTGCCACAAACTTATATAGGTAATACTTTATGTTATTAGATATCTACGCATTTAATTTGTATATACATATACTAAATAATGATTTCTTATATTTACGCGAACGCAAAAAAAGTCAAAATTAAAAGCGATAAAACCCGTAAAATTAGTTCATTTAATGCGGATTAAATATATTTATTGAGGTAACTACGTTTGATTATATATGGCGTGGAGCAGGGATGGCGAACCAAAGGCACGCGTGCCATCGATGGCACGCGACAGAATATTTTGGGCACGCTACCAATCACAAAGTTCACTATGAAGTACTATATTACGAACGAATGCGAGTGATCCTAGTTACATCGTGGACTACTATTGCTAATGATGCATAGTTAGTTTAATCATTATCATAATCATTACAGCCCTTCACAAGTCCACACCTCCCCCAAGGAATGCATAGTTCGTTTACGCATAGCTTAATAGTCAATTTCGTTGACACAACTGTATTTAAATGTTCATTTGTGTTATATTTAGGATTTCACAACCCCAATATAAGTTTTTTGTCATCTAATCTGCAACGACAGATGTCTCACTAATGTTACTTTAATTTGAATTACGTGTATAACTGAAACACTTATTTTTATACATTTATTATTATACATGCAAAATATATTTTGCAATGTACAATAACAAATACCTCAACTCGAAACACTTTAATTACTTCAAAAAATTAAGAGTTTTGAGTCGATGGTGCTTAGTACTATTATTTTCCCCATAATCACGAAGTCAAAATTATTTTACGGCAGGTCTATACCTAATTAAACATTTCTTTAGAAAAATTGCACTTTGATACATTTTTTCATTATTTACCACCCCTCCTCACTCTACTCTCCCCATCGCCACCCCTGGCGTAGAATATCAAAGTAATATAAGTTATTTTGAATTTGGTTACTTCCCAGGTTAAATTCGTCTTCACATAAGACCTTTTCCAGTAAAACCAATTATGGACACCATCCATCGTTTCGATGATTAGTGTAAACAGATTTTTTATGAATACTATTAATTATTGATTTGTTTTTACTGGCTCGCATGGAATTTATTACGATTGCATTTCATAGCTTTCATTTTTTGGCGCGGAACCTTAATTATTTTCTACAAGTGATAAAATTTAAAAAAAATTTAACAACCGACTTTTATAAAAATAAAATTCGAACATCTTTAAAGTAGTCAAAGTCAATTAAATACACATTAAGGATAACTCAAAAACTACAGGTCAGTTATTGATCAAATTTATATGGGATCATATGCCATAGGAACAGAAGCTTATGACACTGTTATTTTACCATTTTTATTGTACATTAACATTATTAAATTGATCTATCAATAAGCACTACTAATTGGGTACGTATTATTTTAATTTCGATGGTTTTAATTGATTTATTTATTTAGTTCTAAATTTTGTTGTTTTTTTTTTAGTACCGAAAGTTCATTTCAAATTAGTAGTATTTATTGATAGATCAATTCCACATACGTACTTAGATATATAAGTTCGGCGTAAAGCCGAATTGCAGATACACCTAGGTTTAGCCGATTACTTAGGTAAACTTAAATAAAGGTGAGGACCTACTGTCACATATTACTTGGTTTTTACGTGGCAGAGCCACGCGGCAGCTACATTATTTAGTTGTAGCAGGAAAGGGTCTGCTCGACCGGGGCAGGAACACGCTCTCATAGAATACCAGCGTAAAATAGCGGCTTGATTTTTTTTTTTTTTTGCGCCCGAAGCAATTAAAGGGCTACCCTATACGTAGGGAGGCGGAAAATGCATTACGCATACCACGATAGCCGGTCTATCGTGGTTATGGGGGACTCACTGTCCTACCGGGGACCCTAATGATACCCCTAAAAACCGCCTTTGGGGACAGGCAGCCGGCTGATTAAGCTCTATTGTGCCTTATCATGAGCGACCCTCTTTTGGGAAAAGAGGGCGCAGGCGGCTAAGTGCCGCTGAGGGAGTGCCTACGAAGGCAAGTTAATGTTAGATATTACAATAATTTTATTTAATTAGAGTTGGCCTGAGCTGCCAGGAGACAGTTCAGGTCGTTTGAAAATTTATTAGGCGGGTCCGAGAGAGAGTTTCTCGGCCTGCGGACACGATAGCGAGAGGGGGGTGGGGCTGCATAAGAAGCTGCCTCACGAATTAAGTGATTTGGGTGCGACTCTGAGGCTTTGAAGAAGTTCTCAGAGAGTTTTTTAAGAAATTGTTGAATTGTTGGGAGCTCTAAGTCCCGATGAAGGTCGGCATTGCGGACGTACCACGGTGCGTTCGCAGCTCGACGACAGAATAGGTTCTGAACTATTTGGAGTTCATTTAAAATGTTAGGGTTTGCGTGGGCAAAGACGGGGCCCGCGTAGGACATGACTGGTCGTATACATACCTTGTAGAGTGTACGCTTGTTTCGAAGGGTAGCGGCTTGATGCTGCTGTGTTTCGTATGGTGAGTGTAGAGAATCGGAGACACTTTTTATTGGAATCAAGACATTCCATCTTAGTGTTCAGGGGTGACAACGCATTTGAATTTCGATTCTTAATTGAGAATAAATATGGATATCTATAGGCCACAGCATCCACTTACCATCAGGTGGACTGTGTGCTCGTTTGTCACCTAATACTATAAAAAAATACGTGCCATCGTATTTTTGACAAATATATCACTACACCTAATTTCAAACAACCGCAATCCGGCTGCACACAGTTGTAACCGACTAAACCTTAGTGTATCCGCAACTCCGGTTTTTTTAACTGTGACATATATAATTGTTTTATAACGTTACACCGCACTTGGATTTTATCCTGTATCGTGGAAACATAAATTCCGTAAGTGCGCATAAACTCCGCGGCCCACAGCGCCGCAACTCATTGCTAAGCCACTGCGCCATGGAGCCATCAATATGGCGACATCCTAGTCTTGACGTGTTAAAGTGAAGCTGATTTAAAAAGCAACTTGTTATAAACAGCACGTGCAATGGTGCGAGTGCATCCCGCCACTAACACTTCGGAGTTGTTTTGCATTCACTTCTTCGATGTTCAACTTTATTTACGAACGTGGCTGTCTTAATTCATTTGATCGGTTTCTTATTTAACGTGATTCTGTTCGTTGTTGCTATTCCGCAAAAGTCATTCAAATCATTTTTTTTTACTTCTAGGTATGAAATATTTATCTATTATTATTATTATTATATATATCTCTTCCGAAATATGTATGTATATATAAAACTCTTGGATTTATTAATGTAACCTCTCAATCATGATATGATATTTGTATTAAAGTTATGAGTTCTGTAAATAACTCATTTAAATATTTAAAACGGGAGCGCCAAATCAAAAAGGTCACCCGCTGCATATTATAACATTTTACAATGAAATTAATTTTAATAAATGATAAAATACAACCGGCATTTTTGGACAGTATTGTGTTAGTTTCCAGAACATTCCTCGGCGAATAAGTTTGACGCATAAAAATATAAGATTATAGGGTAAAAATAGACTTTAAACTGTGGTAAAATAAGGCTGTAACCGAGTGAATGAAAAAGGAATGCTTTTTGTACGAGCACTAAGGCGCCAAATGTTTTATAATTTTATTTATATTTTTATTCATATAAAAATGTTAAGTGCCAGTGAGTTTCCAAAATGACTCGTGCTCTACAGGGTTATTTTGCATTAACCGGCCAAATTTGCAGAGAATGTTTAGAATAAGTAAAATAGGCAAATGGTGGAGAAAAATTTAATCAAAAAAATCTCAAACATTCTGTCTTTTTTTATCTTTTAAATTCACAATGCATTGTTTTGACTGATTTTACTGCGCATGCACACGTTCGTAAGAGTCGATCGGTATGCAAAAACGTTGTTGCCCATAAATCAGATTCAATTTGCGATAATTTCAAATAAAATTAGAAACCTTATTTACTCCTATTTTCAAAAACTGCTATAGCGGTATATCATTATTTATATATTTGAACCTAGGTTTAAAATTTGGCTACTTTTTGAAAAATAACCTTGTATATTATAGCTACAACTTAAAGTATATAGTATTTTGTAATTTAGAAAAACATACGATACCTACCTAAGGTTAGTTTAGACACAATACGCAGTCGTCATGGTGGTGGACCAATTGACGAATAGGTGTACTGTACGAGGAAATCATGTAAATAAGAGCTCGGGATTAGAGTTAGAGCGAGAAAATTGTAAGCAAAATTTATTTGTCAGTGATTGAGTTGCCGAGCATATCAGATGTAGATAGGGTTTGGTGTTAATAAATAAAATTGTTAAATTTGTACTTTTGTAATTTTATTTAAAATCTTATAATATAATAATATAGCCTCCAGGTCAATAAAGAATTATAAACGGAACAGTAACTCGAGCATAATAACATGAGACTTGAGTCCGATGACGTCACAGCGGCGTGCTTGTACAGTGTGCGAAAAATGGAACGCGTCGTTTTAGGTAAGTGAGGTAATCTAACGAGACAAATGAACGTCGCTCGCTGTAAACATGGGTCACACTGCGCTGATGTTAATACATCTACTACTTTCACAGAATACCAGCTTAATGCTGCTGTGTTTCGTATGGTGGAGAGTACAGAGAACCGGAAATCTTAGTCCTCAGGCTGACACGCGCATGTAGAGATATGTCAAGATTTGTCCTTATATGTCAGGACTTTTGGGTTCTTCCCAGGATTGCGGTCGGATTTTGGAAATGGCAGGATATTTCGATTTTTCTACAAAAAAAACACTAGAATTTTGCGAGAGTGCACAAAACCGATAGTTGTTTTTTTTTCAGACTTATTAACTACCTTTGCAACTAAATGTTTTGCTCTTCTATGGAAGTCAGGTTATTTAACAGGACTTTTCAATTTACCATCAGGCAACCCTACGCGAATGAATCAAAATGCACATGCAATTTGATTCATAACTGCAGTACCATCAGGTAAAATGTGCTCGTATCTTTGTTGGCCAGACTATACCTATAAACGATTCACTCATTACAGTGCATCATAATTCCACCGCTGAACATTGACCAAGACTGTTTTGTTGTGGCAATCCACGTTAGTCACCTAAACTCCTTTACTATGCGCCCGTGTCCAAGGCTGACAAGATTGAGTACTAGAGTAAGACTAATATAAAAGAGTCCTACTATCTACATCTAGTGTATTCGCCACCAATGGCGCTATTTGTTAATTGCTATTTTAAAATGTTGGCTTATTATTATTTGGGCATTCCCAAGGTTATTTTAAATCTATACTGGGTGACCTTTTTACCGTCTGGAAGAAAATAGGGTGTAACATGTAAACAGAGTAGAAGTCTATGGCACTGATATTTTACAAAAAATATAAACAAAAACTTTGAATTAAACGTTTAAACATTTTTTTGAACAATTACTTTACTTTTTGCCCTTGAGCCTGTGACCCTGCGAAGTGACAAGGTCAAAGATGCCCACTAAATTGCCGTTCGTATTTACTGCGGTCGGAATATATAGAATTTTATTAATTTATTTATTTAATTCAAAATTATTGTTTTTATTTTTTATAAAATATCAGTGCCATAGGCTTCTACTCCGTTCACATGTGACACCCTATATTCTTCTAGACGGTAAAAAAGCTCATGCAATATAAAATTCCGATGTGCGTGTATTCGTAGTTATTTTGCGTCTAAACGGTTCGACTGATGAACTTTTTATGGGGTCAACTAGATGGTTACCCCGAGGCCCGACACCTGCATAGCACCTTGGTGCATGTAGACGACATCACGAGGAGGAACTAGATGGTTCCTAGCTTATAGGTGGACCCGGTAGCTGGCGTTGTTGTCGAGATCCAGAGATCACCCGTGCAAAACCAGGCACGCCATCGCTAGTGCGCATAAAAGTAACAGAGCCTTACTTATAACCGTTACTATTGCGTACTTAAGTATTATATATCAAAAGTGCACTTCTAACCATAGGCCTCTCCCGTGTTTGCCATATTTGCCACGCTTGGCAGGTGCGTTGGCAGTCGCAGTTTTTTTTTCTAGCTGTGATTAGGAAGACGCTGCTGTCTTGAAGCTCTATAGCCTCTTACGAGATGTGACAATATATGAGGTAAGAGGTAGTAGAAGTAGTAATACCAAACGCACAATACATATTTATGTTTTATTTTATTGATTTAATCAAACAAATGAACACTACGCAGGTATCAATTGCGACATTATTTTAATAACAGTTTTCTTATCTAGTTTACACTTAGGATACAGTGCCTGACAATCCGTGTCCAGAGATTTTCCGGCGGACATTGCTTCGAATATCGACGTGCCATCCATCATCCGGCGTACTAAAGAGTTACTAGAAACAAACGTATGTATATGATTAGAATCAACTTAATGTTATTAGAGTGGCAGATGATTCTCTAATCGTTGTAGTTAGTAGGTGAATGCCTCGTTTCCAGTGACTAGGGTCTCCGGTTCACTACCATCATTTTGCGGAACACAACAGCATTAAGCTGATCCTCGGTCGAGCCGACTTGTTCGTGCTACAACGATTAGTATGACTGCAGCACAGTCTAACTACTACTAACAGTCAGTCATCGAAGGCGTCTATATGGGGCAATCACATGAGTAGATAGATGGAACAGAGATAAAGCTTCATACAACCGCACAAATCGGTTGCACTACTACAAGAACGCCGGGCATGTGTGCGTGGCCACTGGCCGCTTGTTGTGTACGCGGTGAGACTGGAAAAAACCGGTTACGCTAGCACAGCAAGTGGACAATCTCAGGGTCAGTGCGACGTACGTTGTATTATTTTGTTACTTGCAAGTTTGAATATTTTAATGTAAAAACGTGGTATTAATAATAATGGTTGTTTATTGCACTGTGTGTATGAATATTACTGGAAAAAATAAAAATATATCATACTTTAACTATCTTAAGGAGTAAACTTGGTAAGAAAAAGTATGTAATAATATTTGATTATTACTTTTTCAAGTAAGTACCTTTATTTTATTGTATCATCCAAGGGTACGTACACGGTGTGTTTTTACCTTTTTTATTGTTATTACAAGCTTTTACTAAACATTTGTAGGTATGTGGGTGGGTTTGTATGTAGTAGGTATGTGTTAAGTTCACATATTGCAAGTAAGGTTTGAACCACTTCCTGATGTCTGATTAAGTTGCAATTTTGTATACCGTAACTCCAGTGACAATGCAATAATATATTAGATATAACCTGATGCCAGGATTGCATCCTCACTCGGGAATTCTTCGACGGATAGTAGCAGGGTCATAAAATTTTGTATGTTAGTTTAATTTTGATATTTTTACAAGATTTTTATCATGAACTGTTTAAAAAATGTTTTGTTTAATTTGTCTTCACCTATTGTGACAACCCTGCCAAAATAGGTAGCAATTTTGCACGTTCTTAATAACCTTTTCTCTGTTCCGTTTATCTACTCATGTAGGGGCAATCGTGTTGTGCGCTGCGGATCGAGGCGCGGGCGAAGGCGCTCCCAAACAACTAACGGCCGCTCGGTAGCGCTCCGGCCGCGCCTTGGCTTGTTCGCTAGGGTTGTCCTACCACGCAAATAAATTAAAATGGTCAACACTACATGTGCGGTAAAAAACTGGAGGTCGTCCTCATTTAAAGATAGCGTATTAAAGTTTCATCAGTTTCCACATACACAGGAATTCATTACTACTACACATTACTACACTAGCAATTTATTGTTTATGTCGGCTTTTCCGACAACTTCAAACGCGATGATTGACTGTATGTTTTTCTTAGGCTGTGGCTATAGCGGGCTCTTTATGTACAGCGCCATATTTATTTTAAATATTTTACATTAGCAACCAACACTTACTTGGACAACGATGCTAGCATCACGTCAAAATCGCTTGCATTGCCGTTAATCATATTCTCATTGGCCAGCTGTACGTAAGAGCAGGACAGTCGCTGCATACAGGCCGCCGAATCAATGTTGTATCTGCTGAGCGTTTCGTCCAGCTTGCCTAACATGTCCGACACTACATTAAGATCCGTCTCCGCGCCTGGTTATAAATAAATAGATATGTTAAAGAACAATTTAAGTGTTTTTTTTAAATATAAAATTGCAGTGATAACCTGATAAGTGAGTAAATAATCCACCTGATGGTAAGAGGCAATTCTACAGTCCATAGACAACTGCAATCAACTTTAAACAATAAATACTGAATAGAATAGAATATTTTTTATTCAATATTGATTACATGCAATTCTTATTGAAAGTCATTTTTTACTTTACCATTGATTCAAAAAAAACCTCTGTCCTGGGAAGAACCAGCAAGAAACTGCAGATGCGTTGTCACTACTTATGAATAAGATGGAATGCAACTCAGCTTATAATAATATTATTATGTTAATATGTACCATTATCCCATATCGAGCCGTATGTGTCGTAAGAGGCGACATAAGAAAACGAACCAGGAGATGGCAAGCAGTGTCTTCCATGTAACACTTAAAAAATAAAAAATACTACGATTGCCAACAAAGCGTGGCATCTATGGAAAATATCTATTGGGGAGGCCTATGTTTAGCAGTGGGCTTTTTTTGGCTGGAGTACACAGTCCACCTGATTGTGAGTGAATGCTGTGGCCCATAGACATCTACAATAATTATCCTCGCTTAAGAATTAAAAAAAAATTGAAGCGACAGTAGCCTAATGGCAGGGCGCGAATCGCGAACACAAAATATAGTGGGTTCGATCCGCCATTTGACTACTGTCGTGAACCACTCCTAACACAAGCGTTTCAAGCTTACCAGGAGTAATTAAAAGGAATATTAGTAATGTTAAATAATAAAATTAATTACTAATATTTTTTTTTTTAAAAAAAAATTTACAAGTACTCCTGAGGACTAAGATGGAATGCCTCTTTTCCGGTAAAAATTGTCTCCGGCTTTCCGATTCTCTACACTCATCATACGAAACATACAGTATTAAGCTGCAGATTACCAATTCTGTGAGTGTGGTCCTACCCCGGGCTATCCGACCCATTCGTACTACAACCATAATATAGCTGCAGAATGACTCTGCCACGTTGAACTTAACTTTCTGAACCAAGTGTAGAGCGACAGCTCAAATATATATATATAATCAGAAAATGGCCCACGCTGCTCTAGAGCGTATTAAAGGACTTTAAATAGTTTCCATTTCTCAGAGTTTCCTAACGATGTTTTACTTTAGCAATAGGTAGGAAAAATATAATTTATAATGTGTTATACAATCTCAATGGTGCCGAAAATTCTCTCTTGCTTGTTTATTATGAGATTAATGTCAGGCGCTCTCCGTCTGATGTTAAAAAAGAACGAGTGCCTTTACACTAGGATATTCAATACCATGAAAGCTTTTCACGTACATAAATTGCAACAAATGCAAACACTCAGAACAAAACAATTGCATAAAGACCATGCAAATACTTGTTTCGCATAAGAAACGACCGATGCTTCAGCCAAACTCTTAGGCCGTATTCAGAAATAATCTCCATAATATCTAATGTAAAATTTTTAACATTGTTAAATTTGAGATATAATTCATTATTGTCCCCGATTAATGACCGTCCTGAGACACTGAAGTACCGAGCCGTCCAATCTGTTTTGACCTAAGACAAAGGGGAGATCTCCCGCCGAGCATTGCGCCTGAGGAGCGGCCAATATTATACCGAGTCAATCGCTAACTCTGATATCATGATTTAGGCTTGGGTTATGTTTCGGTCAAGAAATGACATGATGACAGCTCTGCCTCACTTACGTTATCAAAACTGTACTAACATTTCTTATCATAGACTATATACATTTGTATTCATAGACTTATTTCGACTTCACAGGCTTACTTCGACCGTATCCTCCTCCATAGGTATAAGAAAAGGCGTGGATGATCTTCGGAAGTATAACAACTGCACCAAAACCTAGGATCGAACCCAGGAGTACTCCTCCCAAATCGATTTTCACTGGTCCGTAGATTCCGGGAGCGGTTCCGCCATACGGTGACTGTAAACACAGTTTAAACATGGTTGGAAATGAAAACAAGTTAAGGTAACCCTCAAATTCTTTGAAGACACAGACGTTAAAATGAAACTTCATTTAGTGACTAGCCCATTCAGTTTCATTCATTCCTTATTTTAACCTAATGTAATAATGTCCTCTAAAATTTCGGTTCGGTTGCCGTGTAGTGGCGGTTGAGAATATCCACTACCCCATATCTTCCCGTGGGTGTCGTAAGAGGCGACAGAGGGAGACAGGCAGGAGATTGGCAGCAGCATCTTCCTGATAACAGCAATGATATAATAAAAAACTGCGGTTGCCAACCCGCTCGCCAAGCGTGGCAACTATGGCAAATATCCCCCCATGAGTAACGACGCAAACAAACGGCCCCCATTCCCCGGCGGCCCCGCTATTCCTGGCTACGGTGGCGACCATGGTAACGGCGGGGCAGGGGGTGCTAAGAATCTCCGGTGGAGGTTCGGTTGCCACCTACGACGACTCGACCTGGCAACATATAACGCACGCACCCTGAGGACTGACGAGAAGATACTGGAGTTGGAAGAAGGAAGAAGGAGTTGGTAGACAAGTTGCGCTGGCATATTATTGGGTTATCCGAGGTCCGAAGAGAGGGGGAGGACACGGTAATCCTCGAGTCCGGCAACTTGTTCTATCACCGGGAGGGCGACCATCTGTCCCAAGGAGGTGTCGGATTTATCGTCCACAAGTCTCTCGTCAACAACGTTGTAAATATTGGGAGTGTGTCGACGAGGATCGCGTACCTGATACTCAGAATCACCAAACGGTATTCGCTGAAGGTCATACAGGTTTACGCACCAACCTCGGCACATCCCAATGAGAAGGTGCAGGAAATGTATGGGGATATTTCCAGAGCCATGCATTCCTCCAAAACCCACTACACGGTGTTGATGGGAGACTTCAACGCAAAACTAACAAGAGAAAGCGGTGAGCTGAAGTTAGGGAAATTTGGAGTAGGGCAACGGAACCGTAGGGGCCAGCAGCTAGCCGACTTCATGGAGAAAGAGGGTCTCTTTATGATGAACTCTTTCTTCCAGAAGCGGCCCCACAGGAAGTGGACCTGGCCGACGGTTCGACAAAAAATGAGATTGACTTCATTATGACGACCAGACGCCAACTGTTCAGTGATGTCTCAGTGATCGCAAGGGTGAAAACTGGCAGCGATCACCGAATGGTTAGAGGCACACTGAACCTAAACGTTAAGTTGGAGAGGTCCCGTCTAATGAAGTCAACGCTCCGTCCCCCTCGTGCTCTAATCCAGAATCCCGAAACCTTTCAGCTCGAGTTACGTAACCGCTGTCAGTGCCTAGAAGATTGCAATGCAGTGGACGATATGAATGACAAGCTCGTGCAAACTGTTCATGTGGTCGGAGCTAAGTTCTGCAAGACCGGCCGCAGAAGAACACAAAAGCTCTCCGATCACACTCTTAATCTCATGGCTGTTAGACGGGAGATGAGGCTGCTGTCGTCAACAGATTTGACAGCATACAGGCAACAGAACAGACAGATCTCCAAATGCATGCGGCGAGACTTACGCAAATTTAATACTGCTCGTATTTAAGAAGCGATTGAGCGGAACCAGGGCTCCAAAGTCTTTGCCAGAGATCTGTCTGCCAGTAAGAGCCAACTGTCAAAGCTGAAGACTGAGTGTGGCAGCATCGTTTCCGGGACACATGAGATTCTGAGTGAGATGAGGTCATGCATCTGAGTACAATATCGTTGGAGCCACACGCAAGTGTGAGTAACGATCCAAGAGCGGCTCTTATCCGACACTATTCCGATGATATCCCGGACGTCAGTCTGAGCGAGATTAGAATGGCTCTCCAGCACCTTAAAAACGGCAAGTCCCCGGGCGAGGATGGAATTACAGCGGAGCTTCTGAAATCGGGTGGAAAACCGGTACTTGAAGTCCTTCAGATGTTCTTTAATTCCGTCCTCCATGGTGGCACTACTCCGGAGGCGTGGAGCAGAAGTGCGGTGATCTCGTTCTTCAAGAAAGGTGACAACGCCCTCTTGAAGACCTACAGACACTTTCTGACCCCTTCTGAGCCGCATCTACGTGCTGTTTTCGAGAGTCATTACGAAGCGTCTCGCACGCAGACTCGACGACTTCCAGCCTCCGAACAACCGGTTTCGAAAACTTTAGTACCATAGTCCACATACATACCCTTCGGCAAATTGTACAGAAGTCCAAAGAGTACAATTTGCCACTTTGCCTGGCGTATGTGGACTATGAGAAAGCCTTGGATTCCATCGAAATTTGGGTGCTACAGTCTCTTCAGCGGTGCCAAGTTGACTGTCGGTATATCGAAGTGCTGAAGTGTTTGTACAGTAGGGCTACGACGGCTATCCGAGTACAGAACCAGAGTACGAAACCTATCCAACTGCAGAGAGGTGTAAGACAGGGTGACGTTATTTCCCCGAAACTCTTCACCGCTGCATTGGAAGACGTTTTCAAGCTACTGGACTGGAAAGGATACGGTATTAACATCAATGGCGAGTACATCACTCACCTTCGATTTGCCGACGATATAGTCCTTATGGCAGAATCGCTGGAGGACTTAAGCACTATGCTCAATGACCTCAATAGTGCCTCCCAACGGATAGGTCTTAAGATGAACATGGACAAAACAAAGATCATGTTTAATGTTCATGTCACACCTATGCCTTTAGTTGTTGGGAGCACTAAGCTCGAAGATGTTGACGAGTACGTTTATCTGGGACAAATATTCCGGCTAGGTAAGTCCAACATCGACCGAGAGATCAATCGACGGATTCAACTCGGCTGGGCAGCTTTCGGAAAATTACGGCACATCTTCTCATCAGGTATACCTCAAAACCTGAAAACTAAGTTGTACAACCAGTGCGTGTTGCCAGTGATGACATATGGAACTGAGACGTGGTCCTTCACTGCTGGCCGTATGAGGACGCTCAAAGTAGCTCAGAGAGCTATGGAGAGGGCTATGCTCGGAGTTTCTCTGCGTGATAAACTTAGAAGGAGGATATCCGCAGTAGAAGCAGAGAGACCGACATAGCCCAACGGATTAGTAAGCTGAAGTGGCAATGGGCTGGCCATATAGCTCGAAGAACCGACAACCGTCGGGGAAAAACGGTTCTCGAGTGGCAGCCTCGTACCGGTAGACGAAGTATAGGGCGACCCCCCACTAGATGGAGTGACGACCTGGTAAGACATGCAGGAAGTCGATGGATGCAGGTGGCTCAGGACCGTGCTTACCGGGCATACGTTGGGGGAGGCCTGTGTTCAGCAGTGGACTTGTAAAGGGCTGTAATGATGATGATGATGATGAAAATTTCTGTCACGGCGGCCAATCTCAACGGATACTAGCGAGACCAGCCATCTGAGCATGATTATAGTGTCCGAGTGTACACACAAGCCCTGGTGCACTCTATTACCTCACTCTCATAGTCCGATGGAACGGCAATCCGACATGACTTGAGAGAGATCGGGCGCAGATCAAGCGCACATGAGTGAAACACCGCCAACCTCATGACTTCGGTTTGGTACTGAAAATTCCTGTTCAGAATAACAGAATGAATTTTTTTCGGTCCGGTCTACGGTTCCGACGCGGTAGAGCCATGCTCCAGCTATATTAATAGTATAGTTGTAGCACGAATGGGTCGGCTCGACCGGGAAGGACCACGCTCTCACAGAATACCATCGTAAAATAGCAGCTTAATGCTGCTGTGTTTCGTATGGTGAGTGTAGAGAATCGGAGACCTTTTTAACTACGACAGAGGAGTTCCATCTTTGTTCTCACGGCTGACATCGCATCTGCATTTTGATTCGCAAACGAAAATAGATTTAGATGTCTATAGGACACAGCAACCACTTATCATTAGTTGGACTGTGTGTGCTCGCTTGTCAATCCTATAAAAAATATCTAGTTTTCGAACCCAGGACCCCATGATGAGCTGTCGCGTTTACAATTAACGACGCAGTAGACGGCATTTCAACAGGTAGGTCTCATAAGAGCCAACTACTTGAAATGCCAGGAAAATCTCATAGCTTTCGATAGATGCGGTATTACCATCTTTTTACGCCTGTCGTAAACGACTCTAGCCAACGACTGATACAGCATCAAAGGGGTGAGAGAAATGGTGCTGCAATCGCCAATCTTGTCAAGCAAGGGTGATAACTAAGTTAAATGCTGTTAGCCAGGGCTTTCTGGGAAAGATATTTAATAGTGCGCAGAAGGTTTGCCGATGATCACCCCTGCTACTTCCGTTAACCGCGTCCCGCGCTTTACTTTTCTTTATAGAATAAGGGTGACTAACGAGCACACTGTCTATTTGATGGCAAGTGGATGCTGTGGTCCATAGACGTCTACATTTATCTTCAATTAAAAATCAAAATGCAGATTCGTTGCCAGCCCTCAGGACTGAGATGGAATGCCTAGTTTTCAGTAAAAAGTGTTTACGGTTCTCTACACTCACCATACGAAACACAGCAGCATTAAGCTGTTATTTTACGCTGGTATTCTGTGAGAGCATGATCCTGCAACCACAATATAGCTGCAGCCATGGCTCTACCACGTAAAAATACCAGTATCTAGCAGTACTGCTAACAAGACCGCAACAACGCGTGATATCATGCAAACTTTTTGCGTGCAAATAATACATATGCCAGCGATGAACTTCAAGTTTAAAAGTTTAAAGTTTTTGTGGTTTTTCTTGAAGTGTTCTGCTAGTAATTTTATAACTTACCCCATTATTACCGAAGGTTGTAATACCGAATCTTTGCGTTCTGTCCGGCTGATTGTCCCTCTCCTCTCTACTATTTTTCTCCACTCTGGCAGATGGTTCCGCTAACTGGTCTTCTGTACGCTGGTAAACTGCACTTGGCATAAAACCCCTGAAATAATAATTCATATAATTTGTTTAGAAATAAAAAAAATCGTTATTCCATCTTTTGTCGAAATGAAATCATCAAATGCTAACGTAATCACTATAATCAAAAATTATACATGACTATACCACGTATAATAAAAATTATACCTGGGAGAGCCAGCCACGCTGCAGCTATATTTGGTTGTATCATGAATGGGTCGGCTCGACCGGGGAAACAACGGGGAAACTGCTATTTTGCGCTGGTATTCTGTGAGAGCGTGGGGAAACAATACGCTCTCATAGAATACCAGCGCAAAATAGCAGCTTCATACTGTTGTATTTCGTATGGTGAGTGTGGAGATCCGGAGATCCTTTTTTAACGGAAACGAGGCATTCCATCGTCCTCAGGGGTGAAAACGTATCTGGATTCTTATTTGAGGATAAATGTAGATGTCTATGGGCCACAGCATCCACTTACCATCGGGTGGACTGTGTGCTCGTTTGTCGCCCTTATTCTATAAAAAAATCACTATGACTTGTAGATTACTCAGACTCCAATCAATTCATCCAAATTATTTTTTTAAAGATAACGCGCTTTGACTACCGTAGAGTTAGAAAGCCAATATTGTTAAAGACGGTGAGCGATTTTATTTTGACTTCACAGGGATGACCACTTTGTAAGTTGCAGGTCCCTTGTTTGAGGTGAGTGTCCATGGGCTGCAGTAATTATCTACCATCAACGATCAAAGGAGTTTAATGTGAGCTAAAGTATGCCAATCTATATTACACCCACACTATCGTACACTGATTCAAAGACAAAAATTTACAAGTAGTTGTTGTGATGAAGTGCTGACGCGCTATTTTTTTTATAGAGTTAGGGTGACAAACGAGCACACAGTCCACCTGATAGTAAGTGGATGCTGTGGCCCATAGACATCCACATTTATCCTCGATTAAGAATCAAAAGGCAGAGTTGTCACCCCTGAGGACTAAAATGGAATGCCTCGTTTCTAGTAAAAAAAGGTCTCCGGATCTCTAAACTCACGATACGAAACACAACAGTATTACGCTGCTATTTTACGCAGTTTGAATGGCCGAACTACATAACCAAAAGTAGACGGTACAGCTCGGTCAAATTAAGAATTATTATTATACGTTTATATCAAACTAGTTTTTACGAATTTCATCGCGTATATAAATTTATTTCACATTCCCCACGTTTCGAGCACTTTACGGCACGGTGAGGTTTTCGACGTCCCAATGTCATAGTCAACCACGCCTACCTTCAGATAAAATAAATTTTTTTTGTCCGCCTACCATTGATGTACATATTACACAACTCAATGCCGCCTACGCAGTTTGAACTTATGGTATAGTTTAAAATGTTGCAGTTGTATGCTTGGGTTGGGATTTGATTTTATTACTTATAGGATTCCAAGCAGATGGCAACACCCAGCCATCTTCTCTTTGAAATGAGGATGTTTTTTGATTTCAATAGACTCGCGAATCATTCTTGGAAGAAGCGGTGTTCTTTAGCGAGGATTTGTAGTCTATCAAATCTGATGTAGTGACGGGGGCATTCTCGTCCTGTTCAAATGTCACGTTGTGACCATACCTAGAGAGCCTCCGCCCTTACTTAACATAGATCGGAACAAAAATTAATAATTTTACGAGCGTGGTTATGACTTTGGGACGTCAAACACTTCAGTCCCCCCCCCCCCCGTGACCATGAGTGCTGTAAAGCGCTCGAAACATTGGGAATACAAAATAAGTTAATAATATACTCGATAAAATCCTAAAAAACAAGTTTTTTTTTTAAATGTGTAGTACACGTGCACATAAGAAGTCATCATTATTGTACGTATTTCTTCCAAATCTAAAATTGCTTTAAAGATTTTTTTCAAGAAAATTATAAGAATGATTATGTGACTGTCTTTTTATTTTATAAAGTTTATTTTTTGTTCGCAGCATCTTTAAAGGAACATGGCAACAGTTGATAGAGATTATATCGTAAAAAAGCACTGTTGCTCTGGTGTAATTATTCAGAGATTTCTTTCTACGGACTAAACACCGCTCCGATATCCTCTTAACGTTTTAATTACAATAATGAAAACGTGTATTACCCATCGCTCCTATAATTTGCCGCAGCCAAACTCAAGCACACGGTATATAACACAGTAAAGCAGAACCCTATCTTGTCACCCATCTTGACTACACTTTAGATGCGAATGCCGGGCTCCACACTACCATTAATATTTTATACGAGACGTTCCGAAGCTTGGTTCGGAACAATCGCATGGGGAAACACCATTGTGATGTGTCGTAGGCTTGTGTTTAAGAATTACACAAGACCACTTTTACTGGTCATTATGGTGATGCTATCAAAATGGGAAGAAGATTAGAAAATATCCGATCATGTTGCCCTAGCCTAGCCACAGCAGCAACAGGCTTCTAAAGATCTATTATCAAGTACATACAAGACTAATCATTATTAAACATTAAAGAGCCAATAGCTTTACATAATGTGAATATAACTTTACAGCTTAAAATAGCTTTACAGAATGTAAAAAAATGTTAACTATACGTTGTCGACTTTGGAACATCCAACACCTCAGTCCCCCTTGACCGTGGGTTCTGTAAAGTAACTACTCAGAACATGGGAATTATAAAATAAGTTAATACACGCGATATAATCCGTAAAAACTAGTTTCATTTAAAAGCCGTTTTGCGTGCTGGAGCCACGCTGCAGCTTTATTATGGTTGTAGCACCAATGGGTCGGCTCGACCGGGGAAAGACCACGCTCTTACAAAATACCAGAGTAAAATGGCAGCTTAATGCTGCCGTGTTTCGTATGGTGAGTGTAGAGAACCGTAGATCCTTTTTACTGGAAATTAGGAATTCCATCTCAGTCCTCAGGGGTGACAATGGATCTGCATTTTGATTCTTAATTGAGGATAAATGTAGATGTCTTTGGGCCACAGCAGATCTACCATCAGGAAGACTGTGTAATAGTTTGTCACTCCTATTCTATAAAAAAGACAACGGTAAGGACCATGCTCACACTAAATGCAAATAAAGCAGCCTGGAATATTAGCATAATGCCGCTGGTGTTTCGTGTGGTAAGCGCCGTGAACTTTTAACTGGGAACCTTCTTAGTTTTTAGGAAAACAACGCATTAGAATCGAGGAAATGTAGATTTATATGTCATAGCATTTACTTGCCATCAGGGGGACTGTGTGCACGTTTGTTATCCTTCTATAAAAAAAAAAACATCAGATGATAGTGACTACTTCAATTGCAATTCATAAAGTTGTAACGAAACTCAGACTACTTATGGGGAGTAACGTGGCAAGTGCGGGGGTTGTTTTGGTGGGGAACTGTTTCCGATAAAAAGGAAACATACGTTACGTACCTTCATCATTTTCTTCTTCATCATCATCTGCCCGTAAAACCCATTCCTGGACATTTACCTCTCCTATTTTAATGTCAGTTCAGATTACGCTATAATATATAGAATATAGATCTGAATTCGGGTAAGAAATTGTGTAATAAAAGGAAAGTGTGGTTTGTAAAATGATTTTATGACCAGGATTAAGAAAGGATTACCTTTGTTCGTTATTTTTATACTATAGGGTGAAAAACGAGCCCACAGTCAACCTGATGCTAAGTGGATGCTGTGGCACATAGACATCTACATTTATCCTCAATTAAGAATCAAAATGTAGATTCTTTGTCAACCCCGAGGACTGAGATGAAATGTCTCGTCTCCAGTAAAAAGGGTCTCCGGATCTCTACACTCATCATACGAAACACCGCCATTCGTTCGTGCTACAACCATAATATAACTGCAACCTGGCTCTACCACGTCAAAAAACGTTTGGTCATATATACAGAATAAATGAGTAGAATGACAAAGCAAATATATGTTGCAGAATTGAAAAGAGTCGGCAAGGGATGTCCTATACCAAAGTATATATCCCAATATAATAATTATGTGAAAGATTGTCAGGATCGTGCCAAATGAAAGTCCGCAGTCTCTGTCTATTCCTCTGGATAACTGGGTTGAGTGTTCGTGTATGTGTGTAATATAGCAAATATTTTATAGCACAGCAATCTCGCTCAGCATTCTTTTTTATGAACATGCTCACACTGTGCCATCTCGATCGCAATACTAGACGTCTAAGATTGTATAAAACGGTTATTATAATATTATGAAATTAATGGATGATAATTACTCCTGAGGTTGGGGTGATCGCTGCCAGGCTATTTCTAATTTGTTTTGTGTAGTTAATTGTGTAAAATAATATATGATTTCAGGTAAATTGTCTTTTTTCAAAAAAAATGTTCCGCTGTGTTTCGTCATTTCAAAACAGAGATATTTTCCGAACTGGTGGTAAATTAAATATAAGAATGACTTTCAATAGGATCTTTGACACTGCTGACATTTATTTCAATGCTTTCAAAAAATTCATCCGCAACCGTCCTCGGAATCGACCGGCGAAGGATGGAAAGTAAAAAAGCAACTTAATGTTGCTGTGTTTCGTATGGTTGCAGTAGAGAAATGAAGAACCTTTTTACTGAAAGCAAGACATGAGTGGCGAGACATCTTAGTCCTCAGGAGTGACAACCATAGAATTCTATAATACATATGGTGACAACGTACCAGTATTATAATTCTTAAATGAAGAAGTCTATGGGCTACAGCATGCACTTACCATCAGGTGGACTGTGTGCTCGTTTGTCACCCTTATTTTATACAAGTGGTAAAATTAAAAAAAATTGTACAACTGTCTTCAATATAATTAAAATGAGAGCATCATCAATGTATTCGAAGTCAATTAAATACGCATTATTAAAGACAACTCAAATACTACTGGTCAGATCTTGATTACATGTACCTATATCACACGAGAAGCACCAGCATTCAGATAAAAAAAAAACATCAAAACCGGTTCACCCAGAGAAAAGTTATGCGACAACACAAATAAAAACATTGTCGAATTGAGTACCTCCCCTTTTTTTGTTGTAAATTGTTGTAAATTGGTAAAAATAACAAATAAAGTTTTATACTAATTGAAATAGTTAACTGGAATAATATTAATAGCGTTTCTAGTATTCTTTAAAAAATAATAATTAGTTCAGAGCGGAGACGGGGAGAATTGACAATGGTACAAGAGAAGACCTGTGGTACTGCGATTAGAAATCCGTCTGCTAAGCGTTGATGGATGGCCTTGCCCAGCGGTGGACTGTCGCGGGATGCTAAAAAAGAAGAATAAAGGCTGGAACTATTTTCGAAAGTTTAGAAACTGAATTTTCTTTGTGATTAAAATTGTAATTAAATGTTCACAATGTAAGCGATATGTTTAGTTACAGCGCTGTCAAAATATAATTTAAAAAAAAATAGAAACAATAATAGCATTTTTAACGTATGAAATGTCTGCACAAAGACGAGATTTCTCACCCTTACCACATAGAACTGATTTTGTATCGCAATGATAAAGTTTCCTCGTAATTTTAACGTCTATTAAGTACTCAATTCAAGAGTCCGATTTCGAATGTAACGAAACCTTGTTGAGTGAGTCTGAAACCGCCAAATCCTTATGATATATTATGCATATAAATTTCGTATACTTTATATCATATTAGGTATAGTATATTATAAAACCACACGACAAAAATTAATGCAATAGAGTAAATGGGGCCCTACACTCTATTGTGAAGAGTCAAAATGTGTCGAAAAAGGCACGTATGCCAATTCATAATGCTGTGTTGGTCCCTACTTTAATGTACGGTAGTGAAAGTTGGGTGTGGCAGAAGAAGCACAAGAGTAGAATGAACGCAGTAGAAATGCGGTCGTTAAGGAGTATGTTAGGGGAGAATCTGAATGACAAGGTGAGACATTGTGTGATAAGAGAAGAGCGTGGTTTGCAAGATGATGTTGTGACCAGGATTAAGAAAGGAATGCTTCGGTGGTTTGGTCATGTGGAAAGAATGAATGAGGAAAGAATGACAAAGAAAATTTATGTTGCAGAAGTGAATGGCAGAGTCGGAAAGGGACGTCCTATGCGAAAATTTATCGACCAAATTGGCGATTTATTAAAAACGGGCCAAATTAGGAGCACCCTTAACCGACGAGCATGTATGCGTAGGTATATGGATGTGAAGGAGGCGAGAGAGGTGAGTCAGGGTAGTGCCAAATGGAAGTCTGTAGTCTCTGCCTACCCCTCTGGGTGACAGGCGTGAGTGTTTATGTTTACGTTATGTTTATGTTTGACAAAAATTAAATCATCATCATTATCATCATCATAGCATATCAAAGTCTACTGCTGAACATAGGCCTTGGTCTCCTGGATTTTTTTTCTTAAAACATTAAATAAATAAAAATATTTTCACCTTACACTGGGTATATTTCACAGCCCTACTTATTATCATTTGGAAAATCGTCATGGTATGGTCGTGTAAAATATTTGGAGCACAAAATAAGCGCATTGTTCACATCTGTAATGTTTTTCCGGTGCCTTAAATCACATAATTTAACGTCGGGGTAAGCATCAGTGGCTTGCTTCTTACATAACATGCGAAAGACAAGGGTTAGAGTTTCTATGTCGGAATTATTGAAATTTTTGAATGCAATTTTTAATGGAATTTATTACTAGATAGTACGACTTCTTTTTTGTCAATGAGTCTGTCAGATTCGTTCCTCAATTATTGCTTAGATTTTTCTATATGTAGCTGCACTTGGAGCAGTTTAACTTATACAATAGCATAACAAATGGGTGACAGGCCGGGCAAAATGCCACGGGCCCCCGGCCGACGGGGCCGTGAGCACAGAAGCATATTTAATCAAAATTCAAATACAAAATCATTATTACAGCATTTAGTCAAATTTATTAGTTTTATTATTAATTAATTTACCTTAGTGCATACATAAGTTAAACAAAGAAATGTATCAAAATGATGCAATAATAGAGGTTATAGAAATACAAACATTCTTTGAAACGGTGCAAAAAATTTATAATTTTTTGGGCATAATATTAAAAGATGGATGGAATAAAAACACGTGAACAAATTTAGAGGAACGCAAAAAAAATAGTTTAATTTGTCCTGTTGAAATTATCATCTATACTGGCCGCAAACATTAGTAAATGCTATTAAAAAGAAAGTATGCGAATATTTTTCTAATCTTACTACTTTATAAGTAATTATTGCGTAATATTGCATTCCTTCATACTGCGAAAAAATATATCAACTTTTGAATTTGAGTAAATTTAGTTTCTTTTTTTAATTTTTGACCTTGACTAGCTTGTTTATAGAGTTAAATGTCAATTGTACTGCAAATAAAATGGGAATGCCAGATCTAAACGCCACAAAATAGAGAGGGAGAGAGGTACTCTCAGTGCAACATCATTGGAAAGAGGCATATGGTGGACGGTCAGTTATGGTGTGGGAAGGTATTTGTAAGGTATTGAATGTACAGAACTCCGTGTCATTGGGAATGGGGCACTAACAGCGGCATGATATGTAACTGAGATTTTGAAAGATATTGTAGTTCCATTTACCCATTTTATAGGTTAAAAATTAAGAAAGAATGGAACGCAATCTTATTGATAACTTGATTAGGAGTATGCCAAGGAGAGAAGAAGTAATTCGAAGAGCAACACTTGGTACTGATACCACGTTAGTCTTTCCAAAGTTCGTCGTTTATGAAAAAAAAACATTAAGTACAAAAATGTTTCTTTCCTGTAAATGTTTATTTTTTTTTTCTTAATTTAGATAATTATTGTCCTTAGATCGTTTTTTTACGATGTTTGTAATTTTAAATTAACAAATACAATAGAATAGAATGATTTTTATTCAATATAGATTATTACATAATATTTATTGAAAGTCATTTTTTATTTACCACTTTACCACTAATAATAAGCAAAATCCGAATTAATAAACTTAATTGGCACAAATATCCATTATATTTTGTTTCATACACACTTTTGCGTTCTTGTCCATGAGTATATTATCATGAATCATGTCTAATAATGGGAACTCTGGAGAATCTTTAAATTCAGTAATATTAAAAACATTAAATCCATTTAGTTGGATGTTTCGATGCCATTTTTGCTTTAAGTCAGGTTTGCTGAAGTTTAAAAAGCGCTTGAAACTATTCTAGATGAGAGAAATTAAGATTTTTTTACTGAAGAAGACGGTCGAAAACTATGTCTGTATGTATGTATGTGTTCTTCATTGCAACATTTTATAGACCATCGATGCAGCCACTGAAGCACTTCAATCTAAAGCCATCGATCTTTCAAATGCCTCAAAGCGCTTGCAAGTATGCCTGGAATACATTAAATAATATCGAAATGAATTTGGAGATTTAACAACGCAAGCAAAGATTATAGTAAATAATATATAAACTATACTAAATAATATGTAAAGTTTTAAAAATTGAAATCGATAAAAGTTCTTTGATAATTCTACAAGAAAGTGAAGTGAAATAGCCGCGTGATACTGCTGTGATTCGTATTGTGAGTGTAGAATATCGAAAACTCTTTTCATTTGTAACGAGGTATTCCATCGGAGACCTCAGGTAATCTCTTTATTTTGTGTTTCAAGGATGACAACTCATTTTTTTAGTAACTAAGTGTCCAATTCTTCAGTAAATCTTGATATTTATTGAAATTTAAGATATCGTTGGCGAGGATTCCAGCTTGAAGGACGCTACGTATCATTCTAGATCATTATTTTTTTTTAAATTCTGTATAATATTTTTATTACCTATTGAATAAGGGTGACAAACGAGCACATAGTACACCCAATGGTAAGTGGATGCTGTGGCCCATAGACATCTATATTTATACTCAATTAATGATCAAAATACGGGTTCGTTGACACTCCTGAGGACTAAGATGGAATGCCTTAATTCCAATAAAAAGGTTCTCCAGTTCTTTACACCCACCATACAAAACACAGCATGGTTACATTGTTTTATATTTTACGCTGGTATTTAGTGAGAACTTAGTCTTGCCTCGGTTAAGCCGACCTATTCGTGTTAAGGTTGACTCCACAGAAATCGTAATAATATCTTATTACGATGTGGTTGACTCCTAGACCGCGTCGGGTCCGAGTCGAGTGTCGGCCATAGCACGGTAACCGAGCCGGTCCCGTGCCTGAAATTACAAAGACGGGCCTTGACCGAGCCTACCTTTGCGCCGTGATCCGCCGCCGTCCGCCAAGCAAAAATAGTGTTGTAACTATACTACAATCATGTTGAAGTTTGACGATCTGGAATTAGCGGCTATTGCGATCGCTCTGGACGATGAAGAATAAGATAAATAAGATAAATCTTCAACTACAAGCCGGTACCAAGTTGTTGCCGAGTATTGTCCGTTGCTCGGCCGTCACTTGGTTGTCGCTCGGTATAGCGGCTATAGCGTGAGTGTGTTCATATAGGGCTGCCATCCGTCCGGGTTTCCCCGGATTTGTCCTAGTTTGGAAGACGTCCGGGGAGCGTCCGGGCGGGACTTAAATTGTAGTCCGGGTGCAACCTGGACTACAATAAAAGTCCGGATTTTCGATCAGATCTCGTTCCCATAATTTATGTAAATAAAAGCTATGGGTAAGTTATTTCACTGCACGCGCTGCCGACGCTATTTTACTACGCGAGCGGCCTCTGCGCCGAATTTCAACTTTCTCAAGGCAAAGTCAAAATTATTTATTCATAAATTTTTATTTCATTAAACAGCAATTGTTACTAAAATAAGTCATAAACATTTTGTTTTTTAACACTATGTCTGTTGACAAAGGTGCAGTGAAGAACAGACAAGAAACTCGAGGTTTGCTCTTTTGATTGTGCAATTTTTCTTATTAACTTCAAACTGGTCTTTCCATATAGTTTCGTCACATAATCGTAGCCAATCTACATTTATGTAGTGCTAGTTTGTTATTATTTCTAGTATTAAAGTCATGCAGGTGACTATTTGTGATAAATTGATGTAGATTCTGACGAACGTAACATTATGTTAGTAAAAATATATTGATGGTACTGTCGTAATGTTTCTGCTTAAACAATTCTAGGTGTAAGGGTTTGGGTTAGGCTTTTATGAATCAGTGAGTGAGTCCTGCAATTTAATATATGAAGAATTTTATTAAAATTCTAAGAAACATAGATATTTTCTATTAATTATTTAAATGTAAATTGACCGTAAATTGTCTGAAAGACAGTAACTGACACTAGTTTTTTTAGAGAACTACCGTATTCGTTTAATTAAGTGTTACCACAAAGTTAAAATTCATAACATAAGCTATTTAAGTTTTAATTCTGTCTAGTCTGTTTAAAATTTAGAGGCATTTAATGTTATTGCTTTAAGAATTGCCAAATAATTAAAAAATACTTATATGTAGTTTTCTATTTAATTTAAATTATTTATATAGTTCTATGAATGTAAACAACAAATTGTTTTTTGTTTGTCTGTAATATATAGAAATAAACATGTAGGATTGCTAAAAAAGTAAACATTTATGGTTTTTAAGTTATACTTCTGATTGTAGTCTATTTTAAAATTTGAGGATATTTTGATGTTATTAAAGTTATTAAGAACGATTAAACACACAATTTCATGCAACAAAAGAGGCTTAAATTTAAAGTTTTCTTCTATCAAGTACAGAGAAGATGTACGTGAATGATAAAAGTATTGAAATGTCCGGGGTGAAAGTTCCGAAATCCGGGGAACTTACGCTTCCGGTCATAGATTACTGTATATATACTAGAGACTTCCCGTCCTGGGGGCCAGGTTTTAGAGATGGCAGCCTTATTCATACAAAATATATTAATATGTAATATTAGTTAACCGTGCTACGGCCGATACTCGGCTTGGATCCGACACGGTGTAGTGTGAGTCATTCTTTACAATCATAATTATTATAGTTGTAACGTGGTTCTACCTCGCAAAATTTTATTAAAAATAATATATTTAACTAATTTCACTCTTCTGGTAACTCCCGTATGGTCTAGTGGCTAGGATACCTGGCTTTCACCCAGGAGGCTCGGGTTCGATTCCCGGTACGGGAAATATTTTTTTCAATTTTGTAAATAAATTAAATAAGCAAGCCTTTATCTAATTTCGCAGTATTTTTTTTACTTTACTACGTGTCACTCGTATGGTTGAGAGGCAAAGATGACTCATCCAAAAGGGTTCGATTCCGCTACGGGATAAACTTTTTTTATATCTAATAATGCTTAAGATTAATATAATATATATGTTTTCTATATTATAACGTTTCAACATGTTCGCTGTGGTACTGTAGAAATTCGTACTGTACCACAGCGAACATCTTCGTCTCATCCTGTGCATAGATTTGTAGATTCAGGCAGTTTACAAACATAAATTGCAGAAGGACGTTTGTCCTCCCCGGAACAATTATTTGTAGGCTATACAAATACTTGTTCCGTGCGGGATTCGAACCCGCAACTCCCAGCGCAGCCACTCATTGCTAAGCCACTACGCCACGGAGTCGTCGAAAAAAAGTTTAATGAATGAGAAAAAGTTTAATGAATCGTTCTTTGGATTACATTAGTATTAGATACTAATTGTAGTAGTGCGACACCACTCTTCACTATTGCCACGTATTAGAAAACGTGTTCTGTTTCTGTTCTGTGGGATCGTGGTCCTTCACCGGTCCAGCTGAACAATTCGTACCACAATCATAATAAAGCTGCAGCGTGGCTTTACCACATATAAATCTTCTTTCTTTTTCACATACAAGGTAACTTTGTTTGATTTTTCATTTTTATTGTACAGAAGTTATGATCGTCACTTATTAGGACTGAGGTAGAATGCCTCACAGCCTGTATTCAGACCGGTACCATGTAAGAGGGTGATAGCTACCCAGATGAGCACCCAAGCTAGATATACCAGATCCGAAAATGAGTTTTCCTGGCAAAATCTCTAACTTTTTAATAAATTTCCTGACATTGACGAGGAGGCAGCGTAAATACCTAATTATTATAAAAAAAAAACTCTCGCTGATATATTATAGCACAAACCGAAAAAAAAACTCGCGCATGTGCTTGACATTATATATATATTACTATTAATTGTGATTAAAGTGTATTAGAAATATTTTAATTTGTATTTCTAATATTATTCTCTTTCTATTCATAAATTACTAAGATTTTCAAATTTTCCCTGTTTCCCTAAGAGAGGGCTAAATTTCCGGACATGTTAGGAAAATTCCTATCATCTGGCAACCCTATCCCAGGCAGGAATGGAGTTCTACTACTTAGTTTATACATAAACTTCAAAAATTGTTAACATAAAGTCAAATAGTAAGTAACATAGTGTTAAAAAGTATGCGTCCAGTGCGGCAACTACACTCAATAGACACTTGCAGCCAACTTCAAACGAAGAACGCTACTGATGCGTTTTTACCTCTGAGGACTAAGATAGAATGACTAGACTGGAACACATCGCTGAAACTGCTATTTGGCGGTAGCAATAGGTAAAATGGTAGTGTCTACCTGGACGGACACTTAAGTAGAGAAGAAGCCCTGCCAACACCGACAACGTAACGAACGGCCAAACATCAATTGAGCAGGAGAAAACCCTGTTGTTGTATGAAAGGAGTTACAATAGCTAAACAAAAGGCTATTTATTTTTTTATTAATTGAGACTTGATTAGAATTATTTTTATACCCTTTCTTATAGTTTTAACACTGTTTTCCGCTTGTCCATTCGAGGCCGGATGATAAGGAGGGCTAGTTATGTGTTTGATTCCGTTAATACTACAAAACTCGTTAAACTCATTGCAACAGAAATTTGTCGCGTTGTCCGTTACTAATACTTTCATTAAACCAAACCTACTCATAACTTCTTCCAATTTTATAATAATCGATAAGGTGTCTGTTGACTGCATAGAATAACATTCAAACCACTTGGTATGAGCGTCAACGATGATGAGGTAATGCTTACCCTCTAGTGAAAACATATCAAGATGCACACGTTCCTAAGGATGCTCCGGGTAGGGCCACGGAGAGAGCGGAGAGCGTGGTGGGGCGGATCGCATTGTACTGCATATGCTACACGAACCTATGTTTTGTTCAATATGTTTGTCGATATTTGGCCACCACATACGCGATCTCGCTTCCGCTTTAGTTTCCACAATTCCAAAATGGGAACTATGAAGTTCATTTAAAAGTTGCTCCTTAAATATGGTAGGTATTACTAATTTATGTCCCCTAAGAAGACAACCGTTTTCTACGCTAAGTTCAAAACTACAATTATAATAAGGTTTAAAATTATCATTTAGTAATTTTTCCTGGCCATCCTTTTTTATGAATTGCGCTACTCGCTTTAGAATCGCATCTTCCGCTGTCGCTAACTTAACGTCATTTAACGTAACCGGTTTCAAAATATTATTCGTTAAAAAAATTTATGTACAAACATGTATATCTACGTCTGGGCTAAGCACTTCGTTGCAATGGCGCATTCCGTCTATTGATCGGGATAGAAAGTCTGCAGTGTTATCATCGCTTTTAATATACTTAATATTGAAATTATAACTCGACAAAAATAGAGCACATCTTTGTAACCGATTCGCTGCCAACTCTGGGATTCCTTTTTTATCACCAAATATTGTTATGAGCGGTTTATGATCTGTACGCAAAATGAACGGTGTCATTCTACCATATAAAAAATAGTGAAACTTTTTACCCGCTTAAACAAGGGCCACAGCTTCTTTTTGAATCTGTGCGTAATTGCATTCTGCTTTCGAAAGTGAACGTGATGCATAGGCAATGACGCGTTCCTCGCCATTCCCTTGTACTTGCCACAGCACAGCGCCTAAGACCTCAGGACCCGCGTCCGCTGTAACTATCGTAGTCAGCTCGGGGTTATAGTGAGCTAACACCCGTTCAGAAGCCATTTCTTGTTTAATAGCATTAAAAGAGTTTTCGTGCTCCTCTCCCCAATGCCACTTTGCGTCCTTTTTTAAAAGACAATTCAAAGGGCTTAGAACACCGGAAGTATTAAGAACGAAACACCTATAATAGTTTACTAGGCCCAAAAATGATTTTAATTCACTTATATTTTTGGGTTGTTTACAATTTAAAATAGCGTCAACTTTTTTTGTGACTTGTGAAGTCCGTTTTTATCTATTACAAATCCTAAATATTCCACCGAATCCCTAAAAAACTCACACTTATCTTTCTTTAACCGCATACCAGCATCCTCTAATCTGCTTAAAACATTCTCTAAACGTTCCAAGTATATACTACGATTTTCACCCGTCACTAAACTGTCATCAATGAATATGCAAACACCTTCAATATCACCCAGTAATTTTTCAAGTGTTTGCTGAAAAATAAAAGGAGCATTGGATAATCCAAAAACTAGCCGGTTATAATGGTATAAACCCTTGTGAGTATTAATGCAAGTCAACTGTTTCGACTCATCCAGTTCCAACTGGTTGTAGGCCAGAGGTCAAGTTTGGTAAACTCCTCACCTCCATGGAGTTTGGCAAATATTTCTTCAATACGCGATACTGGATAATTATCTACATACAGAG
Source organism: Parnassius apollo (assembly GCA_907164705.1). Classification (NCBI taxonomy): domain Eukaryota; kingdom Metazoa; phylum Arthropoda; class Insecta; order Lepidoptera; family Papilionidae; genus Parnassius; species Parnassius apollo. Next base: position 10,025,036 of record CAJQZP010000975.1, read on the forward strand.
CTTTATTTAAGGTGACAGAATAATCCCCACAAATCCTAATATTTCCATCGGCCCGCAACACCGGAACTATTGGTGTAGCGACTTCGGAATGATCTATTTTTTCTAAAATACCTAATTCGACCAAACGTTATTTCAATTTCTACCTTATTTTTTAGAGCAAAAGGTACAGGGCGCGGTTTAAAAAATTTTAAAGGTACATTTGGTTTGATTTTCAAGGTAACTTTAAATTTATTAAATCTCCCCAATTCGTCAGAAAATAATTTTTCATATTTTTTTAAAAGCTTAGAACCTAAATCGCTCTCATTGGCACTATAATAACATGACCCACAAATCTTTAACTTAAACAAGCTCAAAAAATCTTATCTGTAAGAAATCGTTTTTTGCGATAAGACGGTCCGTTGCATCACTAATCGTTATTTTTTTTCTTTTGTTTATCTTTATATTTAAATAAACGTCAAAGAATATTTTATCTATCCAAAAATTTTAACTTAACCTTTACGTTTTATCTTTTGTTTAATATGAATTGTATTCATGAGTGAATTTCCAAATAAATATATCGCGATCTTTTAACATTTTAGATCTTCAACCACTGATAACATAGTTACAAAACTAACATAAGTAGTAGATTTTGTTATAAAATGGTAGAGTATAATAAAAATATTAGATCTTAAAAAATAAGAATTGTCTTCACTAACAAAAATAAAAATTATTAGTTTCTGTAAATGAAACTAAAGTTTAAAAACTTAGTACCCGCAAGTAAAAATGACTTCCCGTACCGGGAATCGAACCCGAGCCTCCTGGGTGAAAGCCAGGTATCCTAGCCACTAGACCATACGGGATACGGCGTTTATTACGAATATTATCGTTGTTATTAGAGCCTCTTATAATTTCGAACACATTGAACAGAATTGTATATTATCTTTCTAAACAAAGCTAACATGTGAACTTTTTACAAGTTTTGAAAAAGATAAAGATGATGTTGTGACCAGGATTAAGAAAGGAATGCTTCGATGGTTTGGTCATGTAGAAAGAATGAAGGAGGAAAAGTGACAAGCAAATTTATATTGCAGAAGTGAACGGCAGAGTCGGATAGGGACGGCCTAGGCGAAAGTTTATCGACCAAATTGGCGATATATTGAAAATGGATATAACCGACGAGCATGTATGCGTAGGTATATGGATGTGGAGTAGGCAAGAGAGGGGTGTCAGGATCGTGCGAAATGGAAGTCTGTAGTATCTGTCTACCCCTCTGAGTGACAGGCGCGAGTGTTTATATATGAAACCAAAAATTCAATAACGACACTATAGGAAAATTTGACACAAAATTTTTGTATAGTAGAAACTTATATTATTCTTTTCAATAAAATAAATATCTTACACTCACGACTTCCGACAGGCGGAGTAACCATATTACCATATAAATTACACTCATAAAGCTGTTGAGCAACACGGGCTATTGATGAGCCGGAGGCCCGTGTTGCTTAGTTGCTCTACGTTTACGTCAGACCATAAAATGCTCCGACCGGCGACAGGGAGCAGCTTCAATGAGTATAATAACTTTGAAAAGCGGGTTCATCTATCGTCGTCGAAAGTCAGAATTGGCTTTTACCTGTTCTTCCGACTTTTTACCTCAAATACCGAACATGCACATGTAAAACTTTGTATGTTCAATATTTGAGTTAAAAAGTCATACATAAACCTACACTTTAATAATTAACTAATTTCAATAATCAAAAATCTTATCAACTTACTTGTTACGTATTGCTGTTACCGTCCAAGCCTTTTAAAAGTCCACGTGTTACGTATTGCATTTTAAATATTATTGCGTAAGCAATACGTCCAGACAATTACAAAATTACCTAATTTCATTATTGAGTAGACGTTATTTGATATCCTTGATAAATTAATATCTGTAAATGTATATTTGCAATCGTTTTCTAAATTTCTTAGCTACAACAGGTGTGTTAGGGAAAAACTGTTGTTAGGGTAGATGGGTCGATGAAGAAAAGGATATAAAATTAATATTACATTTTTTTTATAGAAATGAAGTGAAAAACGATCTTAACGTCCACCTGATGATATTGCAGTCTGCAGCCAACTTGAAACAAGGCTACATATATAAGTGCGTTGTCTCCTCTGAGGACTAAGATAGAATGTGTCACTAGGTGACGTTGGAATAGCATCACGCCACAATCAAGTATGACAACGATCAATTTGTGATTTGCAACCAACGTTGGCTACACATTTTATACATGGTAGAACCATGCTACTTTATTACGGGTCGGCTGGACCGGTAAAGGACTACGCTCTCACAAAATACTAGCGTCAAATAGCAGTTTAATGCTGCTGTGTTTCGTATGGTGAGTATAGAACGAACGGAACGAGGTATTCCAAAATGTTTGCAAGTCTGTAATGTCTATCTGTTTAGTCTAGTCTTCGAAATGGTTGATCCGATTATGATGAAACTAACGAATGGATAGAGAGCAAGGCCATGAATAACCTAGGCTGTATTTTATCTGAAAAAATTGAGGATTTTTTTTTTTAATTTGTTTTCGTATAATTATTAGGCAATGTTGCGTTCTTTCATACTGCGAAAAATTTTTCCAAATTTGAATTTGACTTTAAATTTAGGTTTTGTTTAAATTTTTGCCTAAAATGCCTTGTCTGTTGTGTTAAATGTGAATTTTTACTGCAAATAAACTGAGAATGACAGATCTTAACGCCACTCAAGTTGCTATGATTGTCAGGTACTTTAATTGAAACTGAGCACACCTACAAACATGTGATCCAAACATTACGGGTATCAAAATCTGTGCTGCACCGGATTCTCAAAAGCTATCGGCAGACCGAAAAGTATACGAGACTCGCAGGACACGGATGTAAACGGAAAACTGTTGCTAGAGATTTTTTTTATAGAATAAGGGTGACAAACGAGCACACAGTCCACCTGATGGTAAGTGGATGCTGTGACCCATAGACATCTACATTTATCATCAATTAAAAATTTAAATGCAGATGCGTTGCCAGCCTTGAGGACTGAGATGGAATTCCTCGAAATCGATGATCGTTTCTTCTTTATTAGCGTGCGTAGAAACCGGAACTTAACTTCTTCTGAAGTAAGAACGAAACTCCAAGAAGTTCGAGGGGTTAGAGTAAGCAAAAAAACTGTCAGAAAACGACTGAAAGCAGCCGGAATAAATTCATACTTGCCAGTCAGGGGCCCACTTTTTGCCACATACCCTTGAGCAACACGAGTTAATTTTATTCGCAATTACGAAAATTGGAATGATGACGCTTGGAGCAATTTTCTATTCACAAATGGGTCTAGATTTTGCCTAAATCCAAATGATGGAAGGATTAAAGTGTGAAGACGCCTATGAGGGAAGTACGCTCGGTGCAACTTCATTGGAAAAGAGGCATATGGTAGAGGGTCAGTTATGGTATGGGGCGGTATTTGCGTGGGACCACATTGTCAAAGTTGAATGGGCAACAGCGCCACGATATGTAACTGAGATTTTGTAAGAAATGGTAGTGCCATTTTCCCCTTTTATAGGAGTTAGATTTGTTTTTATGCTACTATACTGCCTAAAACCTATACTGCGGCCATAGTTGTCTAATACGACATGTTGAAATCAATATTATGAGGTGGCGCTGGGTTTGTCTGATCGGAAGATCAAAATATCCGGTCAAATTTCGAAAATATCGGGATTTTATGGTTGTCCGTAAAAAAAATGAAAACTTTAAATTAAGAGGCTAGCAAAAGCTAATTTAAGTACACTTAATTTTTTAGATTGCTTTATTAGTATTCAGAAAAGATTTAAAATTCAAACAATTTACTCCAATGTTTAGTCTTATTACTAACTCAGCATTTATTATACATACGTCAACATTCCGAGAGGTTTGTTTGCAGATTTTGAGTTTTGTCGGGAGTCTGGAGATCATTTAAAATTTTGGGAGAATTCAGACGAATCCCGATCATCTGGCAACCATAGGTGCTCGCCCGACTTAAAACACATAGATCATGTTAGAGATTAGCTTGAAAGAGAAATTAAAAAAAGCAAGGGTAATCAAATTTAAAAAAAAAACATATATTACCAATTAAAGGAGCGAGAATGATCGCTAACCAACTTTAAATTGTCATAAATCCTAAATAGTCATTCAAAAAGAATAATGACTAGAGACACCTAAATACGATATTCAAAGACCTAATTAATGAGACCCCACTTGTCATAGTTCGTCGACTTTCATTATTTGCTTTTAAGCAATATGGCGTCTGGGTGTCGCCATACCGAATTTTGATTACTCTATTCTTTAGTGATAGTGACTTTACTTTACTTTACTTTACTTATCTTCACGCACAATCCCTAACGGGGTAGCCAGAGAGAACAGATCGCCAAGTGTCACGATCCTTACATACCTCTTTCGCTTCTTTCATGTTCATTAACTTCTTCATACATGCACGTCTAGGTATCCGAGTACTCTTGACCTTCCCCTCTTCGAGTAATTTGCTCACATGGTCTTCGAAAGTTAGTCTCGGTCTACCTCGACACCTTTTAATATTTACTTTCGCGCTATATATTTCCTTCACCATTCGGTCTTCACTCATTCGCTCAACGTGCCCAAACCATCGGAGTACGCCCCTATCAATTTTTGTGATAAGGTCATCTTTCAATCCTGCCATATTGCGAATCTCTTCGTTTCGCTTTCGGTCGGCTATGGTAACGCCGCATATTTTACGAAGAGATCGCATCTCCACTGCATTCAACTTGCTTTTATGCTTCTTCTGGCATACCCAGGTTTCGCTGCCATATGACAAAGTCGGCACCAACACTGTGTTATGTATTGCAAGGCGTGCACTCTTCACTACGCCTTGCCTTTTGACTAACGCATTCAGGGCACCATTGACTTTGTTCCCGGCAGCCACACGCCTGTCCACACCTAAATCACATCTTCCATCCCGGCTGAAAGTACTCCCCAAGTATACAATTTCATTTACCTGTTCTAGACATTCCTGATTTACCCATATTTCACATTTCGTTCTCTCTTCGTCCTTTTCAAATACCAGAACCTTAGTTTTATTAGCATTCAAACGGAGACCTTTAATTTCACATTCCTCTTTCATACACGTGACTAATGCCTGCAGTTTATATAACCCTGTTATTATAATATTAAGGAATTTATGGATGATAGTAACCCCTGGGAAGGGTGATCGCTACCAAGCTATTTCTAATTTGTGTTGTGTTGTTAATTGTAAACATGATTGTAAGCTATTATTTGAAAAAAGAATAGTCCCGCTGGGTTTCTTGCTGGTTCTTCCCAGGACAGAGGTTTTTTTTGTGAACCAGTGGTAAATGAAAAAAGTGACTTTCAATAAGTATTGCTATAATCTACATTGAATACAAAAGTTTCTGTTTCTGTTTCAGTTCTGCTTCTGATGGTGCAATAAGCACTGCATCATCAGCATACAGCAGACAATTAACTTTAATGTCACCCAATTTCACACCCAAACAGCTATTTTTCAGCTTCTGTAAACAGCTGTCGAGATACAGTATGAACAGCCAGGAGAACATGACACAACCCTGTTTTACGCCCGCTTGGACGCTAAACATGGGTGACAGGTCATGCCCTACCCGCACACAGGCTTTACAGTCATAGTAAAGTGACTGCACAGCCCTTAACAATCGACCATCCACACCATATTCCGGCAACAGTTCCCACATTTTCTTCCTTATAACCTTATCAAATGCTTTCTCCAGATCCACAAAAGCACAGAAAATCTTCTGGTTAACACTCAGAAGCTTCTCCATGATCATGCGGAGAGAAAACATTTGATCCGTGCATCCTCTTCCAGGTCTAAATCCGCATTGTGCCTCCCATAAAAATCTTTCCGATTTCTCTTGCATCCTACGTGTCAAAACCTTCGAGTAAACTTTACTTGCTAAACTGGTCAAGCTGACTGCCCGATAGCACCCGCAGTCAAAATGTGAACCTTTACCTTTATATAAAGGCACAATCACCGCGGATCGCCAATCATCCGGGACACCTCCCGTCCGTCAGCACAAATTGCATAGCAGACGCGAGGCCCACCATACTTGACCATTTCAGCAGTAACTCTGTCTAGTCCCGCAGCCTTACTACATTTCGAACTTTGAATCGCACGTTCAATCTCTTTCATGCTGATGACCTCAGTGTCATCGAGGTCCGTGTCTGGCGTGCCAGTCACGGCGTCACCCCCGGATCCTTCACTAAGATCATGACACGCATACATTTCTCTATAAAATTCACTCAATCGCTGCATGACGTCCGATTTTTCTGAGAGGACGTCATTGGTTCTCGAAAGCACTTTGTTCATTCTTAAGGCTGTCGCACTACTCCGAGACATTCCAACCTCTTTCCAGAAGAGTTTGGAGTTTTCCTTAAAGTTGTGCATTTCGTCCGCTTCTATTCTACACCTTTCACGTACGTCCTCAATCAGTGTTTTCGCATGAACTTTCTGCAGCTTAAATCTTTCTTTCATCTTCTCTCTCATACGCTTATCGTTACTAGAGGTCAAGTAGTCTAACCATGCTTTTTTCTTCTTTTTTACAGCTTCTCTCACTCATCATTCCACCATGCATCTCTTCTTTTACTGTGTGAGTGATAGTGACACTCTCAAGATTAAGATACGTTTGGTCTCTAGATCTGTCCCCGCTAATTTGAGATATCTTAAAAACACATTACATGAAGAATGGAACGTTCAATTTCTCAGTGTAAAACGTAGCGTGAAACTATTGCAAATTACATAGACGTTAGTAAATATAGACGCAAGTAGACGCAGACACGATAAGAGTTTTTATAATTTAAATTAGTTTTGATATATACGTCCCACTGCTGGGCACAGGCCTTCTCTAATTTCTGAGAGGGTTTTAGGGCAAGAAAACGTCCGCCGCGCTGTCCCAATGTGTGTTGGTATCATTATCATTTTATGTATTGCCTATGAATTTATAAAACGTTAACAAAAATCAATTGTTTATGTGGTAATGTTTATACTATTAAATAAAATAATGATATAAACTAACCTACATCCCACTGCAGGGCACCGACCTGCACTCATATTTGAGATATTTAAAGATTTTAGCCTACATCAGTTGCTTGGTAAAACGCTGGCAACTTTATTCCTGGAGTTCTGAATGTCTTTTTATGAACAAAACAAATTGAATGGAAATCTTTAACTAGAGTACTTTATTTAGTTTCTAGGGTTTTCCTGAATATATTTAGTTCTGCCTGTCTAAATTTATAATAGCAACATAACGTCTAGTATTTAACTGAATAGATAAAATACAGTAAATAAGTAATACATTCTTCTTCTTCACCAGACCGTGATTGACCACGGCTGGACATGGGTCTCTCCTGTTGTAAGAGTTCTAACTCCTATTTCTTATTTTTTCTTTTAAAAAAAATCGTTACCCCCACACTAGGATATTCTCCTGTATCGTGGGAGTAGTTTACAAACATAGATTTCACAAGGACAAACATCCAGACCCGGAACAATTACTTGTAGGCCATACAAATACTTGTTCTGTGCTGGATTCGAACCCGCGGCTCTTAGCGCTGTAACTCATTACTAATCCACTGCACCACGGAGCCGTCTGTTAGCTTATTATAACAAATCTAAGCAAATAACAATATTGTGTATTTTTATCGTAAGTATTTTTATATAGGCTATCAAAGCAATAAACAAACAAAATTATTATGCGAATTAAAAAAATCTTTAATCAAATTATTTATTTAATTATAATGTTTGTATTTAATAAATTGTTTTATCTATTCTTTCTCAAATTTGCAATGCCTGGAAAAGGCTACTAAGTTAGTAAGAAAAATTGTAATTATTATAAGACCATTTTACACACTTGGTTGGCAAATAAAAATCGATTGATTGATAAAAAAATGTATTTCTTTATGACCTCTAATAGAAACATTGATAGTAAAATAATTGACAGTTACCATGTCTGCTTCCTGCCTAACTCTATAACAATGTGAAATTTCATATTTAATTTTGTTACACCCTCCTCTAAAACGTTCATATATAATAACGATTTTCACACAATATGCGGAAACATTTTGTAACGGCTGCCGATGCATAGTTCTTATTTCTGTTTAAACTTAGTGAAAATAGCATCAAGTGCTTGAATGTTTTAGTCTGCGAACCTGGTGTGAAGTACAGAATAATAATTTTTTATTTGGAAACTCTTTAAGTCATTAAAATATGTCACCAATAATTTTTTTCATATTTTGCTGCATGACAACATTAGGTGCCAGTGGTAAAAATGATGTAGAAAACTATAAAAACCTCACACGTATGAGGTCTGTGAAAAAACCACGATTTATTTCTTTGGGTGGTATAACAGACAGTATAAATGTGAGTGAATTTAACAATCGAGATAATAAAAGTTACACACATATAGTTTTTTAATAAGTAATTAGTTTAAAATTAAAAGACTGTATTTCCAGGTGGGTTTGGATTTTTCGGTTCCATTCCTTAAAATACCGTTAAACAAAAATACTCATTCCGGATTTGGACTAAATCATTTGGTAAGTGTGCATTAGTTATATTTTATAGTGACAAATTATTTTATTTCTTTACCATAGCGAAAGCCTTCAACGTGTCAGTTATACCGAAATTATATTTTACGTACCGAAGCGTTAACCCGCTACAAATAGAATGAATGATAGCCTCGTTCTCGTAAGCGCGACCCTTGATCATGTGATCTCGGGTTGGAATCACGGATCGAGCCAAAATATCAGTTATTGAGTTTTTCTGTCAAGAAATCCTCAGTATCATCCTGGAGTCAAGTAGTTGGCGGTGTTTCCTCCCTGTGCCTCGATGAGCACCTGATATAGTTCTGGTCAGGTTGGACACGGCAACGTTCCATAGAACTATGAAAATGAGGAATTAAGAGTGCACAAATGTGTATTTATAATCCTGTCCCGTACCCATACCTGTATGTATGTATTAGCTGCTGTCCGTCGAGACTGGTCGTCGTGACATTTCGATCTAGAGAATATTAGGTGTTATGAAAAGAGTAGAATAATCGTAATTTAACATATAAATATTAGATACTCAAAACCATTTTTTCATTTGCCACTGGTTTAAATAATTTCTCTTAATTTTAATAAATTGTTGTCAAGTTTAGATTACGCCATTTCGTAATCAAATTTGTTTGCTATTTTAACTATTCTAACTGAAATTATTTTTACAGGGTGCACCGATACTTACTTTTGATCCAACGTCTCTAGCATTCGGTGGTATTTTGGTGTTAGTAACAAGCTTTCTTGCCTCAGCCTTTACTAAAGATTTCGCTCCAATGCAAAATCACCGTCGTTACGGCAGACGTACGTAATTTAATTTACAATTACTTTATTAAAATAATTAACATAACTAACAATATTAATAATTACTTAAGATTTCATGAAAAATATTCTGGACAGAGGCTAAAGGGTGAGTTTTATCTTAGGATGCAATGTTTATCAAACATTAACCTGAACATTTTTGGTTATCGACGTTTTTTATTTGAAAAACAAGTGACGTGAAAATTATTTCGTAAACACTTCTTTACTAAAACTATAATTGTAAGAGTTATTATTGTATTTACCCAGTGAATGCAAATTGTTTCATTTGCGTTCGCCGTATTTGCCTAATAAATAATAAAACAAAATAAGGTTTACTTTCACAGTGTTATCCAAAAATGCATCACGTCGGACACGGACCACAAATCTTTTTTGATTTCTTCTTTGGCTTTACTAACGTACTAGATTTTTTACTCATACTTGGTGGCTCTACAATACCAGCGTCCGCCGGAATATATTGCGTTTCCACATGAATGAAATTTTGGCGTTTTCGCGGCGAGAGGTCGAAACAACCAAAAGGTGGGGTATACTCTATATCCCAAGTAGCGTTACTGGAAAGTGAACTCAATGATTCTTCTTTACAAATACACTCGGGTTCTTTAAACGCTGGACAACTATCTATAACTTTATCTATCGCAGTCAAATCGTTGCAAAAAACGTCCATGTACGCGCATTTACAAATATCTTCAACGGCCTCGGCCAATGCCTTTCTTATTTCAGCGTCTCTTTGCTTTTTAAGTTTAACCATTTTGCGGGCTTCGACTTTTGCTTGTTCTTCGGGACTTCGCTTTTTGATGATCTTGAACACCATAGGATCACAGTCGACATAAGGATCTTCGTTGGGTTCTATCTCTGTTAAGTCCTTCAGCGGATTTACCTTAAACGATAGTTAATAATTTTCAATTCCATAATTAATATAGATCTAATAAGTTAAAATTTGAATTCAGTATGTACAGATATGCATTAGCCAGGATAACTGCTTTTTGGGAAACTAAATTATGGTTAAAGATAGTTTATTCTCAAAAGAAATATACATTTCACTTAATGAGAGGTTACAATATTCAAGTTATAAATGGGTTATGAGCATACAGATAGCAAAATATATATATATATATATATATATATATATATATATATATATATATATATATATTGACATTAAAAAGGGAGGAAATAGTTTCGTGACATACAACTTCTTACTAGTTTAGGCATACAACTTAATACTTCCAATATTATCGTTTTGTGTATTGATGTACAAGTTAGCAATCTTTTAGTAGATAGTAATAGATAAGATGGGTAGTAAGTAAGGTATTTCTTATCGTTACCGATAACGCTGATTAGCGGTCGGCATATGGACAGGGTCGGATTTAGAACTTATTCATTATATGTTGTTTTAGTTTGCTTTTAAAGATGTGAACTATTTAATATTTTTATTTCTTGTGGTAGTTTATTATATATTTTAACTCCATCAAAAAGTATGCTCTGCTTACCATAGTTTGTCCGTACCATAGGTAAGCAAATATTATTAGTGTTGCGAAGTACTTTCTTTCCTTTGCCTTTATTTGTTATAAATTTTAATTGTGTGTGTATTTTATTATCTAAATTAAAGTGACAAATAAACGTAAAGTCCATCTGATGGTAAGTAGCCATTTCAGTCAATAGACACCTGTAGCCAACTTCAAACAAATAAGACTACAGATGCGTTGTCACACCACGTTGATTATAATGACTCTCTAGGTACACGTATATCCTTTAGACTGGAACACAGTAGTGCCCACACTTCTGCTTGGCGACAGAGATAGGTAAGAGGTGTAATTAAAGATTACAGGCTATGAGAAATTCAATCTTACATCTTAAGGTGACAACACATGTTTGTTTGTTTGTTTGAAGTTGGTTGCTAGAGTTCCGGACGTGGACTGTAATTTCGTTTGTCACTTCAATTTTATTAAAAAAAAACTGCAAGCGTTTCCACAGACTAAAAGGCATTAATCGGTTAGAAAAAAGTTAATATACCTGTATAGTGAACACATCTCCTTTTCTCTGCACTTTTAACGTTGGCTTCGGTTCCAGCGGCTCGTCTGGCTCTGAATCCCCTCCCCCTGTGTCCGCGCCGGGTCTCTTTCCCTTCTTTTTCTTCTTCTTACTCTTATCCTTATCCTGTCCACCTCTAGTGCATTTGAATGTCATCATTTTAGCCACGCTCTTGCCAACGGCGCCAGGTTGCCACCCACGACGTGGCTAAACAGTATTTAAATCAATTTAATAAATTAAACTTTAATTTCCTAGTAAGTAAAAATTACATAATGATGTCTTCTTGAACAATTTTTCACTTTTGGGACATTAGAGTATAAAAAACATTAGTGTATATGATGACGATAATACTCCTGAGTATTTCAGTTAAGCCGCCTTACTTAGCATTGCGCACAACTCAGAAAGGCTCTTGTTTTCTCCTTTTACAATGAAATGATTTATTTGACGTAATACCCTCGTCGTGGTGTTAGATACTTTTTCACGACACCATTCTGTCATATTACAATCCGATATTTATGGAGCGGAGCTTGGCCCTCTTATATACGGCTCCGATGCTGTATTTATTGATATCTCCTCTGAAACTGTCCGATTTTCATTAAGTCAAACACTGATAATCAAAGTTGTGTTAACAGTGCATAGATTCATTTTTATTTTTACCTGTTTTCATTGTAATGTAAATAAATACACAAGCGTCACATTATGTCATAACTTTTTGTTATATTTTATTTTAATTTTTTTGTATTATTTTTCTAACGTGGCGGGAATGGGTCAGCTCGACCGTAGAAAGACCACGCTCTCATAGAATACCAGCATATAATAGCAACTTAATGTTGCTGTGGTTCGTATGGTGAATGTATGTTATTGGCGACCCTTTTTACTGAAAACGAGACATCCATCTTAGTCCTCAGAGGTGACTTCTCCATTTTTATTCTTAATAGAGGATATATGTAGGTACGAGTAGATGTCTATGAGCCGCAGCAACCACTTACCATCACTGTATATATATGCTCGTTTGTCACCCTTTATCTAAGTATTTAAAATAATTGTATTTGTTGCGACTTGTGTATTCATTACGCGGTACTTGTAATGAATTGCGTTAATATTTTCAAAGTTGAATTTTACATTCTCACGTGTTTGTATAATTAATGTATCCGCCACCTTTGTTCGTCTGCAACACATACTCAGTTAATGCGTTTGACCTTTTGTGAAGAAAGTTGGTAGTTGCACTACTAGAAAATCTTTTCTTTAAACCGTATATGAGACTTAAGATACTTATTTTTTTGATTCAAGAATACCGTTACCGTTACAGGCTATTAAAGTTCACTGCTACTGCTGAACATGGGCCTCTCGCACAGGTTACCTCATAATTATTTATTATATTATGGGATTGATTCAATAATAATAAATATATATATTAAATATTAATATATATATATATATATATATATATATATATATATATATATATATTAGAAAACGATAAAACATTTAATTTGTACCTTCAACCCGGGCACATCTGGTGCATTCCATAGCCATCCCATCTCGGCGGGGACGTGAAAGCCCGGCTTCTGGAACGGATTGCATGTCTTATGCCCGATTGTGACTCCTGTCAGAAAGAAAATGTGACTACAAGTTTTCACTCTTCTTCTTCATTATCTGCCGTCATAATCCACGGCTGGATATGTACCCCAGTATTCTTGTTCCTGCCTTTATTTACAGCAGACACACGCATGTATCCCCGAAAACGTTTGCAGAATTGCTACACGATATTCGTTTCACGCTGACGACTGTCCCAATTGACAATATACATGGTCATTTTCCAATAACCGGCCTAATTTGTGTTGGGGGTTCAGAATAAGTAATGTAGGCAAATGGTGAATGTATTTAAGAAAAATCTCAAACATTCAGTTCTTTTTATCTTTTTAATTCAAAATGCGTGTTAAAGCGCAAATTTGTAAGGGTCGATCAATAGTGAAAAACGATGTCATTCATAAATCATCTCAATTTGGAATTATTTCAAATAAAATTAGTCTTATTGACTCGTATTTTCAAATTAGCAATAACGGTATATCATTATTTATATATTTGAACTGAAATTTAAAATTTAGCTACTCATTGAAAAATAACCCTGTATGCAACTAAGGTATATTTCGTAGTTCCTATGACTATAGGATATAGATATATTTTTTCAACATATACTGTACTTATTAGAAAGTTTTAAATCCAGAATCTCACAAGCAGCGTCGGGGCTTGTGATCATCATATTCAACAATTTTATTTACAGTATCACAATTTCATGTGCTTATGTAAAACGCCTCCACGACATAGGATATAACCGTACTACGAGGATAGTAATCTAAAGGCAAGGTACCGCGAACACTAATGGTCGTGGGTTTGAATCCGCCATTCGAGTACTGTTATGAACCACTCTAACACTAGCATTTAAGTTGACTATATTGATTTTTTTTAAATTTTAAAAAATTTTAATAAAAGTGACAAACCAGCACACAGTCCACCTGATAGCAAGTGGAATCAAAATGCAGATGCACTGCCGGTGCGTCAATCAATAGTACGTACACTACTGGGATCCGTGTTTAAGAGTATGGACATCTAGCATAATTTTAGACTATAATAAGTCGTTAAATCTAAATCCACAGAAATCACAACTCGTAGCTTTTCTGCATCATTTTACAAGACTTATGGACTAGAAAGACTGTTAGGTAGTGCATATGTGACTTTAGTGTTATAAAAAATCTTACCTGGATAATCATCACCAAACGAATAATTATATTTGGATGCATTTTTCTTTTTCTTCTTTGTGCCATTTTCTTCTTCTTCTCCCATCTTTTACAAGTTTACTAGAACCACCAACAGATAGTTAATCAATGTCTTCTACGCCTCGTTGGAAATATTTTTTACGTGGTAGAGTCACGTGCACATGTAATTTGATATTTCTATGCAACTTTACTCCCCGCTTCCTATATTATGGTTATTTGGTAATGTAGAGAAAGGATATATCGAGTAATATTCCCGATGTAGTATCAGAAATCTTGAGTGAATTACAAAAAAATTCAGACTAAGAAATATAGTAATTGGGTGTTTTGCGTAAACTGTAACATAGCCTTAACGGATTTTAAAAGTAAATTATGATTTATTTTTTAAATAGAATTGTCACAACTATCCTAATATTGAATTATTTATGCAAAGTTAATGTATAGTATATACAAAGCAAAGCCCAATAGATCAGTTAGTTAAAGCGGCAAAGTACTGTTCATGTAGCTCAAAGAACTGACAATCAGTGTACTACTAGTAGTCATCTAGATGAATGCAGATAGCTCGGAACCGAACTTTGTAGCATTATTTGAGAGAGATCGATAGCAGTGGACTTGTGATGGGCTGTAATGATGATGATGATGATGATGGTGCTGAAGATATAGTTTTTAAGCTTCAACAATATGTTATATCTTTGTGATTGATCAACTGCATTTTTTTAATTTTACTAGTCTTAAAATACGAACATAAGGTTTAAAAGTATACAAAGATCTAATAAAAACTTATTCTGTTTAAGTTCGTAAATTTATTTTGAATTGGGTTTGGGTTACAAAATAAAATATCAACGAGTTGCATTCCATCATTTCTTATCTTCTTTGAATTTTTCTTGTATTGCCAATTTATGCTCTCCGCAGCATCCTTTACCCATAAGAGACAATAACCGTTGTTCTTTATCGCAACATCGTCTCTCAGTATCTACGTTGAATTTGTTTACACATCTAAAATCATGGTCCTTTTCGAATTTCATATATTCTTGCAAAGCTTTCTTTATTCTTTCATACTCTTTGGAACAGCAAACTTTACCAGCATCACTGTAGCTAGGTGGTAAAGTTGGTAAAACGGCATTCTTATACATTCTAGCAAAACCATCGGGAACGCTACATGGTCTACCCATTACTGGACACGGGCCTAAAGTTATTGGAGGTAGGCCATAGGGTAAAGGCTCAACTTCATCTTCTTCGTCTTCTTTTACTGTCTCTTCTTCATTTACCATTGTAACGGGACAGTTGTCCTTATGTATGTATGAAGGGCAATAAGGTTTATGGAGTTTTCTAGATTGTTCGTCGGCCATTTCAGTAACGCATTCACAATCAAAAGTCTTACACGGGGGCGTCGGTTTTGGCGTATTGCAACTGCAATCTTTATCATCACGTACCACAACACAATTGTATACTGGTATGTTTCTTTTAGAATCTTTATCCTCAACGTCTGTTTCTAACATATATCTCAAGCCTGCGATAGTTGCTGAACGTTTATCATTAACCAGTGAATTGTCCACATCCATGGGTAGGTTTATTCTTTCACTGTTAGAAGGAAATACATGAAAACACGGGCTTTTCTTATTGGACCCAGTCTGGAAATTGTGTTTTACCGTTGAATTCATAACAGTAAAATTATTTCCTACATCACCATTTTTGTTATTCTGAAATTTTACTGTACTAAACACATAATTGACCTGAGTTTTACTACTTTTTGGAGTTGCACCGGTGCCAAAAAACTTTTGTTTTTTGTCCTCACACGTCTCTCCTGCAGTGGTAAGGCCGCTGCACCCGGGGCATTCTGCTTTACTAAGACTGAAATTTATTTCATTAGTATTCTGCTTTACTGGACAATCCTCTCTATGCCATCGATCATCTTTACAATCACACGCACCACATATCTTTCGAGTAATATTTTCCTTCTTGTAACTCAACTCCCCAGCTTCACGCTTATAGCTTTCTAAATTCCTTATATACATTTTTACTTTATGAGCTAGAGGACAATTAGTATTACCACATGGCCCTCTTATATCTCCCATGCGGATCTTATCTATTGGATATGACTTTTTCTGACGTTCTTCTTCAACAGTAGCCGTATGTCCACAAGTATAATCCACTCCCGGTTCTTTCGTTCCACAACTCTGTAGATGTGTACAAATTTCTATCTTCTGATTTGCATTTTTTAAAATTTCAGGATCTTCGAGAGTAGTTGTCTCATAAAGACTACCCACCATGCAGAAATTAGGATTATCGCCCTCAACTCTTTTACATTCAAACATACTCGGAGCTTTATCTGTTCTAAATACAAACGAATCAGGGTTCTGCATCAGTTGTTGAAATTCTGTAATTATGCTATTACCTAAAGCACTAACTCTGAGAATAAAAGAGATTTCACCGGCTTGCTTGCAGCAGCACTCTGCCATCAAAGGCGTATTTTCTTTTATTGACAAAGGCTGATGAATTTTGCAAATATCGGAGGTATCTTTAAGCATGTGGAAAAATTCTGTTTGCCAGTGCATATTACCTACACCAACAAATATGTTAACCTCGGTATCATCGTCATTCCAAACTTCAATTTCAAGAGGAAATTTGCTAAGTATCATTAGTAGTGTGTCAGGATACGACGGAAAAAGATACGATTTACCCACTCTAATTGTTCTTGTCCATTTTCTTCGTCCCTGTGTATCAGTTTCAACCACGTCGTCTTGCTTGACATCATTTGACGCTAACTGATTTTCTTTAATGATAAATTCAAATTTAGGACCAAATTTAACTTTAATGATTAATTTTTTATTTGTAGCATTCTTTTCATCTTCTTCGGTTTCGAATATTGTTACTTTGTCAATGAAAATTTCTATCAAGTACATTTGCTCCATCACCTGCCAAGTTCAATATTTTGTTATCAAATAATTCTCCTTCGTGAAGCATCAGGGTCAGGGTCTAGATGACCGGAATCTTTGCTAAATTGTAATACAAACAAACATACAAAATCACGTTTAAATCAGAACATGTTACATGCACTTTTATATCACATGTATTCACTTCACAGGAACTATTTAAACTATCGCTTTTCCTGCCGAATTCAAATCATTAACGCTACCGTCGGTGACAACACTTACATTTTTCAATTAGAATTTTCAGTTTTGAGTTGAATGAACAGTTTTGAGTAAAATTATAAATGAGAATGTATATTTAACCTTCAATCACATCTTACCAATTGAACGCATTGCAATTAAATTCGGCATTTGACTTCGATAATACTCCAATACTTCGCGAAATGGGAAATAAGATACTTTTTATAACATTGTAGGCCAAACCGTTGTGGAAAAATTTCCCTTAATCGTCACGTTTAACCTGTGACGCCTCATAATAATATTTACTCAGTCACTCAGTCATCAGCCATCACAAGTCCACTGCTGAACATATGCCTCCTCCATAGATAGCCAGAAAATATGGCGCTGAGCCATCGACTTCCGATGTATTTCCATCAGGTCATCACTTCATTTGATGCTGACGCTTTCCAGCAAGAGGCTGCCTTTCGAGAACCTTTCATATCTGTCAGCTATCGCTTCTTTGAACTATATAGCTGATCAGTAAACTGAAGTAGCTATCACTTTTACATACCGATCAGCTGGGCTGTCAGTTAATCCAGACGATAATATACATACGACAAAAACTGTAGGTAAAACATCTCTTTAAAATATGTACAAAATACTTACGGATGTGTGTGCTCTAAACTAGCTGTATTTGATGGGTATTAATGATTACGGACACTGAAATTTTATTTTGTAACCCCTACAATTTTAATCACGCCATGACGTTCAGACACTGACAATTTTGTGATGCCCGTTGAAATTATATTTGGAACGTCATAGCCAACTGTATATTTGTTTTTTTTTTAAATACATATCTTTTCTTAACAACCCATAATAATTCACTGTTGGCTTTGAGCTATCCCACACTAAGAAGTTGCCATAAACACCACGCTTGAATATTCAAGATTTCAGTAACAAACGGGCTTGTCTCTATCGCCGCGCTGGTTTAGGAATCAAATTTTGGTATTAAACGGGACGGTTGCACTTTTTTTCCTATTATATTAAGGTTGTATCACGATTTTAGCAAGAATAAGGATCACGCTATCACAGAATATCAGCGTAAGATAAGAGCTCAATGCCGCTGTGCTTCCTATGCGTTATGTATGTCTGGTGGGTAGTGTATCTTAGGGGTTTGTGTAGGGAGGAAAATTAAGTAATTGTTCACATCCGTTGCAGTTCATTTATTTTTATACATCAGAGGCGCGTGTTCACATGATACACTCAGAAAGAAACTGCCTACTGCACTCTAGCTCACCGACTTACCCGCCGGCGGCGGTCGTTATCGTGTTTCATCAATGATATTTTTACGTATAATAGCATTGTGTTTCATGCGAATTACATTTACATTGGCACGGGCGATGTATGTGTGTGCTGTGTCAGCAGCACCTACATATGGTAAATGTAAAGAACCAGAGACCCTTTAACAGGAAACGAGACATTCCATCTTAGTCGTCAGGGGTGGCAACGCATCTGCATTTTAATTTATAAATGAGGATAGTTGTAAATGTCTATGGGTCACAGCATCCACTAATATCCACTTAAAAAGGCAGTGTTTGACCACAATCTCACCTTGTGGTAAGTAGTGATGAAGTCGTAGACAGTAAATCACGCTGTTATCTGACATCTATCGGAGGCTTTCTGGCCTCCAGCGTTCCCCTTAGTCGCCTTTTATGACACCTTAAGGAACGATAGCTCTAATAGATTCTCCTGCGCCGTTACCATGGTTTCTATGGAAAACCTAATGAACAAATTTTATGAATGAATGATTAATTTGTCACTCATAACACAACGTGAAAATAATTTAAGACAACAAACAAAACAAAAAACAATATAACAAACATATGGGATTGCAGCAACGAAAAGGCATCTGACTGAACACGATGCTGTAACATTATTGCAACAGCCTCATATTTATCAAGCAGATGTTGGACATATTGAAATGCTCTTATTAACCGATATCAAAAATTAAGGAGGTTTTCGTTTCGTCAGAATATTTTTGTATTTGTTCAGCAATAAATTTTACCACGTTGTCCGATTTCAATGATTCTTTGTTAGTAGGAGGTTACCTGACAGGTGGTTCCATATAAATCAAGAACAAATATATTAATCTCTGTATCAAAATCTGATAATGGGATCCATGCGTTAATTATCAAACTCTTCAATTTGCAAAGTCATCTGCACTATATAATATGGGCTAATACTTTTTACCATGTTCAGCGATTGCCACAAAGTACAGTGCTGAGCCACTTGCAACCATTACTTGTGTTTCATCAGGTCATCACCCTATTTAGTGGGGTTGCCTAACACTGCGCGTTCCAGTACGAGGCTACCATTACAGAAACTTTCTTACCCATTCAAAATTTGATTTACACCTAGTTGATACAGTATAAAATTAAAATTTTGGAAATAATTTAAAATGAACGCGACGAAACCTGTACGACAAAACTAATTGGCAAAATATTTTTTTTAATAATTAAACTCTTCAATTTGTAAGTCATCTGCACGATATAGTATAGGCTAATATTTTTTTTGACCACATTAACGGCTTTTGATGTTTTTTTTTTCAGCTTTTACTTTTTATCTTGTAGTGTAAGGATTGGAAGAGCGAGTGAAACATACAAATGATCAGTATGAGACTAAATTGTATTTCGAAGAACATAACCTATTACGTCATATCAAATATTATTGTATTAAGCATAGGTGAACCTTATGAGTGTACTACTCATAACTGACTGCGTCGTTGGTCTAGTGGTTGTAAACGCAACTGCTAATAAAAAGGTCCTAGGTTCGAATCCTGGGAAAAGTTTTTTAGTCAAGAAATTCTCAGTAGCTCAGCGGATTCAGAAAGTTAGCAGTGTCTCCTCACCTCCGTGCCTCGGAAAGCACGTAAAGCCGATGGTCCAGCGCCAGATCTCTGTCCGGTCATGTCGGTTTAACCTCTTATCGGACTATGAGAGTAGGGGAAGAGAGAGTGCACCGGTGGTTGTCCATACACTTGGGCCGTAGAATATTATTCTGTGCCGATGGCTAGTCTTAGTTGAGGCTGCCCGCCGTGACGGAAATTCGGCCTGGAAGACATACTACTAACAGTCGGTCTTCGAAGGCGTCTATCTCTCCTGAACACCCTGTATATATATATGTACTAATATTAGTTTGGGTAGATTGTCCACTCATCTAGTACAATCTAATCTACCCTAACTAATTTCAATAAATTTTAGGCACAAACACCTATTAGAATTCAATATACAAAATTCATCATAGCGACCAATTAGAAAGAAGTTTTGTTAATAAGTTTAAATTGAACTATTTTTTTCCAGACCATGATAATATGGCCGACACGTTTCTAGAAATTTCGCAGATAGTGATGTCAAACTGCCAAAACTGTCCATCTCGAATAGCTTGCTGGATGAGTAGGAACTCTGATAGGGAGAGCCTTAAAACTTGGAAACAAATTACCAGGTAACGTAATTAGATTATAACAGCAAAATCGCATGTATTAACCACACGCTAGCCACAATCACAGCCACAGAGTATGTAACCAAGCAAACAGTATATAGTAATGTCCGGTGACCGACAATATCGAACGGAATACTATTATAGAATACTAATTAGAATACTATTATAATATTCTTCTCTATTCATGTATCTGCTCCGGCTATGCTTACAGATTACAGAGTACTGTAACTTGAAATGATCCATTGGAATGACCGACCCGAATAACCCTGTTCGTAAGACGAATCAATACTTTAATGATCGAATTTATTGAATAAAAATAATTAACTATAATGAATAAAATTATCTTAATATACAAATCCATAACTTTATAACATACTATAATATTATATTATTCTATGCTTCATAGCGTCAGGCCATCTAGCGTATATTTTACGTACCACCTTGAGAGACAATCAATTTTTGTTCGATAAAATGAATTTACATACAGAATAAAGCAGATGGTGCTGTTACAAATGACTTTGCATATAGAATAAAGCAGATGGCGCTGTTACAAATCAATTTCACTCGAAAGAACATATTCTTTGATTTATTACACTAAAATGTCTAAAAATAAGGATTGTCACATTTCTTTGAATTTCAACCAACTTGGTTTAATCCTCAGTCACATTTATTTGCTATAAATTAAACTTTTATCTTATATTTTGTATCGTAATTATGGTTGAAAATGATCTTATTAAATAAATAATCTGCCATGAAATTATTATTTTATTTCATTTCATTTGAAGGTTTCCCTTCTACCGCGTGTGATTTTGTCGTGCATTAGACGTAGGACACTGCACACGTTTTGTTTTGAAAGTTCCGTACCCGAAAATACAAATTAATAATTCTATTAGGATCACTTTGTTGTCCGTCCGTTCGTTTATTCATCTGTTACAACCCTTTTTTCTCAGGAATGGGTAGAAGCAGGCAGAAGCTTGAACAAATTATCATACTAATATTTCCAAGAGCAGAGGTATCAAATTAATATAAAAATACTAAAGTTTAATAGTATATACATGTCACAAATGTTGATATTACGAGAGAAACATAATTACGTAACCTATGTAGTACATCCATCTCGGGAATTGTAGAAAAGTTAAATCTCGAATATTCCTCTAAAGATGAAAGGTAAGGCGAATTGTAGGACAAGCATAACTTTTCATAAGCATAAGCTTAATACACCACGATCGATGCTTTAACTGCAAATTTAAGTTTGTAACCACAAAAAACAACTTTTTTTATAGGATACGGTGACAAACTAGCACTCAGTCCAACTGATGCTAAGTGGTTGCTGTGGCCCATATACATCTACATCTATCC
This sequence comes from Parnassius apollo, assembly GCA_907164705.1. Lineage (NCBI taxonomy): Eukaryota > Metazoa > Arthropoda > Insecta > Lepidoptera > Papilionidae > Parnassius > Parnassius apollo. Next base: position 10,047,174 of record CAJQZP010000975.1, read on the forward strand.
TCGATTACGAATCAAAATGCAGATGCGTTGTCACCCGTGAGGACTAAGATGGAATGCCTCGTTTCCAGTAAAAAGGGTCTCCAGTTGTCTACACTCACCATACGAAACACAACATCATTAAGCTTCTATTTTACGCTGATATTCTGTGAGAGTGTGGTGCTTCCCCGGTCGAGCCGACCCATTCGTGCTACAACTATACTACTAATATAACTGCAGTGTGGCTCTACCGCGTATAAAATACTTATTTTTATGTATTTCTTTTTTTATGTGGTACAACTACTTTTTTTCAATTTAACCTTACTTGGTGTGAGATCTTGCTTCTTGCAGATTTTCATGATTATAGGTCAACGGGAAGTATCATACAGGTTATGATGAGTGACTTATGTATCAAATTATGCAAATAACATAAATAGCCGTACTGATCTTTTGATTGCGATCACAAGCGTGATTTTTTAATTAATCTCCATTTAACTTAATGCCTCTTGACAGACAGACGACAAAGTGGTTCTATAAATGTTCCGTTTCTTCCATTTGAGTTACGAAACCCTAAATGTAAGGTTGAGCTAGCGAAGAAAACAAAAAACCTTAATACACTGCGCTTTACTATTGTATATAAAATTTTATGTTAAATAACATAAAATTTTATGTTATTTAATTTTATGTTATTAGGAACGAACTTTTGGCAACTATGCTCAACACAACTGCAGTTGAAAATGCCTTTAACTTTGGAAGAAATGGAGGTGACTGTGAATTCTTCAGGCCGTGTCCTTTGGGTGCAGAACAGTTTTCACAGATAATAAGCAATTCACCAAAGTTATCGAAAACAGTATTGTAAAATTAATAATTTTGTTTTTAGTATAATTATATTGTTAAAATTTATAATAAAAATTAATAAAAAAAATTCTTGTAAATAACTATTACATTAGTTTCATCATTCATTTAACAACCCTCTTATATTTCGGCGTTACGCAAATTTAGGTATTTTACGCTCCGAGCGAGCGATATTTTATTTCATATCTCTATTCATTCGCTCGCACTATGGTACTGTGAGTAGTGACAAAACTATCTTGATCTTCCATTATACAAGTTTTCTTAGGATGGAGTTCAGTAGATGGAAAATTTTTGGTGTGTAATTTTTATGTTACCTAATTAATTTATTATAATCTATTTGACATATTTTTCATTACCTTAGTAGTGCCTAAATATTTTAAATGTTTCACAGTAATCGATTGTTAACCGATGTTGATTAATAATCAATTATATCTATTAACGGTAGCATAGTGGTATAAATAAATAAATGGTACGGTTGTAACCTATTTTAATAAATAAAATAACGAACTGTAACTAATATTTTTAATCGGTACTTACAAGCAATTACCATATTTTTTATTATAAAAATATTTGCCGCAATGACATTGATCGAGCTTAGCTCAAGTCAATAATTTCAGGCAGTACATATTTTTTATAAAACGCTTGTAACTTGAGTAACATATTCAAAATCAAAAATTTGTCGTCTTTTTTAGATTTTTAATACTTTTACTGCATAATCTGGGCAGTGCATATGGCAAGCATGCAGACATTTTATTTTCCAATATTTTTTCTCCACAGATAAGATATTTCTTTTTTTTACGTTTAGTGACACATTGATACTTGTATTTACTTTTCCCCATTTCGACTGTAAGAAAGCTCACTACATAACAAGTAACTATATTATAAAAATTCAAACTTTATACTAATAAATATACTGTAGAGTAAACCATACCAAGATCCAAATTGATTAAAAAACGATAACACCTTTTCTTAACCAGGGGTTACAAACCTTCAATATATAGGCCAATTTGATATGTAGTACTTTCTTTATTTATAATGATTTTTTTATTATTTTTTTAGTGATTGATATAATATATATTTATTAACTATTATTAAAAATGTATTTAAAAGATCGATGTAGTAGAGAAATCATCTATTGTTATAAAGTACTTTATTCATTTAACAACAAAAATCATTAATTTATAACACATATAAAGATTCGAGTGATAACGAATAAGTACGTACTTAAGCAAAAGATAAAACTTTATTTTCAATATTATATAAGAACTTTATTTTTATTCGGTGCATGCGAACCGGCCTAAAAAAAGGTGACGCATCTCTGGCTTCCATTGTCGTTTATTTTAGAACGAACTGACGTAACGCGCGTTTTGTTTATTTTAAAGAGATGAATTTGCAAAAGCTCAATATGGTGATTATATTGCTTTAAATATTGTTTTTAATATGAAAATGTTTTTAAATGAATTGCTGCGTTACTTACCATACATTAAAATATAAAATATAATACATTTTTCGCGATGTACCGTAATATTTTACGATGTTTATAGGAACAACAGACAATATTATTTAAGAAACAAAAAAAACATATGTTTTTTTTGTTTCTTAAATAATATTGATGATACACATGAAGTGTGAATAATATAAATAATTGAATATTGTTATCACATCTAAATTGAGATTTTGTAAGTTACGCATTTTGACACTCGGCTCATATCTAAGGTAATGGTCCGTTTTTCTCAATCGATTTGGCACATACTATAGCACAAAATAGCAGTGTCACGGTCATCGACGCAAACTACGATAATATCGAAACGAGACGGAGCGCGCTAAATAAATTGACACAGGACCTCGTGAGCCGCTGGCGCGGTAGTGAATCAGATTGCTGACGCAGTGAAATACACGGTACCTTTATTTAATTAATTAAAAAATAATAGTAACAATTTAAAAACTAAAAATCATATAGTTTAAGCAAATGAACTTCGGAGATATTGGGGCTTGTATCGAAGCTTTATCGGTAGATAATTGAATTATGTCAATTTTTTTCCTTAGGTGAAAGGCACATAACGAAAATGTATTTTATCAATATTAAAGTACAGGATATTCGTGAGATAATTTTTTTTTGATAGTCAATATTCAATAGAATCTACAAATTAGAGCTCCCAAATCATGTCTCTCAGTTTTGGCCTAAACATGCACCGGGAGAACGATTATTACTAAATAAATAAATAATTTATCTAAAATTTGCCTTGAGTTTATTGTAGTAGAGAAAACAAACTATCTTTACCAAGTAATTGTTATTTCAAGCAATGAACGGAAAACATATAATTTCAACGAGGAAACCTTGTAATTTTGCGTTTTTTTGTAATACTGCTCTTAATATAGTCCATTAATACTTAGTACTATTATTCATTGTGTGTCATTAAAGTCTACTACTGAATTTAGGCTTTCCGATAGATTGTCTCTTAATATATATTTATTTACATTGAAACATACAGAATGATTTTTCAAAGAGTAGGCAAATTTTAAACTTAAGTTCAAATAAATAATTAATTACTGCAGTTTTTGCTAATACGAGCATATAAGGATACTTTTATTTGAAATTATCTCATATTTAATGTGATTTTTGTGACCCTTACGAATGTGTGCGTGCGCAGTAAAATCCAGTAAAAACCATACATTACCACGCATTTTGAATTTAAAAGATAAAAAGACAGAATTACTGACATTTTTTTTAATTTTTCTTCAACAATTGCCTATATTACTTATTCTGAACCTTCTCTGCAAATTTGGCAGGTTATTGCAACCCTTTAAGCATAATCAAAAAATATAATAAAAAAGTAGAACTACTTTTTTTATTATCATGCAGTACTAGTCCCCGTGCTATCGTGACAAAAACGCTGGCTGCTTTTCCTTGTTGAACGGCTATACTTAGCTTCTGAATAAGAAAAGAACCAGCACTTATTACTAGCAGCGAGTACCAGTCGCTGATACAGTTTCTTTAGGAACGTCACCGCACGTGGAGCCCGCAGATCGATATTCTTTACAGCAAATGGTACAAATATATCAGCTGCCTCTGATGCCGCCTCGGCTTTTAATTAGGTACCCTGAGATGAGAGGATCTCTTAATTGAAAAGAATTACACGAACAGTCATGTTAAAATACCTAAAAGCACCCACGTGCCATGTTCGGACAGGGTTTTCTTACCAATTGTATAAACAGTCTGTACCTATATACTGTATTGTCAAAATTATGTTTCTCGAAATTTGGAACAACTAGCCGTAGTTGCAAGCAATAAGTTGGCAGATTTCTTAAAAAAATATACAGTGCTCAACCTTCTTTACCATTGCACATAGGACTCGGGTACTGATGTTTTATAGTCACTGGGAATTGCATTGTAGTTAATTTACACAGGCCTTAAAATTTACAACATGTTTATTAGATTTAATTACACAAACTAGTAACAATATCACCGTGGCCCAATTTCTTGGCGTACTGCAACGGCGTACCGCCGAGGAGATCAGTGTCTTCCCTTCTGACGCCTTTCTCAAGTAAATAATGGACCACGTCGCACTGATTGCACAGCACCGCCTACAATAACAAAAGGTAAAATTAAAAAATTTTGTACAACCGACTTCGAGATAAATAAAACGAGAACATCATCAAGTAATCGAAGTCAATTAAATACGCATTATTAAGGATAACTCAAAAACTGCTGGTCAGATCTTGATAAACTTTATATGGGAACACGTAAGAAGCACCAGCTTTCACATAAAACAAGAAATAAAAGAATTATCCAAATTGATTCACCTAGAAAAAAGTTCTGAGACAACATACATTAAAAAAATACAGTCGAATTGAGAACCTCCTCCTTTTTTTGAAGTCGGTTGAAAAAATATATAGTTACATATGACAGCGTAATCCTAACAAATTCATAATATCATCATAAACAATTGATGGTGGTACAGGTTGTAATAAAAGTTAATACCAGGTTGTTTTAATTGATTCATTACAATATTGTTGATTTAATTTTATACAGATTAAATGTAATGAGAGATTTGTACCAACGTTATCTTTGGTAGTCGTTCCATTCTTTTTTTATAGGATAGGGTGACAAACGAGCACACTCTCCACCATTATCGGACATTATCGGACTACGTTGATCATCAGGTGGACCTTAATTAGAGAGAAACAAAATTTTTATATACATACATACATACATATACATAAACACTCACGCCTGTCACCCAGAGGGGTAGGCAGAGACTACAGACTTCCATTTGGCACGATCCTGACACACCTCTCTCGCCGCCTTCACATCCATACACCTACGCATACATGCTCGTCGGTTAAGGGTACTCCTAATTTGGCCCGTTTTCAATAAATCGCCAATTTGGTCGATAAATTTTCGCCTAGGACGTCCCTTTCCGACTGTGCCATTCACTTCTGCAACATAAATTTTCTTTGTCACTCTTTCCTCATTCATTCTTTCCACATGACCAAACCACCGAAGCATTCCTTTCTTAATTCTGGTCACAATATCATCTTGCAAACCACACTCTTCTCTTATTACATACTTTACTATTTTTATATACACTTTTACAGAATAAGTTTAACAAACGAGCACAAAGTTCACCCGATAGTAGGTGAATGCTGTGGCCCACAGACATCTACATCTATCCCCGATTAAGTATTAAAATGCAAATGAGTTGTCGCTTTTGAAGACTAGGATGAAAACGTCGTTTCCAGTAGAAAGGGTCTCTAGTTCTCACACTCGCCATACGAAACACTGCAGCATTAAGCTGCTATTTCACGCAAGTATTCTGTGAGAGCGTGGTACTTCCCCGGTCGAGCCGACCCATTCGTGTTACAACCACAATGTAATTGCAGCATGGCTCTACCATTACACACCACTTAAACATATTTTTTCCTGTCGATAACGGAACCAACCTGGTGCAAGGGAGTCTGCTTCAGCTCATCACTCAAGTTTAAATCCGCTCCGGCTAGTCTCAGCGACTCGAGTTTCCGCACATTACCACTTCTAGCCGCCACCGACATCATTGCGGTCACAAATTTAGAGTCCGTGCTCGCTAAATGCGACCCGCATTGTAGCAAAAGTTTTATGACCGCGTCGTCATCCTGTTTCACCGCCGTGAGGAGTGGTGACTCGCCACTTCTATTGTTTGACGATAAAATTATAGGTTATTGTAAAATATTGGATTTATGTCATATATACTGGCTGATTTTTTTACCGTCTGGTAAAAAATAGGGTGTAACAGGTGAACGGAATAGAAACCTATAGCACTGATATTTTACATTTTTTTTTTTGCTTTTACATTAACATATTGTGAAATTGAACTATCAATAAATACCACTAATTTAAATAAACTTTCTTTGTAATAAAAAATAAAAACATAATTTTGGAACTAAATTAATTTAAAACTATCAAATTAAAATAATATGCACCCAATTAGTAGTATTTATTGATAGATCAATTTCATAATATGTTAATGTAAAAAAAAATTAAATTATCATTGCCATATGCTTCTATTTCATTCACCTGTTACACCCTATATACATAATATATCTACATACAACGGCGCCATCCGGGTCCAAATATGAATCTAAACCATTCAAGAATTAACTTAATTACACACACAACACACAATTAATTTCATCAAAATCGGTCCAGCCGCTTAAAAGTTCAGTCACATACATACGGAAGAGAATTATATAAGTATATTATAAAGATATATTTGTAGCATACTCCTTGACCTATGTTCACCAGTGGACCTATGAGGTTTAGAAGGGCTAGAACCCAGAGCCGTAAAGCCAGTGAAAAGTGGACTTACGATTGACCGTAGGTAACTAATAAGTATAAGGATGTTGATGATTTCATAAAAAATATAACTTAATACTATAACTGCGATAACAGAGAATAGTCCGTTGCGATTCTGAGGTGCATATTGGCGAACTTCACATTATATATTCATTCGCCACCAGTCACGTGGTTGAGCTACGCCTTAGTGTTAGATCATAGACTTCTGCACGAATATCGACTCGACCAGGTAAGAACCACGCTCGGGCAGTGTAGTACCATCGTAATATAGCAACATTATACTTAGGCCTGCCACACACTATATACGGAATCCCGTTTTGCCCGTAAAATTTCGAACGGGAAACTACCGTAGGTGTTTGACGGGTCATTGATTATATATAGACTTGCTGCTTTCGGAATCCCGAATCGGAATTCCGTATGTGTATGTGGCGGACCTTAGAATGCGATTCAAATAAGAATAAGATACGATGCTGCCACTCGATAAACTTTTTTCCCCATCGGTTGTCGGTTCTTCGAGCTATATGGCCGGCCCATTGCCACTTCAGCTTACTAATCCGTTGGGCTATGTCGGTCACTCTGGTTCTACTGCGGATATCTCTAATTTCTTAGTTTATCACGCAGAGAAACCCCGAGCATAGCCTCCTCAATTGCTCGCTGAGCGTACTCGAGCGTCCTCATACGGCCAGCAGTGAAGGACCACGTCTCAGATCCTTAAGTCATCACTGACAACACTCACTGGTTGTACAATCTAGTTTTCAGGTTTTAAAGTATACCTGATTTCTACCTGAAGATTTAGGCAACTGTTCCTTATAATGGAAGATGTCCATGTTCAGAAATTGACTTTTACGGGTTGAAAAAGAAGAAGAAAGGTACTAAATGAGACTTGCATGACTGTTTTAACCCCCGATGAAAGCAGAGTGGTGTTATAAGTTTGGAGTGAGTATCTGAGTACCTGTGAATCTGTCTGAGGTATCATGGCTCCTGAAAGGATGAAGCAATTTTGATTAAGTTTTTTTCGTTTGAGAGGTATCTTAATCGAGAATGTTCTTAGCTATGTTTCAAGAAGATCTGTTCAGTTATTTGAAGATCATCAGCTCTTTCTTATAAGATAAGGTTGACAAACGAGCACACAGTCCACTTGATGATAAGTGGTTGCTGGGGCCCATAGACATCTACATCTATCCCCGATTATGAATCAAAATACAAATTCTTTGGCACCCGTGAGGACTAAGATGGAATCCTCTCATACGACAAACAGCAGCGTTACGCTGCTATATTACGCTGGTATTCTGTGAGAGCGTGGTCCTTCCCCGGTCGGAACAACCCATTCGTGCCACAACTATGCTACTAATATAGCTGCAGCATGGATCTACCACGTAAAAAAATTATATCATAGTATCACAGTCTAGTTAGCGCTCTGAATAGATTGCATAAATCATTTAATTATTCTAAGTTCAATTCTTCTGAATATATACGTGGTAGAGCCAAGTTGCAGCTATATTATGGTTGTAGCACGAATGGGTCGGCTCGATCTGGGAAGGACCACGCACTCATAGGCGAAATTGGATAGGTAACCACTTGAGACGTGAGCGAAATTGGGAAATTTGGTAAAATTTGCGCAATCCAAATATGAACCGAATACTAACATTTTGAAGTCTTTCAAGCTTAGTTAGCTGGTCTTTAGTTATGTCTACATAGCTCGCGTCAGCATAGTCAAGAATCGGAAGGAGAAGAGACTGTGCGAGCATAATTTTTGTAGGAATAGGAAGAAATGATCGAAGACGACGCAGTGAACTAAGAGCGACAAAGGTTTTGTCCCGAATGGGTCGGCTCGACCGGGGAATGACCACGCTCTCACAGAATACCAGCGTAGCTTAATACTGCTGTGTTTCGTATGGTGAGTGTAGAGATCTGGAGACAAGGCAGAGACAGAGACAAGAAACAAGGCATTACATTTTAGTCCTCAGGGGTAACAATGCATCTGCATTTTGATTCTTAATCGAGGATAAATGTATATGTCTATAGGCCACAGCATCCACTTACCATCAGGTGGACTGTGTGCTCGTTTATCACTCTTACTCTATATAAAAAAATTGTAATTAAAAGCCCAGATTAGTTATGAAATCATTATGTTATTATCCCTTGCCTCGTCTTCAAGTGGACACTGGCGCCATTTTTCAACAGATACTCTATGATAGTAGTGTTGCCCTTTATAATGGCATCGTGGAGGGCTGTTTTGCCCTCGGAGTCTTGCGCGTTGACGTTCGCTCCCATATCTGAAAAAAAAAACAACGCATTGTATATTTTGTCAATTCTACTAAGCAATAGTAGCCTCAAGTCAAAGAGTATGACTACAAAACTAAACATTTTAATCCGCAGTTCGGCTACTATCGCAAACCACTCTAACACAAACATTTTCAGCTAAATTGGAGTGTTTAAAGAGAGGGATTAGTTACTTATGCGAAAATTTGAATTTTTAACCATAAGCCTGTATTTAAATAGAGATCAAATTATTTAAAAGAAAAACGTTATCCCCGTCAAACGTTACACTAGAATTTTCTCTTGTATCGTGAAAGCAGTTTACATACATAAATTGCACAAGGACAAACATCCAGACCCGAAACAATTACTTGTAGGTTACACAAACAATTGCTCGGTGAAGGATTTAAACCCGTAGGCCTCAGCGCTGCAACACAACTAAGCGACTGCGTCACGAAGCTGTTAAAAAGACGTCTGATTTAAAACTGCATGCGCTTTGGTATTGTGGTGAATACTTCATAAAACTTTTTATTTGTTTCAAGTTACCAATTTATTCATCTTAAAAACAATTACATACAATGCAATAACCTTACCCAACATCTTCTTAACGCCACGGAAATCATCGTGTTCTATCGCATACAGAAGTAGAGCACTGAAGACCTTTTCAGTTACCTCCACCAAATTCTTCGGGGACTGGATATTGAGGCTGGTCGCTATGGCGTCTATTAAAGTGTTGTCCTAAAAATATTTTATAATAATAATAATGTCCTGCAGACCGAATTTTCTTGTGGTCAGTCGGTCAGTCTCGACAGAGTCTAGCCATATGCGCAGGTACTCTCTATTCCCTCATTCGCACAGGGATTTGAAACCAGGACCTCAAAATAAGAGGTCACCTTTACGACCACTCGAGTAACGTAACGAGGCAGTTTAGAAGAAAAGTTTAAACAAGCTGTGGCAGCACTGTCGTCACGCCACAAGCGAAATGCACCGAAGCCTGAATCACGCTATCAAAGTTCCGAAGCTAACGCGCTATATATAAAACAGCTCCGAAATAACACACATTGCGCACAATAACACACAATGTTCTTTAATGCCGTTATCGCTGAATATATTAAATAATACAATACATGCTAATGCTTGACATAATTTGATGCGGTCTTAATTAAACATGGCGATTTCGTTAAATTCTCCAAATTTCAAGAAGTGCTTAAACTTGTTATGGTCTAATCGACACCGTGTAGTGCGGTCGTAAGTGAATCCATCTCTTCCATTTCTTCCGGTGAGTGTCGTAAGGGGTGACAGCTGGTAATGCTACAACTTTTTTATGGTTTCCGTTAAATATTAAAAGTTATAAACATCATGTTTACGCCAGACCTAAAATGTCCAGACTGGCGAAGGGCAAAAGCGTCAAATGTGTGAGACATCTAGACTTGTAGTACAATTAACCACCCCTAAAAATATAGCAAACAAAAACGTCTAATCGAAAATAAAATTCAATTATGATCTATTGTAAGTACCTCTATAGCTATAGTAGACGTGTTTGTCAATTCTCCTCTTATGTTTGTTGACATCATCTGAAACAAATTACTTAGTTGTATCATTCTAGAAATATACAAAAATATGCATTATTCAAATGAAATAAGGTTGATAATTACTTCTGTCTTCTGTTCGTACGTTAGTTCAGTCTTTGATAAAACATACGAGAGTTTCGTAAGAGCCGCTTCTGGGGTCATATCGAAGCCAGACACTACACCGCATTCCGCTATCAACTGAAATAAAAAAATGTTAATGTTGACTCACGAAATTTTTTTAATATTGGATACGGTGCAATACATATAATATATACTGCGTTATATAACGTAGTTTATACGGCAACAACATGATACAACACTAAAGACGCCTTAAAATTATAAAACCTTGCTACTTGTAGATAAATAGGAAATGATTCTCAGTAACTATATCACAAATTCGATAGTTTCTGTAACATACTGTGTCTGCAATGTAAGTTGATATAAAATACAATATCATCGTCATTACAACTTTTCACAAGTCCAATAAGTACCTACTACATTCTCGGCAAATGAAGGTGAAGGTGAGAACAATATAGAGCGAGAAATAACGCGGGTATTATGCAATGTGACGCAGTGTGTAGTGCACTATACAGGGTTATTTTTCAAAGGGTAGCCAAATATATATATATATAATGATATACCATTATTGCAGTTTTTGAAAATACAACTAAATAAGGCTTCTACTTTTATTTGAAATTATCCCAAATTGAATGTGATTTACGGGCAACAAGGTTTTTGCCTACTGTACAACCCTTACCAATGTGCGTGCGCAGTAAAATCGGTTAAAATAATTCATTACCAGTACCACACATTTTGAATTTAAAAGATAAAAAGGATAGAATGTTTGAGAATTTTCTTTTCATATTTTTTTTCTTGAAATTATTATTTATTCTGAATATCATCCGGTTATTGCAAAACAACCCTGTATAATGTACGGGGTAGTGTAAAACGGTATTTGTTTGTTTGTGTGTAGAGATCAACGCGAAGCAGCAAACAATGTGACATTGTAACTGTAAAGTGACGTGGAATGCCAAACAGAGCGTAATGGCTGATTTACACAGGGTCAGTAGACAAGTCAGTCGCAGCGCCAATGTCGGGGCCGCGACTGACTTTAACTGTTTACATGAAGTAAGTAGTAATGGTGCGTTTCTCACGGTGAGCACACGTGTGTGAAGTCAGTGGGAAATATGAATTCGCGAAAACAACTGAAACGACGATTTATTTGTTGAAAAATTTATCAATTTTGCTGTTGAATAAGTTAATAGAAATAGTAGAAAATGAGATAACTAAAAATAAACGACAATGGATAAGAAAATGGATTGACGGCAGAAACGAAACTGGTGGCTCTGCTTTGTTGCTGAAACAATTGCGATTTGAAGATCCTGCGGAGTACAAACTGGCTATGAAGATGTCACCACAGAATTTTGACGAATTGCTGTCAATGATATCGAGCTCTATTCAACGACATGATACATTCATGAGAGATGATTTACCAGCCAAAATTAAACTGGAAATAACGCTGACATTTTTGGCTTCAGGAATGAACTATCGGTTCCTTAGTCACTTTTATCGTGTCTCAAAACCAGCAATTTCTCAACTAATACCAGAAGTATGCTGGGCAATATATACGGCACTAAAAACACATATTAAGGTAAGAATTTTTTTATTATTAAATTAAGAAATACAACATCAAAATAGTATTAAGAATTTTCATAGGCACGCATAATCGTGTTAACAGCAGTGTTATTTTCACTTTCAGCTTCTTCATTGATCGTGGTGCTGTAATTGAAACCTGAGGGTGTAATAATAACCTGCCTGGGGTTTACAAATGTAGGGTTCGTTGATGTCACATGCTGCCACATGTTTACCGAAAATATCAGCGTCAGACTCTTCTTCAAATGGAGACATATTAACATCATTTGACACACTTTTTAAGTCCTTTATCATGGCGGCCATCTGAGATATTTTGGAGCGTTTTGATCGCGGAGGCCCAGATTGATTGGGAGCTGTCACAGAATTTCGAACTGGCGTCTGGATGGCTTGAGTTGGCGTTTCAGTAGAATTATCATTATTTTCAGTAGATCTTGATACATTTTCAGCTCCGTCAACAACACCCTCAGCTTCACCCAACTCAACGTCATCGTTGCTGGTTCCTGAGTTATCCTGTTAATGAGAATAAAATGCAATGTTTAATAAATCATTAGTTGATGATAATACGTATTTAGGTTGTAATTATTTTTTTTTGTTTACAGATTCCAGAACGAGAGGAAGAATGGAAAATTATTGAAGACGGTTTCAATACCAAGTGGAATTTCCCTTCATGTTATGGAGCAATCGATGGGAAACATATTATAATTAAAGCTCCTCCAAATAGTGGAAGTGAATTTTATAATTATAAAAAAAACCAATAGTACAGTATTGTTAGCACTTGTAGACCACGACTATTGTTTTTCATATATAGACGTTGGAGCGAATGGAAACGCCTCTGATGGAGGTGTTTTCAAAAATTCCTCATTATATCGTCGGTTGGAAGATGGATTGCTTCCTACAAATGGAGTAATAGGTGGTGATGCAGCATTTCCACTGAAGAATTATTTACTAAAACCCTATCCAGGTACGCAGCTAAGTACCGCCGAAAAAGTCTTTAACTACAGGTTGTCGCGTGCAAGGCGCATAAGTGAAAATGCTTTTGGTATACTGGTTTCTAGATTCCGAGTGTTCGAAAAAGCAATTCCAACCCATGTGGACACAGTTGATGCCATTATCTGTGCAGCCTGTGCCCTGCATAATTGGTTGCGAAAGCGTTCAAGTTCCTACATAACATCTACTTGTGTAGACAGAGAGGACAATGATGGACAAATAATAGAAGGAACATGGAGATAGGAAATAAATCCACTACCAAGCATTTCAGAACAACAGAGAGGCAACCACTCCATGACTGTTAAAGAAAAAAGAGACCTATATAGGAACTTCTGTATGACTGCTGGAAGTGTGCCATAGCAATTGGATAGAATTCATTAATTTTGTATAGGTACCTAGGATGGAAATAAAATAAATAAGTTACAATAAATACTTACCATTGTTTTCCTTTTTACAATAGCATTTTTTATAAAGCCGTCCAGTTCTTGAAACCACTTGACTTTTGGGACATATACGTTCCCACCAGCGCCAGATCTGGTGGATTTTTGTATCTTGTCGAGCTCTAAATAATATGTAGCCCTTATGGCTTTAATTTTATTTTTTACTTCAGTAGAAGTGAGCCCTCCGATTTGCATTTGTTGAGCCATATTTTGCAACGCTGTTGACCGCATTTCTTTATTGCGGTAATTTAGGGATTTAATATCCCAAAGGCACTCGTTTTCGCCATATAATTGCACCAATTTTAAGGTTTCGTCTTCGCTAAGCTTACGCGTCATTTTTATCGCCAGCGAAAAAAACGTGGTCACTCTACAACGCAGCGGCAGTGACTAACCACGTAGCCACGTACTGACTTGTCTGTTTACACGGGGTTTATTTGGCTGGCGCGGGGGTGCGCGGGTGGCGGGGGGCGCCAACTGACTTTAAAATATTCGTGTCCGAATATTCAAGTCAGCGCTGACTTCAAGCCACTGTACTGACTTCAAATCAGTTTACACAAGTTTTTTTTCGGGTCAGCACTGACTTGCCTCGAATTTGTAGTCAGTTACTGACCCTGTGTAAATCAGCCATAACGTGGGATAAGCGTAACATTTCAAAAATCTTGCAATATACAAGAGAGAGTGCGTTGTGTTAGTGTGACGCAGTTTATACGTGCTAGAGCCATGCTGCAGCATATAATTGCTGTAGCACAAATGGGTCGTCTAAACCGAGGAAGGACTAAAGCTGTCACGATATAACAAAGTAAAATAGCTGCTTCATGTGATGTAAATGCTATTTTATTTGTAACATATTCAGAACTGAACGTTTGTTTGTTTGGTTGTGATGAAAACCGCAGACAATTTTTACTGAAAACGGACGTTCCATCTAAGTGATCAAAGGTGAAAATAGATCCGCATTTTAATTATTAATCGAGAATAAAAATTTAGGTATCTCTACCTCAAAACATTTACTTACAATCAGCGTGCCTATTCGCTAACTTCCTCGACACCAAAATAATAGTAACTTTGTAGTATGTATATTGCATCGTATGCTATAAAGCTTTGCTATAAGAGCTATCACGACTCATAAAACAGAATGAATTGCAATCACGGCGACCAGATTCAATGGAAACTAGTAATCTGCGCAAAACAGGATTATAATGCACGAGTGTGTGCACAAGCACAGGTGCACTCTCTATTTTCTCACTTTCGTAGTGCGATGGGATAGCAATCGGACATGACCGGAGAGAGATCGAGGGCAGGACCAACAGCTTTAGGTGCTTTCCGAGGCACGGGAGTCAAAACATCGATAACTTCCAGACTTCGGATTGCTACTGAGAACTTACGAGAGAAAAATCCAATAAATAGATTAACCCGATTGATTCGAACCGCCACATGGTAGATATTCACTTTTAAGACCCTATAGTGGTCGTAAGCGAAAAAGAAAAGCAGTCTTCTTCAGAGGCGGTCGATACAGTATACTGTACAGTGCAATTCAGTCACAGTCTAACTACTACTAACAGTCGGTCACCGAAGGCATTTAGACGGGGCAATCGTGCGGTGTCGTGCGGGGCAAAACGCAGGCGGAACGCGCCCGAGCGGCGCGGCGGTTATTGGCTCGGGAGCTGTCTGCTAGGCTTACAGTCACGGAAATAAATTAAAGTGGTTCACACTACATGTGGAATGAAAGTTTCATCTGTTTCAACTGGAATTTGTTTAAACGTGAAATAAAATAAAATCAGTTATTTTTTATTAGTTCCCGTTCTGACAGCCCTAGCAATTTATTGTTTATGTCGGCTTTTCCGACAACATCAAACGCGATAAGTGACTATGTTTTTTTTAGGCTGTGGTTCAGTTATACCCGGCCGGTCTCGTAGAGCGGGGAGGCGACGGCGCCGGTGCTGCACTGCGTGATGTTGACCACGATGACCCCACGACGCACCGCCGCCGCTATTTCGTCGAACACGTCAGGCCTGTTAGACGGGATGTTACCAGCGCCGTAACTCTCCAACACTAAGCCTGAAAGTACATACAAATTATAAAACTTAAATCGATTTTCTGCTTTTTCAAAAAGAATAAATTATACTAACGCGGTCTGCCCTTATTATCAATTTCCGTTTTGGTGACTAATTTTAATCAATTTTGTTACGTAATTTACATAATCCATTTTAATGAAAACTTTGATGATTGAAATTGATGACATATTCAATAAACGACCACGGCGATATAATTATATAATATACTAATATATATATATATATATATATATATATATATATATAATGTAGGTTTCATTTAAACTACTTTTACGGATTTTATCGCGTTTAATTTTTTACGCAGAATGAACTTACTGTGTCTTGAAGTCTTGCACTGGTATGCTTGGGTTTTAATTTTATAAATAACAGGATCCCAAGCAGGTGGTAGTACCCAGCCTCCTTCTCTATTTATATTAGGATGTTTTTTTTTTATTTCAATAGCCTCACGTATCATCCTTGATAGCAATCGGAGTTCTTTCGCGAGAATTTGTGGTCAATCAAATCTGATGTAATAGTTAGGGCCGCCTGGGATATGATCACAATCAAACTTGTCACAAGTCTGCAGTTCAAGACACAGTAAGTTCATTCTTTGTAGATCGGACCACAAATAATAATTAAATAGCAGAAGTTACTCCAGGTTAACATTGACATCGGGACGTCATTCACTTCAGTCCCCCGTGATCATGAGTACTGGAAAGCACCCGAAACGTCGGGAATAAAAAATCAAATAAATTAAACGCGATCAAATCCGTAAAAGTAGTTTTAATCAATGTGTAAAAAAATGTACCGCCTCGTTGGTCTAGTGGTTGTAGTAGTACGACTGCTGAACATGAGGTCCTGGGTTCGAATCCCGGGTCGGGCCAAAATACATTTATTGAGTTTTTCTGATAAGAAATTCTCAGTAGTTGCCCGGAGTCAGGAAGTTGGCGGTGTCTCACCCCCATGCCTCGGAAAGCACGTAAAGCCGTTGGTCCTGCGCCTGATCTCTCTCCCGGTCGTGTCGGTTTACCGTCCCAGCGGATTACGAGAGTGAGGGAATAGAGAGTGGGCGCGCACACTATAATCCTGTCCTGCGCGGATGTCTAGCCTCCGTTGAGGCAGGCCGCCGTGGCCGAAATTCGGTGTGGAGGGCATTATTATTATTATTAATCAATGTGTAGTGATTAATAATAATAATAATATCTTCCAACGCGTAAATATAAGAAATCATTAAGCCATAACCTTTTAAAGTAGTTCTCCGCATACTTATAGATTGCCCGATAGAGAGTGCTTCGATGTTAATTCTGCCTTTGTACATTTTTGTCCAACAAGGTTTAAATAAGCTATAGTTAACATTATATTGCAAGACACTTTTCAACACTTTAAATTACAGTAAAACCCCGTCTTATGCTACCTTTTTATACGCGAATCCGAGATTACGCGGTTTTTGAATCGATTCGTTTTTCGAGGCGATACAACACTTTATTAATAACCTGATTCATTCGACTCAGTTCCCTTAGAAGATAAAATAGTAGTCGCTTTGACAGAAAGCCTCATTATGACGGCTTCACAAGTCCACTGCTGAACACAGGCCTCCCCCAAGAAATGTCACAAAGCACAGTCCTGAGCCAACTTATGAATGCATCGACATCCTCAGAAAGTCTCTTGAATTCAAAAAGAGTTAAAAATTTTGGAAAACACTCAACAATAAATATCACGTTTCTGGGAAACTTCAGACAACTTTCTGAACTGATTATTAAGTTTAACATTTTCAATACATAGTAATAATATTTGCATTCCAAGATTTTATTACACAATTTTCTTCAAAATTATTGTTTTTTTTTAAATAATTAGTGCCAATAAAAATTATAATTACATTATAATTTAGAATAATCCCTAGTCCCAGGTAAATAATTTAGAGGTAATTTGTATTTTTTGTATATCTAGAGCGAACGAATGTAAAATCCCCTAATGTCATTAAGGGGCTACTGAAATCCATGGACACCTGCGCAGTTGACTTCAAACAAGAAAGACTACAGACGCGTTGTCTCCCCTGAGGTAAAATGGAATTCCTTGCGGTCTGTAATTATACTGGCCTTCTTTACAACTTACAACAGCGCCATCTACCGGGTCCAATTGTGAATCTAAACCATCCAGGGACCCACTCGAATACAACACAAAACTGTATGTCTATAAATTATTTGAATATTTTTAATTTTTATGTATTACCTTCAATTGGAGGCTGACAGAACGCCCTTATAACCGACGCACTGATGCTGGGAAATATTCTCAACAGGCCCACGTTTTTTGACATCTTGGCGTGCAGCTGAAATTTCTGGATTACCGTCGGTTTGAAAATTGCCTTCTTGTTCACTTCGAAGTCGGTGCCAACTTCGACAAGCGGCACGCAGTTCGGCGAGTCGAAAGCGTAGAAGTTATTCACAGAGATCTTTCGCGTCCTGAAGCGACATACATTTTATTCCAAAAAGTAAAACTATTTTATTTACTACCTATACTTCTGTGCAAAGGCCTCCTCTCATATTTAAGAAAGTTTTACGGCAAGGAAGTGTTCACCGTACTACTCTAATGCGTGTCGGCATGCTTCACATGTCTTCGAAATATTTGATGTGGATTTTCTCACGGTGTATTCTTTTAACGCCGAGCACGAGCTAAATCAGCACTATTGTAATTAATAAGTATATTGAAGAAAACTATTTATAAGAATTTTATCGCGTTTCATTAACTTAATTTTAATTCCCGACGTTAGAGTGCTTTACAGCACGCACGGTCACGGGAGGGGGGGGTGAGATGTTTGACATCCCAATGTAATAGTTAATAAATGGGTGCGTTTGGCAGAAAAAAGCGCTAGCAAGCGCTTGTAAGCAAAATGGCGATCGTAAGCGGTAAGCGCTGTCAAATCGTAAGTAGCTATTTTCCTCCAGGACACGATGTTAGTTTTAACCGGGGAATCGGGAAAACCTAATTTAAATATATGTTTGTAAAGTATTCATATTAAAAACTTACCAATCATGAGTTTTTAATAGCATGTATAATATGTTTATTCATGTCATTATATTACTTAAAACTAATATTGCACAAAACAACTTATAAACTCTACTTCAAAACAAACAAATTAAATAAGCAAAATGGCGGATTGTGTCAGCGCTACTGAAGTAGCAATCGTGTCCTGGCCGAAAACTATTTTAGCGCTTATAAGCGCTTGCTAGCGCTTTTTTCTGCCAAACGCACCCAATGTAATTATAATTAGTGCCAGTGGAGATCAAGTTCGGGCTTTTCAGGTACTGGGAAATTTACATCGGGCGTGTTAGATTATTATAGACAAAGGTGGGTAGGTGATTTAATAACTAATTTGTAAGGTAGTTGATATATTTTATTTTGCTACCTACCCACAAAACAAGATCGTAGATAACATGATACAAACTTAATTTAAGTCCTTACGATTTAAATTAAGTTTGTATCATGTTATCTACTTCCGGATCTTGGTTCACTACCTTATCAAATAATTCAGCGCCGACTTATTACTTAAATAATTTCTGTCATTTGTTGGATTTTATAAGATAAATTAATACAAATAAATAAATTACATTTAAATAGTAACCATTGACGCCGTAAGCTTATCAGCTTCTACAGGTCGGTCAGGCGAACCTACATTGATGTTATAGATTGTGTATAAAGGTTGGCTGTGAAGAATAGATCAGTCGGTTTATGGAGTTGAAAAAGTGTCCATCTGTAAAAATTTACTTACTTCTTGAAAGTAACAGTTCAAAAACTCCACAATAACGCTGGAGTAGCTAGAGGGTATGAAATGATCTTAGCAGTTGTCGACGGAGTGAAATGTGCTGAGTTGAGAAATTCAATATTTGTGGTGAATAAAGTAGTTGATGGAACTGCAGTATTTAAAAACCTCAACTACTTACGTTGTCTAAAATATTTTAGTAAATATAACCTAGAAAAGTCACGGTAAAACACGTTGAGAGTGATTTTGAAAATAAAAATTTTGAAAACAATAAAATCATTATTAGAAAACGAATTATGGTGAAAGTCTGTGCAATAAATAAATATAAAAAAATCTTTAAAATTTAAACTCGAGCTACAGTGGCGCCACCCTTATTTAGCAATTTCCTGCGGACACTTTTTAATACAGAATTTGTTCTCCTTACCTCTCCAATCAGTCGGTTGTCTTAAAACCGCCACAGAATACATATACCCTGACGGCATAACCGCCTACAAGTGAACAAGTGAGTGGGGTAACTCTGTAATTTTGCTGTAAGGAGCTGAAAGGCTGAGTAGCTATTTTATTGGACCGGAATACTAAAGCTAAGTTACTTATGTATTTTGTTATAAGACTATATCTTCTAAATGTTAACGCCATAAATTGTTCTCCGTGTATTTAATAATTGCATAAAATAATATATTGCAAAGTAACTTTATTTAAAAGAAATCCCTCGCTGGGTTTCTTGCTGCCCAGAGATTTTCTTCGAGCCGCTGGTTGCAGTTCTATATTGAATAAAAATGATTCTATTCTATTCCAAAGCCTTTTCCTGTAACCCTACATATAAAATTATAAATAATATTTTAAAGCTTTTTCGTGTGACTCTTACATTTAACAAATCTAACAAGCGCATAGATGACTTTTTTGAAAGTATGTTATTAAAATCCCGAGCACAAGTCATAAGATTAAAAACCACTTATTTTTGCAATAAAACATATAGAAAAGCGATGGATATTAATACTGCACGCATAGTCTATCATACATACCAGTACTTTACGTCACTGCTTCGTAAGGGTTTACAATATGGAGAAATTGTGTCGAAATCTCTACAAAGTATAAAAAAGTCGCTTCCTGTCATCTGTATGCTTAGATGGTTAAACTACGCAACGGATTTTGACGCGGTTTTCATCAATAGACGGAATGGTTTAAGAGGTAGGTTTATATGTATGATATGTAAAAAATTAAAAATCATGCATACGAGGGCGGATCGCGGATCGCCAGTAAGCTAATGAATAGCTTTTATCGCATGAAAGTAATTTGTAAGAGTCATATGCGGTGTTCAACCTAGACTCATAATCATGTAAGCTACTTTTTATGCTAATCAGTCAGAAATCTTTTTGCTAATCAGTTGTGTTATTATTATGTAGGTATATAAGTATGTTGTTATTATTACTCAAAGTGTAAGGCGGCCTCCAACTAGATGGAGTGAAGGCCTGGTAATATATGTAGGAAGGCGATAGATGCAGGCTCAGGATCGTGCTTTGTGGCATTCCTTGGGAGAGGCCTAGGTTGAGCACTGTACTTGTGAAAGCTGTAATGGTGATGATGATTATTATAAGTGATTCATTAGTGGAAGCTTTTACTACTTTTGTATTTATTTCATCAAAATCAACCGTGTTCGTACAATTTAATGACAGTATCCTTCACTTCTTCTTTTGATAGAGGAGTAAGAAAAATAGGTGATTTTATTTTCTTATTTTATTTTTTATTTATTTATTATTTTTAGAGTCGTCTTTTATTTAAAACTAGCGACATACCCTGGTGATTTCTGGATCTTGATAACAGCGCCACCTACCGCACCCAACTGTGAACCTAAACCATCCAGGGACGCACTCAAACGCACACAAAGTCGTTTAAGGTGAAACCTACGGACTGCTCCCAGCCATTCTCCCGCAAGATGGCGCTGAAGTCAACATTTTAGTTTATTTGGGTTTTGTGTAATTGGAAAATTATTAAGTCGTAGGAGTAGACTTTGCGGTTATCGGATATTACATTTTATTGGAATGGGTCATATCATTGCCTCAAAATCCACCCAATTCGACACAAAGTTGGATTATACATCTGCAATTGAATATAGTGTCGTTTACACACACAGACGTATACGAAGCTTGTACACTAGATGGCGTGTATGTAAAAAAAAAACAAGTTTTTAATTTTTCTGTATGTGTAGATTGGGTAGGCAGAACTACAAAACGCTATGTGCGATTGTTATAAAAATAAAAGTTATATTTGTTGGCGTACATAAACTATTTAATTGATTTATAAACTTCGGAAATAAATTATGTCAACATTGATTACAATATAACGTAATTTTATTTTATTACATTACACTATTGAATTTTTTTATCAAAACAGAAGTACCTATTTGAAGCAACATAATTATGCTGATACATGGCTATTCACTCAAAACTAATAACACTGATGATTTGTAACACTACCAATTATTACAATAATTAGACATTTCATAACCAACACGTAAGAAACTATAATTCATAAACAAGAGATAACAACAAATCTATAACACGATTTATTTTTTGATAATAACCAGGAAGGTGAAAATAATATTTCCTAACCTCGAAGCACTCAACAAAAGCTTTTAGTAAAACAAAAATATAAATATAGAATATATCTATATACAAATCTTCCTTCAATTCTATATGAATTGGGTTGCGTTCGGAATACAAGATCTAGAACACTAAAATGTACAAAAAATTACTTATCTTTCTATTTCAATGTTATCTTTATATTCCTGGTAGAATTGGCCGACGAATAAGAAAAATATAAATCAGATTAGAATAAGCTATTTATTTATAAACAATAAAGCACGGAACAGAAAAAAGGATTTTATGTAACTGAATTATATTTGTTTCTGAACGCACCATAACCGTGAACTTGAGCTCTACAAAATATAACAAACTAATAATGTGTGTCTGTCTGAAACTGTTTGCAAAATGCGTAAAAGTTGTTTAATGTACCCAGAAAAACCATATTTAGCAAATGTTTGCAAGTTTAATTTTGTGACTATTTTGGTAGTTTACCGATTTATAATAATTGTATTTATTGTTGACCAAAAACATATTCAAACACATTAATGTATGAAACACTGTCACGTAAAAATCACGGGCCAGCCTGCTCTTTCTAATACCACCGAAAACATCGCGTTTTTAGAATAATTAATTACTATACCTACGATAAATTACAATATAGTCTCAAATATATACTAGAGAAATATTGCAATTCGAATCAATGAAAACATGCATACAAAATATGTATAATACACAAGAAATTCCGCGCGCAAATCATAGCGCGTGACAAACGAAATCAGAAAGTACACAGAACAATGTATTTTATAACAAGTCAAACAAGTGAACTAAGTTTGGCAACGCTTTTTTTCGTCAATTCAAGGTCAGGAAGGACGGCATCGTCGCTCTACCTACGACTTTTGGTATTTAGGTATGTTGCCACACAACAATAATAAGTAATAAAATTGTTTACAAAAAAAACATAGGTGTTTAAGGTCATTAGTTTTATGTTATTTTATACTGTTTTTTTAACGTTTGGAAAGAAAATTAACCAATTATTCAACTTAAGATATTGATTTATCAGAATTATTTAAGATCACTTGCATGCCATCTAGTGTGCCAACGTTTAACCGTCGCCTTTCGTTTGCTTGTCAAATGTCACGCACACTACGAAAGAAGTGTCAAATTTTTCCGGTATTTCACTATTGTTTTTCTCAGTAAGAATATATCGTACAATATAATGTAAGTTAATGCCTATAAAGATCAAAGGCGTACACATTTCATTGTAGAGAAGTGATAAAATGATTAGTTTTAAAGAAAGAGTGTGTTTAGTGTATAATTTGATTAAAAAATGTATGGACGGACGGCCGGCGCTTCCACCTTAAGCCGTTTCAGAGTTTTAGCGACTACGGACAGCAATTAATTTTTATATATAAGGATAAGTAGTTATCCAATGCCTTAGCTAATATAGCTAGTAGAATTATATTAAATTTTAGATAAAAATTAAGCTCATTATAAAATTTTATAAAATACCAGCAAAACCGGGCTGTCGTTACTGATCCTGTCGTTACTTAGCCAGTGTATACCAATTATCATAATTTTTATAGCAATCGATTAATCGATATAGATGTTAATATTATGAACCTTCTGCATGAAAATCGTAGGTACAAACTTTCATGGTGATCGGACCAGCGCAGCGGTTTCGACGTATTTTAATCGAAAACATATACCAACATCCATTTTTATATAATATACAGAGTTACTTTTTAGAGTAGCCAAATTTTAAATTTAAGTTCAAATATATAAATATGGTTATATTGCAGTTTTTGAAAATATGAGTAAATAAGGCTTCTACTTTTATTTGAAGTTATCCCAAATTGAATGTGATTTATGGGCAGCAACGTTTTTCCCCCAATGTTTAACCCTCCAATGTTGCGTGCGCAGTAAAATCAGTTAACCCTTAAAAGCTCGGCGTCTCGACATATGAGTCTCGATCCAATGTCTCCTTGTTAGACCGCGCCAAAGAGTATAATAATATTTAGAGGGACGCCTTAGAACCAAAGAGTATGTAATCACTAAGTTTACTCGAAACCATAGATAACATTATAAATAACATTTAAAAATAATTATTTTATTATATAGTTCACATATAAACTTAAAAACTTGATATATTAAGTTGCTGATAGACACGCTCTACTTAAAAAATTATATGCGTGTTATGATATTCAGTGGAATCTCTATAACTCAAACCACGTTAATTTAAAATCCTCAGTAAGTCGAAAAAAATTGCCATTCCCTTCCGCTGAACCCCTAAATACGCGGTATCGTATCTTGAATTATTAGACTTTGTAACTCGAAGAAAATGTTATTTCCCTACGAAATATTGATAATAGATATTTATACTATATAAACTCGAATTTCAAAAATGAGACTCCGTAAGTCGTAGTTAGTAAACAATAATGACGTCTTACTTGGAATTCCCCGAATTAATAGCAATAAAATCCAGGTTCTTAATCATAAAGTAGCTGCTGCGTCACCTGCCGAGCGTCGGCCGAGCTCGGCGGGTGACGCGGACAGCTATGCGTGACATGAAACGTTCTATAACTCAAAAAGTATGAATGTTAGAAAAAAAAGTTTCAAACAAAAGTTTTGGAAAATAAACTGATCTTTTAAAATAAATTTATGCATTTTATTGATTAATCTAATATTTCAAGAGTTATTGGCCGCAATAGAAATACCGGTTCATTAAATGGTCCATAAATCGTAAACGGTAAGTTTAAAAAAACATTCCTCCAAAACCTACTACACGGTGTTGATGGGAGACTTCAACGCAAAACTGGGCACAAGAGAAAGCGGTGAGCTGAAGGTAGGGAAATTTGGAGTAGGGCAACGGAACCGAAGGGGCCAGCAGCTGGCCGACTTTATGGAGAAAGAGGGACTCTTTATGATGAACTCTTTCTTCCAGAAGCGGCCCCACAGGAAGTGCACCTGGTCGAGCCCCGACGGTTCGACAAAAAATGAGATTGACTTCATTATGACGACCAGACGCCAACTGTTCAGTGATGTCTCAGTGATCGCAAGGGTGAAAACTGGCAGCGATCACCGAATGGTTAGAGGCACACTGAACCTAAACGTTAAGTTGGAGAGGTCTCGTCTAATGAAGTCAACGCTCCGTCCCCCTCGTGCTCTAATCCAGAATCCCGAAACCTTTCAGCTCGAGTTACGTAACCGCTTCCAGTGCCTAGAAGATTGCAATGCAGTGGACGATATGAACGACAAGCTCGTGGAAACTGTCCATGCGGTCGGAGCTAAGTTCTGCAAGACCCGCCGCAGAAGAACACAAAAACTCTCCGATCACACTCTTAATCTCATGGCTGTTAGACGGGAGATGAGGCTGCAATCGTCAACAGATTTGACAGCATACAGGCAACTGAACAGACAGATCTCCAAATGCATACGGCGAGACTTACGCAACTTTAATACTTCTCGTATTAAAGAAGCGATCGAGCGGAACCAGGGCTCCAAAGTCTTTGCCAGAGATCTGTCTGCCAGAAAGAGCCAACTGTCAAGGCTGAAGACTGAGTGTGGCAACATCGTTTCCGGGACACCTGAGATTTTGAGTGAGATTGAGAGGTTCTATGGGCAGCTGTACACATCATCGTTGGAGCCACACGCAAGTGTGAGTAACGATCCAAGAGCAAGTCTTATCCGACACTATTCCGATGATATCCCGGACGTCAGTCTAAGCGAGATTAGAATGGCTCTCCAGCACCTTAAAAACGGCAGGGCCCCAGGCGAGGATGGAATTACAGCGGAGCTTCTGAAAGCGGGTGGAACACCGGTACTTGAAGTCCTTCAGAAGCTCTTCAATTCCGTCCTCCATGGTGGCACTACTCCAGAGGCGTGGAGCAGAAGTGCGGTGGTCTTGTTCTTTAAGAAAGGCGACAACGCTCTCTTAAAGAACTACAGACCGATTTCCCTTCTGAGCCGCGTCTACGTGCTGTTTTCGAGAGTCATTACGAATCGTCTCGCACGCAGACTTGACGACTTCCAGCCTCCCGAACAAGCCGGTTTCCGAAAAGGTTTCAGTACCATAGACCACATACATACCCTGCGGCAGATTGTACAGAAGACTGAAGAGTACAATCTGCCACTTTGCCTGGCGTATGTGGACTATGAGAAAGCCTTTGATTCCGTCGAAATTTGGGCGGTGCTACAGTCCCTTCAGCGGTGCCAAGTTGACTGTCGGTATATCGAAGTGCTGAAGTGTTTGTACAGTAGGGCTACGATGGCTATCCGAGTACAGAACCAGAGCTCGAAACCTATCCAACTGCAGAGAGGTGTAAGACAGGGTGACGGTTTATCCCCGAAACTCTTCACCGCTGCATTGGAAGACGTTTTCAAGCTACTGGACTGGAAAGGATACGGTATTGACATCAATGGCGAGTACATCACTCACCTTCGATTTGCCGACGATATAGTCCTTATGGCAGAATCGCTGGAGGACTTAAGCACTATGCTCAATGACCTCAATAGTGCCTCCCAACGGATAGGTCTTAAGATGAACATGGACAAAACAAAGATCATGTTCAATGTCCATGTCACACCTATGCCGGTAGTTGTTGGGAGCACTATGCTCGAAGTTGTTGACGAATACGTTTACCTGGGACAAATAGTCCGACTAGGTAAGTCCAACTTCGACCGAGAGGTCAATCGACGGATTCAACTCGGCTGGGCAGCGTTCGGGAAATTACGGCATATCTTTTCGTCAGGTATACCTCAATCTCTAAAAACTAGATTGTACAACCAGTGCGTGTTGCCAGTGATGACTTACGGATCTGAGACGTGGTCCTTCACGGCTGGCCGTATGAGGACGCTTAAGGTCGCTCTGCGAGCTATGGAGAGGGCTATGCTCGGAGTTTCTCTGCGTGATAGACTCAGAAATGAGGATATCCGCAGTAAAACCAGAGTGACCGACATAGCCCAACGGATTAGTAAGCTGAAGTGGCAATGGGCCGGCCATATAGCTCGAAGAACCGATAACCGATGGGGAAGAAAGGTTCTCGAGTGGCAGCCTCGTACCGGTAGGTGTAGTGTAGGGCGACCCCCCACTAGATGGAGTGACGACCTGGTAAGACATGCAGGAAGTCGATGGATGCAGGTGGCTCAGGACCGTGCTTTGTGGCATTACTTGGGGGAGGCCTATGTTCAGCAGTGGACTTGTGAAGGGCTGTAATGATGATGATGATGATGAAGTTTAAAAAAAAGTTTACTGAAAACAAAAGATGCGAAATTTTATTTTCTACAATAATGGTTCATATAACTTTTGCCTTAAAGTGCATAGTTTCCGAGATATCGGCTGAAAACGTTTTTTCAAGATGGCGCTCGAAGCACCACCTGTTCATTAAATGGGCCATAAATCGTAAACGGTAAGTTTTACAAAAAAGTTTGCTGGAAACAAAAGATGCGAAATTTTATTTTCTACAATAATTGTTTAAATAACTTTTGCCTTAAAGTGCATTGTTTCCGAGATATCGGCTGAAAACGTTTTTTCAAGATGGCGCTTGAAGCGCCACCTGTTCATTAAATGGGCCATAAATCGTAAACGGTAAGTTTTACAAAAAAAATTTACTGGAAACCAAAGATGCAAAATTTTATTTTCTACAATAATGGTTTATATAACCTTTGCCTTACAGTGCATAGTTACCGAGATATCGGCTGAAAACGTTTTTTTCAAGATTGCGCTTGAAGCGCCACCTGGATCTGTCGGCATTTTGTGATCTTATGCTGGATAAGTGATCCTAAACCTTATATAAAAAAATAAAATTAATTGGAAATTTCGTGCAATGTTAAATTCTATTTTTACTGTACTATTTCATTAAACATTTTATTTGTCAACAACGTCTTACAATCATTTCTCTAGCGCTCACGTGACCTTCATACAAATAATTCGATATTTTAATTGTTGATAATTTTTATTTTTGGATAAGAACATGGTAATGACTCTAAGTTATATTTACCTTCATTTAAAAAATTGTCTTTGGCCAAACCTACTATACTCTTTGGCTTGACCATAGGTCAGACTAATAGGTCCATAGACTGACGGATATCACGAGTGGTTAAAATAATGCATTTTGAATTTAAAAGATAAAAAGGAGGGAATGTTTGAGATTTTTTTTAATTAATTTTTCTTAACCATTTGTCTATATTACTTATTCTGAACCTGTTCTGCAAATTTGACCGGTTATTGCAAAATAACCCCGTATACATGACTCATGAAAAGAAGTACAAAATAAAAAATAATTTATAATAAAAATAAATATTACCTGTTACCCCTAAAGAGCTTGCTCCCGAAGAAAATTGTCACCTCTGGGATGTTTAAGCTCCCTGCAATCATTAAGGAGGACACGAAGTTGTCCGCACCGTCGCTGCGCGTTTCAAAAATCGGTATCTATAACAAAAACGATTTTTTTTTAGAAATATAAATATTTCCATAACCGTTTTTAATATCGCATATTACTTTCCGATTGATAATTACTCATCATAAATATGTGTGACCTATTGCGTTCATTCTGAACCTTACAGATTAAATCGCAGACGATGATTGTTGGTGACGCAACAATAAGATATTGAATCATTTTTTCTTTTATTTTGTTTACACTATCAATACAACCGCCTACCTGTATGCGATGAAGCGTTATCAGTCGAATCATCATTTCTTAAATCACGACAAAGGTGAGAATGTTAAATACTCTGTGACTTACATTTTTGTGAGACGCAGTCCTATCTACATTTTAAAATTGTTTTTTTTTTTTTAATTTGTTTTAAATAAAAAACTATTTTTTACTCACTAAACTTAACATTTAAATAACAATAAAAAGGTAGAAAATTATCTATTTTTAAATTGTGTTTTTTATATTTAAGACGATATTTTTGACGATCGCAGTGTTGAGGCGTTATAAGAGAATCAATTATCGTCTCACCTTGTCTCATCCGCGACAGCAAGAGGTCTTATAGTATCTGATTGAGCAAATATAATAGACTGGAGGCATACTGTTGCACTGCAATACAGTATACAGTATTATACAGTATAGTATTATACAGTACAGTATTATACAGTATACAGTAGTATACAGTAGCCAAGCACAACGGTTACTCTTTATATATTACTTTAATTAGGCAAATCCTGCGCTGCGTACATTTCGCCGAAACTCTTACTTACGCACACAGATGCATCTAAAATCATTTGTAACGAACAACATGATTTTGGGCGAATGAATGGATGATTTAAGAGCACGTAAAAGTTCTGAACGCATAAATATACAACTAAAACTATGTTGCAAATGATTTTGAATGTAGATGATATACGTGGTAGAGCCACGCTGCAGCTATATTATGGTAATAGCATGAATGGGTCGGCTCGACCGGGGAATGACCAGGTTCTCACAGAATACCAACGTAACATAGCAGCTAAATACTGCTGTGTTTCGTATGGTGAGTGTAGAGATCCGGAGTCCCTTTTTTACTGGAAACGAGGCATTGCATCTTAGTCCTCAGGGGTGACAACGCGATTGCGTTTTGATCCTTGTTCGAGGGTTAATGTAGATGTCTATGGGTCACAGCATCCACTTACCACCAGGTGGACTGTACGATAGTAACGAGGCATTCCATCTTAGTCCTCACGGGTGACAACGCATCTGCATATTTATTCGTAATCGATGGTACATGTAGATGTCTATGGGCCACAGCAACCTCTTACCATCAGGTGGTATGTGCTCGTTTGACACCTATATTCTATAAAAAATGTAGTTGAAAGGTAGACATTTTGTATATCGTAACCATGCGCGTTGTGTGCTTATGATTTGTAAAAGTTTTCTACCCTTCCTCTTCATTTTTCATGTTTTTATCTTTTCAAAATATTTGTGTACAATTAAACGGAGTTTTCTGACAAGTCCGTCTTTACGTGGTAGAGCCATGCTACAGATATATTACTGGTATAGTTGTAGCAGGAATGGATCGGCTCGACCGGGAAAGGACCAAGCTCTCACAAAATACCAGCGTAAAATAGCAGCTGTGTTTCGTATGGTATGTGTATAGAACCGGAGACCCTTTTTATTGGAATCGAGGCATTCCATCTTTAGTCCTCACGGGTGACAACGCATCTGCATTTTGATTTGTAATCGAGGTTAGATGTAGATGTCTATGGGTCACAGCAAGCACCAGGTTCCAGGTAAGACACACCATCGACGATAATACGACACGTGTTTCGCCTCTACACGAGGCATCCTCAGGTGATGTAGACTCTACGGTGGCTGGCCGCTAAGTCAAAGGCCTGGAATAGTGGTGTTGGAAGTAGCGGTGTTGTAAGTAGTGGTGCCGGGGGTTAGTGCATGCAATTGAGGGAGGGCGGGAGGTGTTCTTCAATCCAGGTAAGACACATCATTGTATTTAGTTAGCGGAAGGTTGCGAAGTAATTAATATTTTTATTATAATGGATTTCCGCAAAGTAACGCCTGATTCTATCAATTATTCTAGTTCTGTTCTAGTCAATTTAGCAACCTAGTGCCAACCTACCTGTGAGCCAGTCAGTACAACGCATTTGCCAATGTTCTCGAACATGAAGGAGAGAGCCGAGGCCGTGTAGGACAATGTATCCGTTCCTTGTAACACGACGAATCCATCGTAATCCTCATAGTATTTCTAGAAATGGCAAGACCATTATACAAGTATGCTATTCCATTGGCTGAGTGTCCTAATAGTTAGTAAAGTTAAAGCCCTCTCGCAAGGTTATGACCTAATATTCTTACTAGGGTCATCATTGTTCATGATCAAAGCTGGTTGTTGGAGTTTACTTTTAAACTATAGTATTATTTTATATTAATATTAATATGTATTCATTTTACTTATTTATATAAACTTTGTTGCATAAAAAAGGACAAAGACAGACAACGTCTTAAGACATTCTCTACCGGTTATTATTATAGGTGATATTACGAACTCTGATATTTTTATATTAATCATCATCATCATCATCATCACAAAATGTAATCACTATGAGAAACATAACAGAGTTGAGCAGTGATTTCCACTAAAGTCAAACAATTACACTGCCTTTTTTACTATAATCAAAGTACACCTAAGCACACCTAAGATTTCCTGCATTATATATACAAAACGAGACTACCCAATGAAAATATATTTAAAAATATACCATTTACCATTATATCCTCTGCGATTTTAATCCATTCCACCTCAGTCATATTTGAGGAGTCCAGTAGATTTTCATACTCTATTATTTTATACATAACTCTCAAATCCAAATCCTTAGCGTCTGTAAACAAAACGAGTTTGCTTAAGCTTACTTGCAGAAAAATTAAGACATATATAAGATTTGATGAAATTTTATTTCAAAAATCGTATCTATGTCTTAATTTTTCTGCAATTAATAAATAAATTTAAATATTTGTAAAAAATTAATATATGTACATAAAGTTAAAAGTAAAGTTACAGTCTATATACGTCCCACTGCTGGGCTCAGGCCTCCCCTCATTTCTGAGAGGTTTTAGGGCAAGGAAGTGTCCGCCGCGCTGCCCAAATGCGTGTTGACGAACTTCACATGTCTTCGAAATATTTTTTTCTTCTTCCTCAGACATGCAGGTTTCCTCACGATGTTTTCCTTCACCGCCGAGCACGTGGTAAATCAGCACTTAAAATTGCAATTAACAATTTCATTGGTGCCGGCGGGGATCGACCCGGGTTACTCGCGTTCTGTTATATTTACAGCGAGCGTTAACCACTGAGCTACCACGACTCTTATATATATAAATACATATATATGTATATGTATTTATGTATTTACATGTACACATTATACATATATAATACTAACATGAATAATATATATATATATATATATATATATATATATATATATACATATATATATATATATTTATATATGTATATAATAAATGTGTATACATATACATTTATTAATTTTTTACAAATATTTAAATTTATTATCGGCTTCCTTCCATAATTTGTTATTATTCACCCGAAAATTCACTAAACATAAACTTTAAAATGATTTACAATTTTATTCACTTTAAACGTTGAATATTTAATATATTGAACAAAATAATAATTCATAAAATTGTTCAAAATGAAATAAAATTACGAAAAATAACTGGCTATGATAGAAAGAGAGAAAGAAAATGTGCACGCGCACTGCTCTCTCGCTTGCTTGCGCACTTTCTCTTGATTATATCCCCCACTCAACTCCCGTTCGCCTCGCCTGATCACACTTTCCGTAACGCTTTCACGAGATTACTCCACAAGTTAAGCGTGCGTAAAGAAATTTTATTTCAAAAATCGTATCTATGTCTTAATTTTTCTGCAGTAAATAAATAATATTTTCTATTAATATTATGCAGTAGGTACAAAAAACTTAAAACTAGAAATAATCTACACTGAATAAAAATATTATTTTTCTTTCTAGGGAGCACGGTTTCCCCTGAAACACTTGTGCGGCTGTCTTTCTAAAATCTTCTTTTCTAACATTCTACGGGCTTTTTTCTTTTTTTTTTGCGCCCGAAGCAATTAAAGGGCTACCCTATACGTAGGGAGGCGGAAAATGCATTACGCATACCACGATAGCCGGTCTATCGTGGTTATGAGGGGCTCACTGTCCTACCGGGGACCCTAAGTGATACCCTCTAAAAACCGCCTTTGGGGACAGGCAGCCGGCTGATTAAGCTTTATTGTGCCTTATCGTGAGCGACCCTCTTTTGGGAAAAGAGGGCGCAGGCGGCTACGAGCCGCTGAGGGAGTGCCTACGAAGGCAAATTAATATTAGTTAATGCAATAATTTAATTTAATTAGAGTTGGCCTGAGCCGCCAGGAGACAGTTCAGGTCGTTTGACAGTTTATTAGGCGGGTCCGAGAGAGAGTTTCTCGGCCTGCGGACACGATAGCGAGAGGGGGGGTGGGGCTGCATAAGAAGCTGCCTCACGAATTAAATGGTTTGGGTGCGACTCTGAGGCTTTGAAGAAGTTCTCAGAGAGTTTTTTAAAAAAATTGTTGAATTGTTGGGAGCTCTAGGTCCCGATGTAGGTCGGCATTACGGACGTACCAAGGTGCGTTCGCAGCTCGACGACAGAAGAGGTTCTGAACTATTTGGAGTTCATTTAAAATATTAGGGTTTGCGTGGGCAAAGACGGGGCCCGCGTAGGAGCTTTTTTCTTCTAAAATTCAACTGCTTTCATGTTATAGAGAGGACTTTTTTTATAAAATAAGAGTCCTGTGGGCCATAAACATCTACACTTATCCTTGATTAAGAATCAAAATGCACATGCGTTGTCACTCTTGAGCACTGAGATGGAATGTCTCGTTTTCATTAAAAAGCACCTCCGGTGCTCTGCACTCGCCATACAAAAGCAGCAGCATTAAGCTGCTAGATAGAGCAGCATTTTCATGCAGCGCCATCCTACGTATAATTTTGACCACGTGACCACGTAGTCTACATTTTTCTTAATCGTCACTCTTGGTACACGTATTGACATGGCAGTATCAGACGTCTTGCTCATTTGTCGCTGGTCTTAATATTTTACGTCTGACGTAAACGAAAAGGTCACACCGCTGTCTATATGACCCCATATTGTTTTTGTAGTATTTCGGTCGCCTCTTACGACAACCACGGGACGAATTGGGCTGATGTATTCTCCTTACGCCACCACCGTACGGCAAATTGAAATAAAAATCGGTAAAATACATATAATACCAACCTGGTAACACCAAAAACGAGGTATCACTGCCGCTTTCGCTTAATCTCTGCTTCCACAACGCATTATCATGTAGTTGTGGGTACGTACGTATCAGGTTTTCGAACGCACCTTTTTGTGGAACAAGTACTAAAAAAGAAAAAAAACTATTTATGAGTGGTGATGAAGCTTAGTGATATGTGTAGGATTTGATAGGGTTCACCTACTGACCTAGAGTAAAACACAGAGAAAATAACGCAACATTTAACACTACTGACGTAGGCTTTGCGTTACACTTTCACTCTGATAACACAAACTTTCATTTCGATTCAAACGATTCATTATCAACGCTAAAGAACGCTAAAAAACATTTTTAGCCACCTGTACCCATATACTTCCCGCATACCTTACCATGTCCTCAATTCATCTAGTGGGGACAGTAGAATTCGCTAACCGGTACGAGGCTGTCACTCAAGAACTTTCTTTCCTATCGGTTGTTCGTCCTTTGAGCTATATAATCGACTCAAAATTATACTAGCCTATTTCTTTATTACGAGGGTGGATTGAAAAGTACTCGGCCTAACCAAGAAAATAAACACATACTAAATCAGTTATATTTTTATTTTTCTACATAATCACCATCAAGTTCAATACACTTTTGCCACCTCCCCTTCCAAGCATTTAGACCGTTGAAAAAAAATGATTCTTCCTTAGAGTCAAAATATGCGTTTACAGCTGCTTTGACCTCGTCGTTTGTCGAAAATCTTTGACCTCCCAAGTGCTTTTTTAGGTTAGGGAACAGAAAGAAGTCTGATGGTGCCAGATCAGGTGAATACGGCGGATGCGGTAACAGTTCAAAACCACAGTTGTGAATTTCAGCCATTGACTGTACTGACGTGTGAACACGGGCGTTATCTTGATGAAACAGGACTTTTCTTCTGAGCATTCCTCGACGTTTTTCTTTTATTTCCTCTCGTAACGACGTAGTAAGGTGCAGTAGTAATCAGAGTTTATAGTCTGACCCCTTTCAAGATAATCAATCATAATCACACCTTTCGAGTCCCAGAATACTGAAGCCATCACCTTATTTGCCGACAAAATCGACTTAGCCTTTTTAGGGGGTGGTGAACCAGGTCTTCTCCACTGTTTTGATTGTTGTTTTGTTTCCGGTGTACAGTAATGAACCCATGTTTCGTCCATAGTAACAAAACGATTCAAAAAATCATCTGCATCGGCTTCAAATAACTCCAAACATTCGTGTGAAATAGTCAATCGCGTCCTTTTTTGTTCAACTGAAAGCAGTCGCGGAACCCACCTCGCAGACACCTTGTGGAAACCCAACTCGTTGACAATGATGTTTTGAGTTCGTTCATAAGAGATGCCTATAATCTCGGCTATCTCTCTAATTTTTAATCTGCGGTCTCCCATTATTAAATCAAGTACTTTTTTAATATTTTCGTCAGTAGTTGACGTCGAAGGCCTTCCAGAGCGGGGTTCATCTTTCCTCTCTCTACCACGTTTAAATTCTGCTATCCATTTTTTGACGGATGAATATGACAGAGCACAATCGCCTAATGTACTGATCATGTCATCATGGATGGCTTTTGATGATAGCCCCTTCTTATGGAGGTACTTAATGACGGCACGCTGCTCGATTTGCTCCATTCGCGGAAATTATGTCCGATTACTTTGTTAATAAATTTATAAAATTACAACTAATTATCGCACACGTTTCGAACTTCACACAATGAACTAGTCTGAACTGAACTAAATAATGTGGGTAGATTTGATTTTTAGAATTGAATGGATCTGTGTTAGGCCGAATACTTTTCAATCCACCCTCGTATATTATATTATATTATTATTATTATTGGGGCATCTATATTGTTCGGTTTACACCGAACACGTTTTGTACGCGTCGGCATTTAACATTAAACTTTGTATTTTTAGCCAGTACATGTACGGACGCCAACAAAGTCTCGTGTACTCCTAACATTGCAAACATTTTAACAATAAATATTTTTTAAGCATTTGAACAATTATATTTTAACATTTACATCAAAAGGTGTTGAATACCACAACATCTTTTTGGTCCTTCGAAAGTGAAGTGTGATTGTGATTTTTCGGTGATAGCGAATCGGTTTGTCTGGCCTCCCAGAAGCGGGTCTCACCAGGCAGATTGAGAAGGCGCATATATCGCTGGAAGTTCATCGGGACACGGAGGAAACAGGAATAAATCCGTTCACTTAACACCTATCGAATACCTTTTAACTACAACACCATGGAAGACTTACAAGCAAATCAACAACAGATGGTTTCTGGTATGGAGCAGCTGCTCAGCAACTTCAGAAAAGACGGCGCCGACCGTAGGAATGCTGCTCATATCAAAAAACGACTGGACACTTTGGATACTTACTGGCAGGAATTTCATAAACTTCACCTTCAGGTACGTGAGTTGTGTGTTGAAAACCATTCCTATATTGTGCAGAATCAATACGGACAAGTTCTTGATTTTTACACAAAAACAAAAGACTACACACAAAGTTTCTTACCAACTGAAGAAAAATCAAAACCCTCTACTCCGATCACTAAACCAGCAACTGTCAACCCCCCCCCCCCCCGCCTTCCACGTCGTCAGTAACACCGCGACAAGTGGACCGCAGTATTAACAGCAGGCTGGATGAGATATTGCGTAAACAAAGTGGCAACTTTAGAACTTTTAAGCGAACTTTAGCAAACATTGACTGAGATTTGTTAACCGATAACTGGGAATTAAAAGATGCTCTGAAGACCTTGAGTGTTAGATGGAACGCTATCGACTCTCTCCATTGGGAGCTCGACAGCGAGCTGGAGGGTACTAACGTAACATACGAACAAGAATTTTCCATCCATGAGAGAAGCTTTAGTGACATAAAGAAGGCGATCAACAAGAAAATATGGTCGACAGCTCATCAAGAAAGATTTACAACGAAGCTTGATATTCCTACCTTCAATGGGAATTATCATCAATAGGTTCCGTTCAAAGATTTATTTACGCAATGCATTCATAACAATGGCTTCCTTTCCAGTGCTCAAAAAATGCAATTCTTAAAGAGCAAAGTCAAGAGAGAAGCGGAGCGGCTGATACAACACCTACAGATAAGCTCGGATAATTATATTATCTGTTGGGACATTTTAAACAACCGATATAATAACCCGAAACTTATATTCACTTCTCATATGAACCTACTAATGAGTTTGCCAGTTTCACATCAAGCATCCGTCACCAATATCAAGAAAATACACGACACTACGCTGGAATGTTTAAATGCAATAAAAAGCTAGGAATTGACATAAGCACCTGGGATCCGATTATTGTCCTCAAAAACTCGATAACGAAACTCATCATGATTATGTTCAATATTTGAAATGTCCCCGGGAACTGCCAAAATTACAAGAGTTTTTGGAACAAACATTTACGTCGATGGAGTCTGGACGTAAAAAAACAAGACAACACTCATAAAAATCGCACATTCCAAGTAATAAAGATCATCATCATCATCATCATTACAGCCCTTCACAAGTCCACTGCTGAACATAGGCCTCCCCCAAGTAATGCCACAAAGCACGGTCCTGAGCCACCTGCATCCATCGACTTCCTGCATGTCTTACCAGGTCGTCACTCCATCTAGTGGGGGGTCGCCCTACACTACGCCTACCGGTACGAGGCTGCCACTCGAGAACCTTTCTTCCCCATCGGTTATCGGTTCTTCGAGCTATATGGCCGGCCCATTGCCACTTCAGCTTACTAATCCGTTGGGCTATGTCGGTCACTCTGGTTTTACTGCGGATATCCTCATTTCTGAGTCTATCACGCAGAGAAACTCCGAGCATAGCCCTCTCCATAGCTCGCTGAGCGACCTTAAGCGTCCTCATACGGCCAGCAGTTAAGGACCACGTCTCAGATCCGTAAGTCATCACTGACAACACGCACTGGTTGTACAATCTAGTTTTTAGAGATTGAGGTATACCTGACGAAAAGATATGCCGTAATTTCCCGAACGCTGCCCAGCCGAGTTGAATCCGTCGATTGACCTCTCGGTCGAAGTTGGACTTACCTAGTCGGACTATTTGTCCCAGGTAAACGTATTCGTCAACAACTTCGAGCATAGTGCTCCCAACAACTACCGGCATAGGTGTGACATGGACATTGAACATGATCTTTGTTTTGTCCATGTTCATCTTAAGACCTATCCGTTGGGAGGCACTATTGAGGTCATTGAGCATAGTGCTTAAGTCCTCCAGCGATTCTGCCATAAGGACTATATCGTCGGCAAATCGAAGGTGAGTGATGTACTCGCCATTGATGTCAATACCGTATCCTTTCCAGTCCAGTAGCTTGAAAACGTCTTCCAATGCAGCGGTGAAGAGTTTCGGGGATATAACGTCACCCTGTCTTACACCTCTCTGCAGTTGGATAGGTTTCGAGCTCTGGTTCTGTACTCGGATAGCCATCGTAGCCCTACTGTACAAACACTTCAGCACTTCGATATACCGACAGTCAACTTGGCACCGCTGAAGGGACTGTAGCACCGCCCAAATTTCGACGGAATCAAAGGCTTTCTCATAGTCCACATACGCCAGGCAAAGTGGCAGATTGTACTCTTCAGTCTTCTGTACAATCTGCCGCAGGGTATGTATGTGGTCTATGGTACTGAAGCCTTTTCGGAAACCGGCTTGTTCGGGAGGCTGGAAGTCGTCAAGTCTGCGTGCGAGACGATTCGTAATGACTCTCGAAAACAGCACGTAGACGCGGCTCAGAAGGGAAATCGGTCTGTAGTTCTTTAAGAGAGCGTTGTCGCCTTTCTTAAAGAACAAGACCACCACACTTCTGCTCCACGCCTCTGGAGTAGTGCCACCATGGAGGACGGAATTGAAGAGCTTCTGAAGGACTTCAAGTACCGGTGTTCCACCCGCTTTCAGAAGCTCCGCTGTAATTCCATCCTCGCCTGGGGCCCTGCCGTTTTTAAAGTGCTGGAGAGCCATTCTAATCTCGCTTAGACTGACGTCCGGGATATCATCGGAATAGTGTCGGATAAGACTTGCTCTTGGATCGTTACTCACACTTGCGTGTGGCTCCAACGATGATGTGTACAGCTGCCCATAGAACCTCTCAATCTCACTCAAAATCTCAGGTGTCCCGGAAACGATGTTGCCACACTCAGTCTTCAGCCTTGACAGTTGGCTCTTTCTGGCAGACAGATCTCTGGCAAAGACTTTGGAGCCCTGGTTCCGCTCGATCGCTTCTTTAATACGAGAAGTATTAAAGTTGCGTAAGTCTCGCCGTATGCATTTGGAGATCTGTCTGTTCAGTTGCCTGTATGCTGTCAAATCTGTTGACGATTGCAGCCTCATCTCCCGTCTAACAGCCATGAGATTAAGAGTGTGATCGGAGAGTTTTTGTGTTCTTCTGCGGCGGGTCTTGCAGAACTTAGCTCCGACCGCATGGACAGTTTCCACGAGCTTGTCGTTCATATCGTCCACTGCATTGCAATCTTCTAGGCACTGGAAGCGGTTACGTAACTCGAGCTGAAAGGTTTCGGGATTCTGGATTAGAGCAAGAGGGAGACGGAGCGTTGACTTCATTAGACGAGACCTCTCCAACTTAACGTTTAGGTTCAGTGTGCCTCTAACCATTCGGTGATCGCTGCCAGTTTTCACCCTTGCGATCACTGAGACATCACTGAACAGTTGGCGCCTGGTCGTCATAATGAAGTCAATCTCATTTTTTGTCGAACCGTCGGGGCTCGACCAGGTCCACTTCCTGTGGGGCCGCTTCTGGAAGAAAGAGTTCATCATAAAGAGTCCCTCTTTCTCCATAAAGTCGGCCAGCTGCTGGCCCCTTCGGTTCCGTTGCCCTACTCCAAATTTCCCTACCTTCAGCTCACCGCTTTCTCTTGTGCCCAGTTTTGCGTTGAAGTCTCCCATCAATACCGTGTAGTAGGTTTTGGAGGAATGTATGGCTCTGGAAATATCCTCATACATTTCCTCCACCTCCAATCAAGATCAGTATCTGAAAACTCCAAAATTGAATTATTTTCAAGCAATCATACGCAAGTAATCGTCTAATAACCCAGCATCCATCCAACATCTCGTCGAGGGGTGAGGCGTCACCTAACTTACAAGCTGCTAAAAACAAGAATTTCATAACATATTATTACGAGCTTAGGGTTCATAACAATAAAAACTGCCGATTGAATACCAAAATTAACACTTTAATTCTGTTGTGGCTTCGGAACAGTCCCGATATAACATCCTTTTCCTAAGTGTTTCCTATCCTCCCGCCTCCCCCCGTATACGCACTGCTCAGAATGGTGCGCCACCTATCGTCGAGAAAAAAAGAAGCAAGATGGCCACGCTCGCATAAAACGTTTCGTTACCGCTTGTTTAAAAATAACCAATAAATAAGTTGTAAGACTATCGTGCAATTGCTCGTGTCCATATACATTCGAAGTGCAGTGTGGTATCTGTGTATACACGAGAACTTCAGCCTAAATATACAGACTTCACCATAACAACGATGAGTGCTCCAGTCTTGTGAGTATCCTTACCTTATCTACCCAGTTAAAAAGCTATTTTCGTTTACTTTCCGGTTGGGATCATCGGGTTAGCCAGCCCTTGGTCTGGTTGTTCTCTGGTTCCCAAAACCACCCACGAAACACATTGCGAAACATTCAAGACGTAACATAATTTCTGGTCCATACGATCCGGGTACCTATGGATTTCTATTTTTATACAGTCCGCTCCTCATAAAGATAATATCAAGTTCAATTTCTAAGGAACACTTTGATATTTAATCTATTTTTCTTATAATTGAAAGTAACTAATTCATTTCAATTATAATCCTGCTAGACTTGAATGCTCGTGAAGTGTTTCGTATTGCTCAGACTTTGCAGACTTATCTTATTTGGTTGCGTTATAATTGCTAAGTTTATTTCGAATGTGCATTGATAGTCTTACGCTTTGAAAATTATTATAATTTGAGGGTATTTTATAATTATTGTTGGAAAAAATTACTAAATCAGTTTATGGAATTTATTAATTTGGTCTTAGAATAATAGCACTTAAGTATAAATACTTGTATATCTATGAATGTTGGGTCGTTTGTTAATTGTTATCTAATTCAAATGGTTAAAAAAAACGTTAACATTAAATTCAGTATTTGAATGTTAATTTAGTTTGGAGAAACTTAAATATTGTTTTAAATATCTGTCGGTAATAATTATACTTAACATTCATATTTAATTTTTCGCTGTTATTTTATAATCATGTCGCAAGAAGAAATGAAACTTAAACTTTATACGTCACAGCGAGAGTATGTTTTTCGTTCTATTCAAACTCTTTTCGATTTATCCACTCACATACGGGAAGACTCCAGTTCTTCTAAAGTTAGCCAATTTAAATCTAGATTTCTTAAAATTGAGAACATTCGTGATGAATATGTGTTGCTTACGGAAAAAATTAATTCGTTAAAACTAGCACTGTTTCCTAAAGAAAAAATAGATATGCAAGCGTTGTCTGCATTTGATGATATGTACTATGAAGTTCTAAGTTTTGCCGCGGAGATGTCCCTACCGGAGCGCAAACGAGGCAGCAGCCCAACGTCCGCTG
Source organism: Parnassius apollo (assembly GCA_907164705.1). Taxonomy (NCBI): domain Eukaryota; kingdom Metazoa; phylum Arthropoda; class Insecta; order Lepidoptera; family Papilionidae; genus Parnassius; species Parnassius apollo. Next base: position 10,088,523 of record CAJQZP010000975.1, read on the forward strand.
ACGTTAACTACACCTTTAAGCCTGACACGGAAAAGGTACAAGCTAGACTGCCACAAATTGAGCTTCTGAAGTTCGACGGAAAAATTGAGAATTGGCAAACATTTTACGACACTTTCGTAACGTTAATTCATAATAATAAATCAATCGCGAATATTACTAAATTTCACTATCTCATTTCTTGTTTATCGGGATCCGCTTTAGGGATCGCAAAGAAGGTAAAATTAACTTCCGATAATTATGAGCTTGTATTCAATGAACTTATTAAGCGTTATCAAAATAAGCGCATTTTAGCAGTGGCGTATTTAGATCAAATTAATAACTATCCTTATTTAAAAACTCCTAATTTCAATGATTTACAAACATATACTAATATTCTTTGTGAGTCAGTCAATGCCCTTAAAGCCTTAGAGCTAGATGACTTAGGCGATTTTATTTTATTTAACGCAGCGTTTCGCGCACTGGACTCCGATACGCGCCACCGCTTCGAATCTGAAAATAAATCGGAAATTCCTTCTTTTCAAAGTCTTATGCAGTTTCTTCAAAACTATGTAAAAGTTTTAGAAATAAATGCTAATGTTGACATTAGGGCGCGATCTTCTCAATTTTTAGGCGGTAAACAGATCAAGACTGTTTCACCGCGGGCACCGAACCTGAAACGTTCCGTGCTCACTACTCAGTCTAAGCCTACTAGTTCGAAGCAGCTGGCTTCACTAGAGTGCTATTATTGTGGCGCAGCACACAGTATCTATAAGTGCCCCACTTTTCAATCTTTGGACACCAGTGCTAGAATAAATATTGTCAAACAAAATAATTTATGCATTAACTGTTTACGAAAACATTCTCTTGATAAATGCGTCTCAAAAATGAGATGTTTTATCTGTAGTGGTAATCATCACACTCTGGTACACATCGACAACCAAGTTCGATCACCGACCGCGGTGACCACCGGTTCGAGTAGTGCCCACACTAACACGAGTGCGTTCGTGGGAGAGGCTCGTGGCCCGTGCGTGGTGCTGCTCGGGACGTGCATGGTGCGTGTGCAGGACTCTAGTGGCACGTTCCATCAAGTTAGAGCGCTCATCGATAGCGGCGCTCAGGACTGCTTCATCACCATGAAATGCGCAAAGAGACTTGGTTTTCAATTACGTCGATGCACCACAACTGTGGCTGGACTTGGACAACAGTCTGTGTGTCAAGTCAAGGGAGTGACTCAATGCTCTATACGCCCGTGTGATTCGAATGACCCACAATTTGATATTAATCCTATAGTCATCGATAGCATTACTTCTAAAATGCCAACCACTGATATTCCTCTAGCGGTTCGAGACTGTTATAAACACTTAGTATTAGCGGACCATGACTTTGACAAACCGTCGGATGTTGATTTATTGCTAGGTGCTGAAGTATTTCATCACATCTATGACGGCCGTGTCATTCAACCAGAGCCCGGCTATCCTGCAGCTTTACATAGCGTCTTTGGTTGGGTTCTCTCAGGACCCACCAATGTGGAGAGTCCGGTAAAATCGGTTGGCACTTCGTTAATTACTTCAACCAATTCATTGGAGAAGATGATGAAACGATTTTGGGAAGTCGAGGAACCGCCTCATCAACATATACCTGCTCCAGAAGATGAGGAGGTCGAACGCCTGTATTCCACTCAAACTTATAGGGAATCGGACGGTCGATATGTAGTCCCTATCTTATTGACGCAGTCGTCTGTCTATATGGGAGGCTCATATAATAGTTCTTTGTCGCAGTTTATAAATCTTGAGAAAAAACTTTGCCGACAACCAGATCTTAAATCACTTTATAACGATTTTATGCGTGATTATGAGCAGCTTAATCATATGCAACCAGTGGGAAAGGACATTACCCCTGGTAGATATTTCATTCCTCACCATTGTGTGATTCGTCCAGAAAGCATAACGACCAAACTTCGCGTTGTATTCAATGCGAGTCACAAGACGACTAATGGGCTATCTTTAAATGATATTGTTTACACTGGACCGAAGTTACAGGCTGATTTGGTTGACATTATTACTGGATTTCGGGTCCATAATATAGTTTTTACATGTGACATATCTAAGATGTACAGGCAAATCTTGATAAGGCCTGAGGATCGAGTGTGGCAACACGTACTATGGCGTGAATCCCCTTCCTTGCCTGTTCAAGAATTTGAACTTCGTACGGTCACATACGGAGTCAAAAGTTCGCCGTACTTAGCGATACGAACATTACATCAGTTAGCTGCAGATCACGGTGATCAGTTTCCTCATGCAGCTGAAGCTCTTCGGCATCATACTTACATGGACGATATTACTACAGGTGCTTCCTCAGTCGAAGCAGCCTCTCAGCTTAAAGAAGATTTAATCAATCTTCTTAATTGTGCTCAGCTAGATTTGCGTAAGTGGAGCAGTAACAGCCCTTTATTTCTTCGATCGTTACCCATGGAACATTGTCAGTGTCCGAAGACATTTTCTGATGATAGTTCAATAACGCTTAAGGTTTTAGGAGTTCAACGGGATCCTGCGGAAGACTATTTCACTTACTCCGTCTCTCCTGTGAATGTGGAGTTTACGAAACGTTCAATCCTGTCCCACGTTGCTCGTATTTATGATCCGTTGGGTTGGCTTTCACCTTTTATTCTTTTAGCCAAACTACTTCTTCAAAACTTATGGCGTATTGGATTGTCTTGGGATGAAATCATTCCCGCCAATCTGTGTGACGATTGGGTTTTATTTGTGTCTGACTTGTCTAATATAAAATCGATAAAAATCCCTCGTAAAACCGTGATTGATTTAACAGCTACACACCAGCTGATTGGGTTTTGCGATGGATCAACCAAAGCATATGGGTGCTGTGTCTATCTCCGATCAAGTATCGATGATCAAAAACAAGTTTCTCTTTTGATTTCTAAATCTAAAGTGGCTCCGATTAAGCCTCTAACAGTTAATCGTTTGGAGTTGTGCGGTGCGCTCTTGTTATCACGTACTCTCAAACACATGCAAACTTTACTTATTTCAAAAATAAATATATCGCATATTGTTGCCTACACTGATAGCTCAACTGTATTAGCTTGGATCAATACAGAGCCATACAAATTGAAACCTTTTGTTGCGCATCGAGTAGTTAAAATAACTGACGCAGTTGAACCTTCTACCTGGAGGCATGTCTCGACTCAGGACAATCCTGCTGACTTTCCTAGCCGAGGTCTCTCGTGTGCAGAATTGGTCAATTGTAAGCGATGGTGGTCAGGACCAGATTGGATGCTTAGTAGTCCAGATCACTGGCCAGCTCAAATTCGGTGTAAGTCCCAGGATGAGTTGCCAGAGTTGAGAACACGTACTCTGATTGCTCAATCTCGGGAATCTGATAAAGACCTTATGAAGGTGTTATTAAATCGGTATTCATCCTTATCGCGACTGCAGCGAATATTGGCATGGGTCTTTCGCTTCATTTCTAATTCGCGCAAAGAACCAAGCCAACGCGAGAAAGGTCACTTGACTACGAATGAGGTAAAGTGCTCTCTACTTAGCCTTATTAAATATGTCCAACGGGGCAGCTTCAATCAAGAGATGTCTAAATTAAAATCGCAGAAGCCTCTACCTAAATACTTACAAAAGTTGTCTCCGTTTATTGATAACCTAGGACTCATGCGAGTGGGTGGACGACTTACCAATTTCAACTTACCTGAGCACACAAAACATCCATATTTGTTACCGAAACAATCTATTTTATCTCAATTAATTATTAGCTATTATCATAAACGGTATTTGCACTGTGGACCTCGCACGTTACAATCACTAATTGTTCGCAAGTTCTGGATTTTAGGAATTCGAAATCTTATTCGTTCTGTTTTAACAAAGTGTGTGACTTGCTTTCGGGTTAAACCTATACCCTATCAGCCGTCTATGGGCAACCTGCCACCTTGTAGATCTCAACAAGGTTACTGTTTTCAACAGGTAGGGATTGATTTTGGCGGTCCTTTTCTTATAAAAGAAAACAAACGACGTAACGCACGGGTCAGTAAGGCTTACATATGCTTGTTCATTTGTTTATCTGTAAAAACAGTTCATTTAGAACTCGTATCTGAACTGTCTGTCTGTCTGAACAATATTATCCGGGTTGTGACCTTAAAGACCAAAAGAGGCCTACTTACAAGACCAGTAGTCAAAGTCTGCCCTCTTCCTCTTGATTGAATCTTATTTTTATTGTTTTATTAAGCTAGATTGTAAGTTCTAATTTTAAAATTAAATTAACTAAGTTTGATTTTCTTTTGTAGTTTAGTTAAGGTTATCAATGCACAACTTAGCTCAGATATCTATTTAGTTTATATTAATTTATATTCTATGAGCAACTGGGGACCTAGAGAGCTGCCGGGTGGATGGTTGTCTTGTGAAATCCCTAGGTGATTTCAGGTGGGAGGGAATGTTGTGGCTTCGGAACAGTCCCGATATAACATCCTTTTCCTAAGTGTTTCCTATCCTCCCGCCTCCCCCGTATACGCACTGCTCAGAATGGTGCGCCACCTATCGTCGAGAAAAAAAGAAGCAAGATGGCCGCGCTCGCATAAAACGTGTTCGTTACCGCTTGTTTAAAAATAACCAATAAATAAGTTGTAAGACTATCGTGCAATTGCTCGTGTCCATATACATTCGAAGTGCAGTGTGGTATCTGTGTATACACGAGAACTTCAGCCTAAATATACAGACTTCACCATAACAACGATGAGTGCTCCAGTCTTGTGAGTATCCTTACCTTATCTACCCAGTTATAAAGCTATTTTCGTTTACTTTCCGGTTGGGATCATCGGGTTAGCCAGCCCTTGGTCTGGTTGTTCTCTGGTTCCCAAAACCACCCACGAAACACATTGCGAAACATTCAAGACGTAACAAATTCACTTTACACCAATTAAAACTTAAAACACTAATAATTAATCACACTGATTCACTTTATTTCGCTCCGAAGCTTCGCTTGTCTCGCCAAATTCAATACTGCCTCGATCGCATCTTGTAGCGCCTTTAAATACACATTATCACCGAAACATCCAGAATATTCAAGTAAATACGCGCGCCAATTGACCAGGCGCCGAAAGTTCGAGAGTCGGGCTTCTAGAAAGCTTAGTTCTTCATTTCGATATTAGATGGCGCTGTCGGTTGAAAGATTAGTGATGTCATTTTCTGGAAAGCTCTCCTCGTTCTGTTACCCGACACAGATGGCGCTAGTGCCAGACGTCAACTTAGGCGCGCAACAATATACATGCTCACTCTGCAGTAAGGATCATAGACTATTCTTTTGTCAAGAATTTTTGGACATGTCTCCCCAAACAAGACGCAAAACAGTAACGAAATTAAATGTTTGCCAAAACTGTCTTTTTAGTCACCAAGGTAAAGCATGCATTTCCGAGAAGCGGTGTCGTGAATGCAACGATAATCATAACACCTTGTTACATGACGCCTTCAGGCCATATTCAAACAAGCCACAAAACAATGCGAATATCAAAAACAAGTCGTCGATGTCGTCAGAAGCGGAAAATAATCGCGTCAGAATAAATAACTCGAAGTACAAAACAATGATATGACGGAAATTTTATTAGCGACAGCGGTGCTTAAAATGCGGGCCGCAGATGGTACTTATAAAATCATGCGCATCCTTATTGATCAGGGTTCGCAAGTCTCGATAATATCTGAGAATGCAGCCCAGCGACTAGCACTTCCTAGACGAAACTGCAAAGGTAGTATTTTTGGAGTTGGTGTTAAACCTAATAGCTGTAAAGGAGTACTTGACTTAACATGCTCATCGATGGACGACTACTACGTCTTTGACACGTCAGTATTTATCATGCAAAATCTTATCAAACAATTACCAAATTCAACGTTTGCTAAACCTTCGTGGTCATTCTTGAACAATATACTAACTAGCTGACCCCGACTTCAACATAAGGAGACCGGTGGATCTTCTTCTGGGTGCTTACATATATTCGAACATTATATTACCTGGAATATGCAGAGAAGAAAATCAATCTGTTCCGATTGCCCAACAGACTCGGCTCGACTGGATTTGGTTTTGGCTTGTACAAAAACATACCAATGCAATGTAATTTTGAGCAACATAGAGCAAATAGAAAATTTTTTGTAAACAGAGGACATTATTGAATATTCTAACTTATCGGCAGAAGAACTTCAATGTATTAAATACTATGAAGAAACAACAAAGCGACTCAGTGATGGTAGATACGAGGTCAGACTTCCACTCAAACCAGGATATTAAAAACAATTTGGTTCGTCCAAAAATAAGGCCATTGCACAATTTTTTAGCAATCTAAAGAAAGTTTAGAAAAAACAACAGTTTTGGGCAAAATTACAAAGCCTTCATTCACGAATACCTAGCGCTTGGACATTTGAAACCCGCCGATTCAGTGGGTCGACTCGAATGTTATTTACCACACCAAGGCGTAGAACGACCGGAATCCACAACTTCAGCCTTGCGAGTGTTCAATGACTCATGCAAGACTTCAACAGGTTCGAGTCTCAATGATGTCATGTATGCTGGTCCAACTTCCAAAAAGAACCAAAAAGGACCTTCAAGAACTGTTGATCAAGTGGCGACAGTTTGAGATAGTATTTACGGCAGACATAGAAAAGATGTTTCGCCAAATATGGATCCATCAAGACGACCAGCTTCTCCAAAAAATAATTCAATAGTTCAAGAAGCAAACGTCTATTATCGAAGCGGAATACAACAATTTTCTCACCTGGTTGGGTTCTATAAATATATAATTTTAAGTTAAAATGAAATGATAAATATACATATAAATACATAAATAAATAAGATCCAACCAGATGGAAGCCCTCGGTAGGGGAGACCAAACGGCCGAGGGTTAGGAGGAAAGAGAAAGAAACCGGCGGACGATGCGGGTGGTATCGAGGAGCACCGCCTTCTGCATTGGAGCCCGGAGCGGTCCGTCACGGAGTCCCAGTCGCCTCAGATGACCCTAGAGGTTGACTGCGATTAGCCCATTAGCAGACGACTACAGGAATAATTTCGGCCGGCAGACCACCCCACATGTCGGTCACCTCGTGAGCCAGGTCCAGATATTTTGTTCGTTTATCTGTTTCGGCTTTCACGAGGTTCTCGTCATACGGAATGGTAATGTCGACCAAAAATATCCTTGACTGTGCACGGTCCATCAGCACAATATCAGGCTTATTCGCAAGAATAGTCCTGTCTGTGATGATGGCCCAGTCCCAGTAGAGCCTGGCGCGGTCATTTACAAGCACGGCTTCCGGCAAGTACTTGTAATACGGTAATTTCCGGTCCACGAGACCGTATTTCAGAGCGAGCTTCTGGTGTAGAATACTGGCTACTAGGTTGTGCCTGTGCAAGTACTCAGAGTTATTATTATTAATATTTATATTTATATTATTTTTTCTCAGCTATGAGCTGGTAAATAAATGGCGATTATATTATATTATTATTATTATAAGCGAGATTAGAATGGCTCTCCAGCACCTTAAAAACGGCAGGGCCCCAGGCGAGGATGGAATTACAGCGGAGCTTCTGAAAGCGGGTGGAACACCGGTACTTGAAGTCTTTCAGAAGCTCTTCAATTCCGTCCTCCATGGTGACACTACTCCGGAGGCGTGGAGCAGAAGTGCGGTGGTCTTGTTCTTTAAGAAAGGCGACAACGCTCTCTTGAAGAACTACAGACCGATTTCCCTTCTGAGCCGCGTCTACGTGCTGTTTTCGAGAGTCATTACGAATCGTCTCGCACGCAGACTCGACGACTTCCAGCCTCCCGAACAAGCCGGTTTCCGAAAAGGCTTCAGTACCATAGACCACATACATACACTGCGGCAGATTGTACAGAAGACCGAGGAGTACAATCTGCCACTTTGCCTGGCGTATGTGGACTATGAGAAAGCCTTTGATTCCGTCGAAATTTGGGCGGTGCTACAGTCCCTTCAGCGGTGCCAAGTTGACTGTCGGTATATCGAGGTGCTGAAGTGTTTGTACAGTAGGGCTACGATGGCTATCCGAGTACAGAACCAGAGTTCGAAACCTATCCAACTGCAGAGAGGTGTAAGACAGGGTGACGTTATATCCCCGAAACTCTTCACCGCTGCGTTGGAAGACGTTTTCAAGCTACTGGACTGGAAGGATACGGTATTAACATCAGTGGCGAGTACATCACTCACCTTCGATTTGCCGACGATATAGTCCTTATGGCAGAATCGCTGGAGGACCTTAGCACTATGCTCAATGACCTCAATGGTGTCTCCCAACGGATAGGTCTTAAGATGAACATGGACAAAACAAAGATTATGTTCAATGTCCATGTCACACATATGCCGGTAGTTGTGGGGAGCACTATGCTCGAAGTTTTTGACGAGTACGTTTACCTGGGACAAATAGTCCGACTAGGTAAGTCCAACGAAGAGGTCAATCGACGGACGGAACTCGGTTGGGCAGCGTTCGGGAAATTACGACACATCTTCTCGTCAGGTATACCTCAATCTCTGAAAACTAAAGTGTACAACCAGTGCGTGTTGCCAGTGATGACTTACGGATCAGAGACGTGGTCCTTCACTGCTGGCCGTATGAGGACGCTCAAGGTCGCTCAGCGAGCTATGGAGAGGGCTATGCTCGGAGTTTCACTGCGTGATAGACTCAGAAATGAGGATATCCGCAGTAAAACCAGAGTGACCGACATAGCCCAACGGATTAGTAAGCTGAAGTGGCAATGGGCCGGCCATATAGCTCGAAGAACCGATAACCGATGGGGAAGAAAGGTTCTCGAGTGGCAGCCTCGTACCGGTAGGCGTAGTGTAGGGCGACCCCCCACAAGATGGTGTGACGACCTGGTAAGACATGCAGGAAGTCGATGGATGCAGGTGGCTCAGGACCGTGCTTTGTGGCGTTACTTGGGGGAGGCCTATGTTCAGCAGTGGACTTGTGAAGGGCTGTAATGATGATTATTATTATTATTATTATATATTTTTTTATTTTTTTTATTATTATCTTTTGCTTTGTGACAGAAATAGAAGGTAAAATCTACATCTATAGACGAATTTCTAGACAGAAAAAGAACCTTCAGCCTACCTCCCAACTTAGTATTAAGTATCAATGAGCGTTATACAGAATTCGATGGATGCAGGTAGTTCAGGACCGTGCTCTGTGGTATTATTTTTGGGAGAAGTAGCTGTAATAGTTATGAAGATAAATGAGCGCTGGTACAAATGCGAGAGGTAAAATTACAAACTGAGAAATGTTTTCTTAAAAAAAACATGCTGCATAATCTTTCGTATTTTCTTTTTTTCTAGAATAACCGTGACAAACGAACATACAGTCCACCTGATGGTAAGTGGATACTGTGGGTCATAGACATCTTCATTTATGATCGATTAAGAATCAAAATGCAGATGTGTTGTCACCCCTGAAGACTAAGATGGAATGCCTCGTTTCCAGTAAAAAGTGTCTCCGGATCTCTACACTCACCGTATGAAACACAGCAGCATTGTGCTGCTATTTTACACTGGAACTCCGTGAGAGCGTGGTTTTACCCCACTCGGCCCGACCCATTAGTGCAACAACTAATATAGCTGCAGTGCTCTACCACGTACTCGTATAGTATTCATATTTCTTTACTAGCCCATAAAAGTCCTCTATTGGATATATGTTAGATATGGATGAAAGAAATAACTCATTTGACAAGACGTATGGCAGGAGATTACAATACAGGAGATCTCACACTTTTAGATTGTTGCTCTTCGACCTTTCTGGTCTGGGTACTTTATGTCTGGCGTAAGCCAGATATATAGCCATAGCTAATATGTTTTTTTATCGAAGAAGACTAACAAACGCGAGCACACAGTTGGTAAGTGGATATTGTGGCCTATAGACATCTACCTTTTCCTCCTTTAAGAAATAGGGTCTCCGGTTCTCTACATTTACTCACGGCTACCCCGGTCGAGTCGACCCCTTCACGCTACAACCATATTACCATAGTATAGCTGCCTGCGTGTCTCTACCATTATTATATTCTCAAGCTCATTATATCAACACAGTTCGTTATGCCGGCTGTACACGCTCGTCGAGACACCACGAGACAGGCCTAGAGGTGAGCGTTATTTAACATAATCGGTTTCAGAAACTGCTTACGAGCCTGATAATCATATATTTTCCAGACCAATTTCGTGGTCAAAATGTAACGATTATTTTACGTACGCAGTTGACACACACAATGACCGGCGCTCGCGTAAGCGTTTCGTTTTGAACAGATTATTATTAAGATGAATATAAGTACGTAACACGATATACGACTCGCACAACGAGAGTAAAAAGTCCCTTCGGGATAGGTAATGGCTTACACGCAAGATGTGGATCATAAAAATTATGTGATGTGATGGACAATAATACATACATAATACATAAACACTCACGCCTGTCACCCAGAGGGGTAGGCAGAGACTACAGACTTCCATTTGGCACGATCCTGACACACCTCTCTTGGCTCCTTCACATCCATACACCTACGCATACATGCTCGTCGGTTAAGGGTACTCCTAATTTGGCCCGTTTTCAATAAATCGCCAATTTGGTCGATAAATTTTCGCCTAGGACGTCCCTTTCCGACTCTGCCATTCACTTCTGCACCATAAATTTTCTTTGTCACTCTTTCCTCATTCATTCTCTCCACATGACCAAACCACCGAAGCATTCCTTTCTTAATCCTGGTCACAACATCATCTTGCAAACCACACTCTTCTCTTATTACACAATTTCTTACCCTGTCATTCAGATTCAGCCCTAACATACTCCTTAACGACCGCATTTCTACTGCGTTTATTCTACTCTCGTGCTTCTTCTACACAATATAATATAAAGGACAATAATACTTAGGTACTTACATATTTTGTGACAATAAAATGGTACAAAAGTACTAATATTGACGATGTCGCGCGCGTATTATAATACCTATAAGCTGTTATATATTCGTAATCATATCATAACACAGTTAAACTAATGATAATACCTATAACCTGTTAATATTTTCGTAATCATAATCTAACACAAACGCAAAACTAACCTACGCTATACTGTATTGTATACAGATGTATGTAGCGTTGCCAGGCGTCCGGATAAAGCCGGACACAGTCAGGCTTTTTGTTTGCGTGTCCGGCCAAATTAAACGGTGTCCGGGCCTGTCCGGCATTTGTCAGATTCAGTCAGTATATTTATATTTGACCATTTTTTAAATTTTTCATGTTAAATACATACTATTGCAATTATTGAAACTAATATTGTAATGAATATTGAATGATTAATAATAAAATACACTGATTCTTTTAATTTAAGATTTTATGGTAAATGATAATAAGCATTATTTTACTTTAAAAAATATATTTTTAAAGTAAAACAATGCTTATTATATTTAAAAGGTCCGGTTAAGCTGGATGGTCTGTTCGGCTTTTCGGTTTAAAGACCTGGCAACCCTAGATGTGTGTAGCTCATGGCGGCTGATTACGCTCGTCTCGTCGCCTTGTGTGCCTCTCGTCACGTAAAGGCTCAACACGAAAACACACCATGTACACACTCGTATCATTTGAAGTTTGAACTCCATACGCCCGCTGAGATAGACCTAGATAAAACTGTTGCTGCGTTTTGCCTTTGAGCTGTTAAGCTATTATAATTTTTTACACATTTATTAAAAATAAAATTAATAACCCGTTGCTTAGAAGGAGATGGTGGATAGTTTCTATTAATTTACCGTAACAGTACCATGTACGGTGAATAGAATAGTGTATAGCTTGCGGCTTGCGCCACGAAAGATGATCAGTGCGATGCGGTATGAGGTACGGGGAAGCGAAACCATAGCAACGGGCGACGCACTAACCTCACGTAGTTGATTGTCGTCTACACGCACTGACGTACGTGCAGGTATCGGGCCTCGGGGTGGCCCCCATTGCCCGGGTGTCCTCATGTCCCATCATTATGGGACAGTCCTTGTTGCCTATTCAGGCGTGATGGTAAGTCCTGTTTTTCCGTAATTGGTTAATTACGGAAAAAAGAGTGGTTATCTAATATAGACAGAGTTGGCCTGTCAGCGGCATTGTGGGTTATTACTCAACTCTCTAATCACATATAGAGAGGAGTTCTCTTGGAAGAGGTCGCCCGTCCGGTGGCCGGGTGTGTAGCGGCGCAAAGCCGTTCAGGTGTTCATGTGGCCCGTTATCGGCACGGTCAAACATGCCGCGCGCTAACCGGGCCACGAAGTCGGTGATGGTCTCGACTTTCAGATCGGCCGCTATGACGTCGTTCCGGACGTAGCGACCTGCTCCGACGATCGTCCTTAATGTCAGATTCTGCTGGGCCTGCAGTCGCCGCCTCAGAGGGTTGCTCAGAAGTGCGTACCAGGCCGGAGCAGCATACGTGATGATGGTCCGGATATACATCTTGTATATCCGGAGCTTGGTGTTTATAGGCAATTTGGATGCAAGTACCGGCAAGAGCGTCGCCCGCGCACATCGGGCCCGGCGGACGACGAAGTCGACGTGCGCGGTCATGCGCAGCGTCCTGTCGATCTTGCACCCAAGGTAGGTTACGGCCTTCTGGTACGCAATCTCCTGGCCGTTGAGGGTCAGCGGAGGTGGTAAATTCCTGAGACGGCGAGTGAGCAGAGCGGTCGTCTTACCAACGTTGACGACCATCCTCCACTCATCCAGCCATGGTGGCAGCAGGTCCAGCAGACGCTGCATCTTGGCAGTGGCTATGTGGGCTCTTCTGGACGAGGTGAAATAGGCGCTATCGTCCGCGTATAGCGCCAGCTCGACGTCGTCCTCCCACTCTTGAAGCCTGCCTGCCAGTGTAGGTATGTCGTTAGTATAAGCCGCGTACAGGACTGGTGACAAACAGCTGCCCTGTGGAACGCCGGCTCTGATGGTTTTAGTTGCGGACTCGGCGTCCTCTACGCAGACGTAGAACTTCCTGTCTTCCAGGAAAGACGCCATTAACCGCAACATAGCAAGAGGGACACTGGTCTGTTCTTTCAGCTTGTATAGTAGTCCTATGTGCCACACCCGGTCGAACGCCTTCTCGATATCGAGGAAGACGCCCAACGATATGCGGCCACGATTGTACTCTGCCGCAAGCAGGTGCAGCACTCTAGTCAATTGTGTGACTGTAGAGTGTCCTCTCCTGAATCCGTGCTGCTCCGCCCGAAGTTGGATGCACGGCCGGAGACGTCTTAGCAGCAATCTTTCGAACAGTTTAGCTATGTGTGGTAATAGCGTGATCGGCCTGTAGCTGGCAGCTCTACGCCTGTCCTTCCCGGGTTTCGGCAAGACGATAATTTTGCCTGTTTTCCATATCTCCGGGAAGTGGGATGTCCGCAATATCCCATTGTAGAGTCGACCAATCTCTACTATGACTCTATTGGGCAGCTGTCGGAGTGCAGCGTTGGTAATCCCGTCGTGCCCCGGCGCCTTCCTCGGTTGCAGGCGGGTTACTGTCCTCCGCAGTTCAGCGGGGGAGATGAACCACTCTCCTGCAAGAGGCGGCGCGGGCGACGACAGGAACTCCTGCACGCGACTTTCCTTCCTGGCATGAAGCTCCATGAACTCCGCACTTGCTGGGTTCGGCATAAATTGCTCCTCGAAGTGCTCGACTAGGATATCCGCTCTGCCCTTGGCATCATAGCAGCGTTTGCCTGCGTTGTTAATCAGCGGGCAAACGGGAGGTTTGGTTCTAGTTAACTGCCGGTTCAGTCTATAGAGCGACACATCTTGCTCCTCGGCCTTCCTGATGCGCCGATCCCAAGCGTCGCCTCTAAAGGCCTGGACTGCAACCGACAGTTCCTCCGAGATGGTGTTGAGCTGGGTCTTTAATCTAGGGCAGCGAGTACGCGCCCAGAGCTTTCTCAACGCTCTCTTGCGCCTGATCTGCACGCATATGTTAAGCGGCAGATCGTCTCGCCTGGCTGTGATCGGGACGATCGTAGAGGCCGCGTGAAGGGCCTCCTTGATGTTATTAGTGATTCTGGTTGCAGCGGCCTCTACGTCGTCCGCTGTACTTATTGGCTGGTGTGCTGGAGGTCTCTGCTGCAGGTGTTGACAGTAGAGCCTCCAGTCGACACGTGTCTTAAACGCTCTGGGCGGCGTAGTCACCGCCTTCAGGCCAAGGGTTATCAGTAACGGGAGGTGCTGTGAAGGTAGGTCGTACAGCACTTCTACCACTATCGGATAGTTGACGTTCCTAGTGAGCACGATGTCTAATACATCCGGATGCCTCCTTGGGTCAGTAGGAACGTGAGTCGGTTCCTCGGGACCTAGAACGTCGTATTGGTACTTTTCGGCGTCTTCATATAGTTCACGACCCGGCGGGGTGATCACTCTGGACCCCCACGCCGGGTGTTTGGCGTTCAGGTCCCCGGCGATGATAACAGGTCCATCGCCTTCCATCACTGTCCGGATGTCTGAGGAGCAGAATGGAGTCCCTGGCGGGCGGTATGCTGCATATATCCTTAGTTCCTCGCCCGCCGCCTCCATTCTAATACCGATTGAGCGCATTGTCTGGAAGGATGGTAATTCCAGCTCTTGATGGACGATGTCCCTCCTCACTAGAACCGCCGTCCCTCTATAGGCGGCCCCTTGAGAAGTGACCTCGTCCCTTCTGTAGATGTAGTAATTTGGCAGCTTAATGCGCGTTTTTGGATTTAATATTGTTTCGCCCAGCAGTATAATATGTATATCCTGTTGCTGGGCGACTGTGCGGAGTTCATGCAGCTTCTGCTGTATTCCGTCCGGGTTCCAATAGAGGAGGCGCAGATTACGCTCCTCCATAGTGCCGGGCTAGGAGGTTTGCCAGCGCCTTCATTATCGCTGTCACTGGATCTGTCCCGGCTCTTATGTCAGCCAGGACTTGCGTGCCGACCTCGATGGCAATACCAACCAGACGTTGGATTGCATCTGCTGTTTCGAGGCCGGTGGTAGGTGTTCTCCTATAAGAAGGCGTTGGCAATTGTCTCGGGGGTTGGGGCTCCTGGATTTGCTCTCTTTGCTTGTGGGTAGAGCGCGCTCTAGTGGTAGAGCGGGCTCTATGTTCAGATAGAGCCCTTTCTGGCATTCTACCCACTCTGGTTGTCTCCCTCGTAATCTGCGCCTTAGCGGCTACTGGTATGGTTGGTGTCGGGGTAGAGGTGACAGCCTGAGGAGGCTGCGACTTCTTCCTACTTCCCCCCCGCCTCCTCTTCTTGGAGGGTTGCCGTTCAGTGGCAGGATTGGCGGGGGGCTGTAGAGTCGCCCCGGTGGTTGCCCTGGTCGTTGTGGGTTCCACCGTTTCTTGGGTAGTTACGGGTGGGGGGGGGGGGGGCTGGTTGCCTGCCCTTCCCGGTGATGGTGGTCCACCCGTCCTGCTGAATTGTAACAGCTTTCGGGCGACTCTGAGGGGCCTTTTTGGGGGCCTCCGGGAGTAATCCCGGCAAGGTTATCCCCTGCCTCCTCGCAGTCCTCCTCAGGACTGGACAGCGGCGGTCATTTGCCGTGTGGTTTTTACCACAGTTGGCGCATTTCGGTTCCTCTTCCCTACCCCGAGGGCAAAGGCTTGCTATGTGCTCCCCGGCACAGCGCACGCATCTCACTGGCCTGAAGCAGTTGGCAGAGGCGTGCCCGAAGGCCTGGCATCGGTGGCATTGGGCTGGTCCAGCCTTTCTTTGCCAGGCCTCGATGACGACCCCTCTCATGTAGAGGAGCTCGTCGATGTTATATAATTCCTGGAGCTGCTCCAGGCTCAGGTGGTCCAGTTGGGCAAAGTAGACGCAGCCAGGTCTGCTTCTACGCGGTGGTATTGCCTTTACGTATTTTATGGGGAAGCCTTTTGCCCTTATGGCCTCCTCTATTGCTTGGGTGTCCGTGCCCATTGGTAGACCCCGGATGCCCACTTTAGTGGGCTTATCCTCCTCCGGGGTATAACAATACCACGACAATGATGGTGTTTTCTTGGTTAACTCGACCATGTACCGCTGTACTGTGCGGAATTCATTTGCACTTTGCGGTGTAAATCTAACGCCTTTCCCAAACGGACGGGCATTTATGGGGTGGCCCAACATATTGTTGAGCTCCTTGAAATGCCTCGTCCAGTCTGGTAGGCATTCGGCCACTATGGGTGGGTATCGGCCCTTCTCCTGGTCGGCTGGCTTCACTGTAGGCGCTGCCGCCGGTGGTGGTCGTGGTACTGCTGGTGCAGCTACCATATGGGCATAACTGGTAGATGGCCGTTGGCCATCGTCCTGTGGAAGCCCGGACGGATTTGTTGTTGCCACCGGCGATGATCGGCCGGCGGATGCAGCGAGGGTGGCATATGTGGTTGACCCCCAACTGAAGGATTCTTCGCCCCCCTGCTCATACTGTGCCGAATCATGGCTTCGCCGATCCGGTGATATGGTGCGGGGGGGAGTTGTGGTGGAGAGGGTGACCTGGGTGGCGATCTCAGCACCTTCTTTGTGGTCACTTTTTGATGGTAATCTTCTTCTTCCTCTGATGAAGCTGGTGCTTCATCGGAAGACGATTGGGAGCCAACCCGTTGCCTCTTCTCATATAAAGAGGCTTCCGTTTCCGGAGGAGTATGTCGTCTCGCCGTTTTCTTTGCCCGCTGCTGCTGGGGCGACGGTTCCTGCCTGACCGTGTGCTCAGACACGGCCGGCGTGAGCGCGACGCCCGGTGCGGGCTCTTTCCGCGGTGAGACGGGTTTGCGTTGGGGGATCTGTGAAAATGAGGACACAACCCTCGTGCGTTCCGGGTTCGACAGATCCCTCACAACCAGTGGTCGATCCAACACACCTTTTCGGTCCGGTGGTTTTCTAGATGGGGGGGAGGTTCCCCCTTTTTCTTATCGGACATGGTAATCAATCAACGGCCCTGTCTAAAATGAGATATGCGAGATGGTAACTTTCCACACTTTGGGCACTGCCTACCCCTTTTGCCAGCAAAAGGGTTGGGGGAAGTGCAACGGTGGCACTTTATGACGCGACTAGGCACAGGATGCTCGGAGCGCATAAAGTGCCAAGAATCACCTAGGGGCCGGTGACCTCGACGCCTCACGGAATCACGGGACTCGACGTTCGGCGGAGTATGTCGTACCGGCGGTTAATTGCAGCCACTGTATACTGCAAGTAACGCACACCTAGGAGATCCTTCCTCACGTAGTGTCTCCCTGCGTCCAGTCGCCCGTGCACATACTTGTGTCGTCTTCCGTACTATCGATATCGAAACAACTACCTGTTATACAATATTTAAAAAAAATACATAAATAAAGTAAATAATTATTCAATAAACCTGGCACTAAAGACTTAAATATTGATATCGGTATTAAGAGTATGAAATATTTTATGAGATTTGTAAAAATTAGCAGGATCTATTGAAAGATGACTGTAATCATGTAAGGAAAAAGAGAGGTTCAACTAGTCCCGGAAAAAACACATGTTTTTTCGTAAATTTAAGTACATATATATTTTAAATGAAATTAAAAAAAAAACAATAACATCATTAAACACTGTATATAATAAACTTTCTAACAGTGTGTTACACTTCTTTATACATTATCATAAAAAAAAGTTATTAACAATAAAATCACGTATGTCATCTTGAGTCAGAACAGAAATTACAAATACAAAATATTTTACTTCTTTAACTAAGTGTACACAAAATACAGAGTATTATTTAGCAGCAATTAAAACCTAACGATTATATATAAGTGCGTTTTCGTGGAGACTTTGATGTGTAGTTATAATGTCGACCTTTGACTTTTTACATATTAAAAAAGTCATAATACAGTTTGTATTTTTCTGCTTGATTATACATGCGCAGTGGACGCTAAGTAATATCATCATTCGCTCTAGTTTTCATCGCGATACCTACGAGACCCTTTGACTCGAGCTCAAAAAACCGACACGCTTCCGAGAGCGCACGAGGGCCACGAGACGCGACGCGACGCGACGAGAGCAACCTGTACACGCTCGTACTCGGCCTGTCTAGACATGGGTCGTAACGTCTTTTGGACGTAATTGGTTGTACGTAGTTTTGTGGATATGAGTAACTAGTTTCAAAACTGCTTATTTTTGTAATTAGTTACATCTGTATACAGTATAGCGTAGTTTTGCGATTGTGTTATGTTATGATTACGAAAATATTAACAGGTTATAGGTATTATAATATTAGTTTAACTGTGTTACGTTATGATTACGAATATGTAACAGTTTATAGGTATTATAACATGTGCGCGACATTGTCAATATTAGTACCTTTGTACAATTTTATACAGTCACAAAATATGTAAGTATTTAAGTATTATTGTCCATCACATCACATAATTTTTATGATTCACTTATCACACAAAAATTAACTTAATACAAAAAAATATTTATTATTTATTTACACTAATTATATGTCTTTTTATATACAATAAATATTTATAGACACTTTAAATGTTTCACAAAGAAAACTATACATGTTATAATATTTTAAAAAATAACGCAAAAAGTTTTTAAGAACAATGTTAAATAACGCTCACCTCTAGGCCTGTCTCGTGGTGTCTCGAGGAGCGTGTACAGCCGGCATTAGAAATAAATATAGTATGTAGTAATTATGTAAACGTAGTCCAAAGAAATGAACAAATCAATAGGTAAATTTACGTTTAGGCATTGTAATCATGTAGAATTTTACAATCCTAAACGTCCGTCCGCCTATACGTTTAAGAGACAGTAGCCTAATGGCAGGGCGCGGACTGCGAACTCAGAAAGGTCGTGGGTTCGAATCCGCCATTCGATTACTGGCGTGAACCACTCGTAACACAAACAATCTAAGCTTACCACGAGTGGTTAAGGGGAATATTAGTAATGTTTATAGCATTGTTAACATTCTTAAAAAAAAAGAATATACTTCGATTAAAACTGAAAGATTTATTTATTATTATAGAATAATTATTAATAATTATTTGTATTATTATTAATTATTATTTAAAATTGTGTGATAAGGGAAAAATGTGGTATACAAGATGATGTTGTGACCAAGATTAAGAAACGAATGCTTTGGTGGTTTGGTCATGCAGAAAGAATGAATGAGGAAAGAGTGACAAAGCAAATTTATATGGCAGATGTGAACGGCAGAGTCGGGAAGGGACGCCCTAGACGAAAGTTTATTTACCAAATTGGCGACGTTTTGAAAATGGGCCACATCGAGCGTGTATGCGTAGATATATGGATGTAAAGGAGGCGAGAGAGGTGTGTCAGGATCGTGCCAAATGGAAGTCCGTAGTCTCTGCCTACCCCTCTGGGTGACAGGCGTGAGTGTTTATGTATGTATGTATGTATTATGTATTATAGAAAGTAAATTAACGTCTTAAAAACCAATTTAATATTTTTTTAATGAAATGTAAAAACATACAAATTTATTAACATTTGTAATCTTTATAAACGTAATTCAACAATCGCCTAACAATGAGGTTTTCCAACATAAAAAGCTAAACAATGTTATCAAAGTAATAAATTCAAAGATGTACTTGCTTGAGTTACTTAGGTATTACAATTTGCTTAAAGACTGCGCATTTTCGTCATAAAATTTATTATTCTAGCACTAAAATCGATGATCTACATAGGTCAATAATGTTTGTATGTTTTATATAAGTACTACTAGTTTGACGGAAATCTTTTACATAACAATCTTCGTCAAGACAAAAACCATTATGTACAAACATAAAACAAACAAATTAAAACTTATATAAGAAATAAAATAGTTTCATAAATTTACATTTCCAATCGTGCATGGAGTATTGCTGCTATACGAGTATATAGGATATAGTACGAGACAGGCCTAGAGGTGAGCGTTATTTAACATTGTTCTTAAAAACTTTTTGCGTTATTTTTTAAAATATTATAACATGTATAGTTTTCTTTGTGAATAAACATTTAAAGTGTCTATAAATATTTAGTGTATATAAAAAGACATATAATTAGTGTAAATAAATAATAAATATTTTTTGTATTAAGTTAATTTTTGTGTGATAAGTTAATCATAAAAATTATGTGATGTGATGGACAATAATACTTAAATACTTACATATTTTGTGACTGTATAAAATTGTACAAAGGTATTAATATTGACAATGTCGCGCACATGTTATAATACCTATAAACTGTTACATATTCGTAATCATAACATAACACAGTTAAACTAATATTATAATACCTATAACCTGTTAATATTTTCGTAATCATAACATAACACAATCGCAAAACTACGCTATACTGTATACAGATGTAACTAATTACAAAAATAAGCAGTTTTGAAACTAGTTACTCATATCCACGAAACTACGTACAACAGATTACGTCAAAAAAGATGTTACGACCCATGTCTAGACAGGCCGAGTACGAGCGTGTACAGGTTGCTCTCGTCGCGTCGCGTCGCGTCTCGTGGCCCTCGTGCGCTCTCGGAAGCGTGTCGGTTTTTTGAACTCGAGTCGAGGGTCTCGTAGGTATCGCGATGAAAACCAGAGCGAATGATGATATTACTTAGCGTCCACTGCGCATGTATAATCAAGCAGAAAAATACAAACTGTATTATGACTTTTAAATATGTAAAAAGTCAAAGGTCGACATTATAACTACACATCAAAGTCGCCACGAAAAAGCACTTATATATAATCGTTAGGTTTTAATTGCTGCTAAATAATACTCTGTATTTTGTGTACACTTCGTTAAAGAAGTGAAATATTTTGTATTTGTAATTTCTGTTCTGTCTCAAGACGACAAACGTGATTTTATTGTTAATAACTTTTTTTTATGATAATGTATAAAGAAGTGTAACACACTGTTAGAAAGTTTATTATATACAGTGTTTAATGATGTTTTTGTTTTTTTTAATTTCATTTAAAATATATATATGTACTTAAATTTACGAA
The DNA here is from genome assembly GCA_907164705.1 of Parnassius apollo. NCBI lineage: Eukaryota > Metazoa > Arthropoda > Insecta > Lepidoptera > Papilionidae > Parnassius > Parnassius apollo. Next base: position 10,109,475 of record CAJQZP010000975.1, read on the forward strand.
AAAACATGTGTTTTTTCCGGGACTAGTTGAACCTCTCTTTTTCCTTACATGATTACAGTCATCTTTCAATAGATCCTGCTAATTTTTACAAATCTCATAAAATATTTCATACTCTTAATACCGATATCAATATTTAAGTCTTTAGTGCCATGTTTATTGAATAATTATTTACTTTATTTATATATATTTTTTTTTAAATATTGTATAACAGGTAGTTGCTAACACTTTTGATATCGATAGTACGCAAGACGACACAAGTATGTGCGCGGGCGACTGGACGCAGGGCAGGGGTAGGACAGTTGCCTTGGATCACAAGAATTCAATTGAAGGTAGCGCCATCCATAATTTGTTTCCGAAAACATTATGTTTATTATTGGTCTAAGGTCTTTACAAATGTCGCTACTTTTAAAAAGAAACTAAAATTAGCTTAAAAATAAAATTAAATGCACGATAAATTTATTGGTGATTTTGTTTATAACAAATATTATTTTCACATAAAATAAAAACTTAAACATTATGAAATCAATCGATTATGATAATTATGATACTGGCCACCCTAAACTTCAAAACGTCAAATATTCAAACGAAAATTAAAGTCAAAATGGTGGCTACTTTTTGCGTGTGCTCATCGTTATCTTTCTTGTTTCATTGCAAATACCCCATAAATACCAGTGTACTTACTGAAACTGTTTTACCTACTTTTAATAATATCAAAAACAGTATTACAAAAAAGTAGGCAGTAAAACTGTTTCAGTATGTATACGAATTAAAGAACAATATTATACATTTTACTACTATAGAAGAGTTATATGTAAAGCTATATATAGCGAATTAGTTCGGATTCAATTTGTAGGAGGCGCTAGTAGTTCAATTTTGTCTGCAATAAAATAACGTCAGAGGGCTCTCTTTTCCTGTATATACTTATTATACTCTTTGACGCAGGGAGACACTACGTAAGGCTAGTGCGTCGCCCGTTGTTATGGTTTCGCTTCCCCGTACCTCATACCGTACCGCACTGATCATCTTTCGTGGCGCAAGCCGCAAGCTATACACTATTCTATTCACCGTACATGGTACTGTTACGGTAAATTAATAGAAACTATCCACCATCTCCTTCTTAGCAATGGGTTATTAATTTTATTTTTAATAAATGTGTAAAAAATTATAATAGCTTAACAGCTCAAAGGCAAAACGCAGCAACAGTTTTATCTAGGTCCATCTCAGCGGGCGTATGGAGTTTAAACTTCAAATGATACAACGAGTGTGTACATGGTGTGTTTTCGTGTCGAGCCTTTACGTGACGAGAGGCACACAAGGCGACGAGACGAGCGTAATCAGCCGCCACGAGCTACACACATCTAGGGTTGACAGGTCTTTAAACCGAAAAGCCGAACAGACCATCCAGCTTAACGAGTACGTTTACCTGGGACAAATAGTCCGACTAGGTAAGTCCAACTTCGACCGAGAGGTCAATCGACGGATTCAACTCGGCTGGGCAGCGTTCGGGAAATTACGACACATCTTCTCGTCAGGTATACCTCAATCTCTGAAAACTAAAGTGTACAACCAGTGCGTGTTGCCAGTGATGACTTACGGATCAGAGACGTGGTCCTTCACTGCTGGCCGTATGAGGACGCTCAAGGTCGCTCAGCGAGCTATGGAGAGGGCTATGCTCGGAGTTTCTCTGCGTGATAGACTCAGAAATGAGGATATCCGCAGTAAAACCAGAGTGACCGACATAGCCCAACGGATTAGTAAGCTGAAGTGGCAATGGGCCGGCCATATAGCTCGAAGAACCGATAACCGATGGGGAAGGAAGGTTCTCGAGTGGCAACCTCGTACCTGTAGGCGTAATGTAGGGCGACCCCCCACTAGATGGAGTGACGACCTGGTAAGACATGCAGGAAGTCGATGGATGCAGGTGGCTCAGGACCGTACTTTGTGGCATTACTTAGGGGAAGCCTATGTTCAGCAGTGGAGTTGTGAAGGGCTGTAATGATGATGATGATGATACATATATATATATATATATATATATATATATATATATATATGTAACTAACTAATGTAATACAGGTTACTTCGTCTACGCGGGTTCCAGATGTGGAAGATCCTACACCTTCACAGCTGTACCTTGTGCTGACCTCTCATCCGGACGGATGTCCGGATCTGTCGATGATCCGTCGACGCCCCTCTCAGCTCTTCGGACCTTTGTCTGATCCGGAGTGTGGTGCCAATCACGCTCCCTTCGCGGTTGTGTTCTATACCCTGCCGCCGTGTTTGGCATTACAGGTTAGCGTATTGGGACGGAATACGGTCTTTCTTTGCATCCTACCTATGGGGGCGAGTTTTCTTCTCGCTGGATGATTCCTGTGTTACTGCTCACTCTGTCACTGATTTGTTGCTACAGGGAATGGAACTATTTATTCCATCATCTATTGTTCCTTTCGGAGGCAAATTTTAAACTTGGTTTGATCGCTTCTATAGTATTATCAGGACGTTAAAAATAAGAATAACTCCGCCTCTAGGTCTTTCAAAAGAGTTATTGACAAGACAAAGCATGAGCAAATTGGCAGAATTGGCGAGATATTAGCTCGCCTTCCTTCGGGAACTCGTGCATTCTGGTCTCCTGCCAAGGATGTCCAAGGGAATATCTGTAAGCCATCACTACCATCTCTGTACATGGAAGACGACTTAGTTCTCTCACTGAACATCCACAAGTCAAATGGGCCGAACGGAATCCCCCCAATTGTGCTCAGGACATGTGCTCCACAATTGGCACCGGTTCCAACGTGTCTTTTCCGGTACTACTACTCCTTAGGCGTAGTCCCAAAATCACGGAAGATGGCTTTCGTCCACCCGATCTCTAAAAGAGGTAACCGCTCTAATCCGCCCGACTACAGGCCTATCGTTATCACCTTCTGGTGTTCGAAATTAATGAAGTCCACACAGCTAGCTTATGCGGTACCTTGAAGAGCACTTGCTGATTAGTGACTGCCAGTACGGTTTCCGTCGGGGTCACTCAGCTGATGATGTTTTTATTTACCTAGCACACCGATAGGCGGTCGAGTCCAAGCACAGGCTTTGGCGGTTAGTTTAGACATAGCGAACATCTTCAATTGGGTTTCGCAAAAAGCGCTTCTTTTGAAGCTTCCTTCCTATGAGCTTCCCGAGAAATTGTTTTGGATCACCAATTTTCATGAATGTCATAGTAGTTTCATCAAGGTCATAGTAAGTAGTAGTGTTGCAAACCGTTAACATTCACTGCTATGTGGACGACAGCACCGATGATGCTTTATACACCGGGCGTGCCAATTATCTCGGCAGAACCTCGCCGCGAGTACCGGAACTAACTTGTGTCTGAAGTCGAAACTTTGTTGAACAAACTTTCTTTACTTGTACCGCTGAAAAGAACCCCTTTTTCGTATCTCCAAAGTTTCAGGACAATCTCCTTATTGCCTCAGCCAATATCGCAATCCTCACCGTCGACATATCGAATGACGTGCAGCTCGTGGTCACTTGGAAGAGAAGACCAAATTGGCCTCAGAAAAGCTTGGTGTGTTCAGCAGAACGGGACAGCATTTCATACCGGCACACCACCTGCAATTTTACAAGACGCAGGTTCGGCCTCAATTTGAATACTGTTCCCATCTCTGAGCCGGAACTCCCCAGAGCCAGCTCTTTCCATTTGATCGCATCCAGCGCAGAGCAGATAGTCGGCGACCGAGCTCTTCTGATCGGCTTGACTCACTGGCGCTGCGAAGGGATGTTATATATCTCTTTGCGTATTCTATCGTATTTACCACGGGGAGTGCTCAGAGGAATTATTCGGACCCATGCCAGGCGCTCAATTCTGCCATCGCGACAAAACTCGATATCATCCACACCATCTGGATGATTGGCGCTCCGCCACTGTGCGAACTATAAGAAATTTTCTTTCTCGTACAACTTCCTTGTGGAATCGACTACCACTAGCGATTTTTACGGACCGATACGACTTGGGGACCTTCACGAAAAGAGCCCTACTCTTTTTTTAAAGGCTGACAACGCATCTTGCAATTTCTCTGATGTTGCAGGTGTTCATGGGCGTGGCAGTCACTTACCATCAGGTGAGTCGCATGCTCGTTTGTCCCCTCTCCTATAAAAAATGCTCTCTAATAATCTCCAGATAGTATAAAACAAAATCACTCCCGTCGTCTGTATGCTTAGATATTTTAAACTAGTACGCAACGGATTTTGATGCGGTTTCATTAATAGACAGTATGATTCAAGAGGAAGGTTTATATGTATAATACATGTGTACATGTTGTCGAAATCCAAAAATCTCCCAGCCAATGACAGTTTGTTTTGTTTCTGAAAAGCACAGGAGACAATAGTGTTATCGGCATTATAGTTAACGTTATTTACTTATTGCAATTATCGGACACTGTTCTTTTGTTAAAAAATACAAATTAGGAAGACTTGCTTCGTTTACACCATAGTGTACGTAATTTAACGTAAGTACGAACAAAGTCTAATGAGACCATAGCGTGTATGGCTTAAGCGGGCTACATACGACACGATATCGGTGGCGATCTAGGGTGGAAAGAAATCGGGGCTTTTATCGGGGTAGACCTTACACACGGGCCTGCCTAGCAGTACGCGTTCGGACTTGGAGCGGAATGCATATGCGGTAGAGTTCTTCAAAATACCTCCGACTCTCTTAAAACACCACCGTGTTGGTTTGGCATTAGCCATCTCGGTTAATTTATTCGAAAATAGAAAAAGAGAAGTTACTGGGTGAAAAAATGGCTCCAAAAGAGATAAAAATTAAGCCACATAAACGTACTAAATGGCCTGTAATCCAAGGACGTGATTAATTTTCTCCGGATGGATGAAGACAGTTTTTATAACCTTCTAGAAATGATTTCGCCACTTATATAAAAACGTCAATTTCTCCTACCTATGCTATTTAGTTATTTCTTCTCTTTGTTCATTTCTGCTTTGGTCAAAATCTGGTTATGTATTACACACAACAAACAAGGAAATAAAATACTTTTGTATAATAATATGTATACTTTTTTTTTAATGTAATCTTTATTTATGGAGTAAAACTATCAGAAAATAAAATAGCTTATATCTTTTTTTAAACATAAAGAAACCTTTAATTTCGGACATACTCCCTTTTATATAACTTGTTTGTTGATGTGGAGATGGTGAAGGAGTAGAAGTTAGTTGTTGATAAGAGGATGAAGGCACGTAAGAGATCGAAGTGGTCTTGTGGAGTTGTAAGAGATATGAGTGCGGTCTTGTGTTGATAGCGTTGGAATAGGAGTTAGTTGTTGAGGAGAGGCTTTATCTTCTCCTTACTTACATCATACACTCTACTTTACGAACGGCAATAAAAAAATTAGTTTAGTAGGCATTCTTGACCATGTCACTTCGCAGGGTCACAGGCTAGGATGGATATGATTTGAATTTCGATAAAATTTCAATTAATTTATTTATTTTATTCACTTTTTTTTTGGTTTTTTGTAAAATATCAGTGCCATAGGCTTCTACTCCGTTTATATGATTAAAATGTAAAAATTTTGTTATATAAAAAAAGGTCATTCAGTATCACTGTTTTGTTAACTTCCTTCCGCGAGGGTTGCCGGCAGCGACTGCCAAAAGAAATCGGGCCGATGCGCCTACACACACGCAGTAAGGAGGGGGCGGTGCCACGATCTAGGAAGCATCGGCTGATCTAGGAAGCATTTTTGCTCCTGCCAGCCGATTAAGGAGGCGATATCGGCCACGACTTAGGATGGCCCTACATACGACACGATTTAGAGGCAATCTAGGAGGCATCCCCACTACTCCACCCTAGATCGCCACCGATATCGTGTCGTATGTAGCCCGCTTTACAGGCTACGGTCTACAAGAGTGGTATACGGTATACCACTGTGTATTGGAATAGAGCTGTGCAATTTTATGATCCTCCACAGGCTACCGGAAATTAATTCTTTGCGCAGACAAAACTTTTCTTTAAACCGTAACGTGTATATTGTAAGAAGTATAAAACCAGACGATGGTATCACTATATTTATTGTCCACACATCTTTTTATGCGATTAACAACATTTAAAAGAGCCATAAATCAACAATAACAAATACGTTCATAACTTGTTTAACAACAACGTTCTGCGCAATTTTTGCTTTTGAAACAATATCTTTCTCTGAGCTATTAGATTGCGTTCCGCTTCGTTCGGAAACGGGAAACAATACAAGACCTTTGAAAAAGTGCTAAATTGTAAAGATAATATTATAATGCTAAACAATTTATAAAAGTGAAATATATCGAATGTAACAATATGAATTCTTCTCTACGGATAAGACAACCCGTGTGCATGTTTACCGATAGCGAAATGGCTACACGCGTCGATCGAAGCATTACTATGAAGCATTATTATAGTCAGTTACCTGTGTTGCTAGGGATGCCAGATGTACGGTTTTCGACCGGACAATCCGGTTTTCTTTATGCTAGTACGGTCACAAAATTCTTGGTAAACCGGACAATAGATTGTCCGGTACTAAAATAAATGTTTATTATTTCTACCGAACAGCACGAGCGTTTCGTAGCCAAATTTTTTAACAACGAAGCAGCGCCATATTTATTGAAAATCGTACAGTATGTTTGTAGTATTCCCATATCTAATGCTTTTGTGGAACGAATCTTCAGCGTCAAGGGAAATGTATGGACCGATGAAAGAAATCGTCTCGCGATACAAACTGTAAAAAGTGAATTGTGCGTTTTCTTTAATATAAATGTTAGTTGCAGTGTATTTAAAGATGCCATCTCAGGCAATAAGACTTTATTAAAAGCAGTCGAAGTTCTAAATATATAAAAAAGTAGAAATGACTGTAGTTTAGTAGGTAAGTTTCCAGTACACAAAGTACATTACAAAAGTACATTTAAGTTCACTTTTTAAGTTTTGTATTTTATTGTATTAAAGTACATTTTTTGTAAGAAATAAAAACAAAAACATGTCCTGGTTTTTCTTTGAACACAACTGGCATCCCTATGTGTTGCTAGCTGTAGTCGCTGTGGAGCTAGCCATGTTGACATTCTACAATCTTTAACGCTATTAGAAAACTATAAATATGAATGGGAATAACATATCTCAATATTAAAACACGTGACTTGACGTCGATTTCACACATTTTTATAGTTTTATATTAACAGGAGGTTAGCACGGAGCACTGCAGCAAACAACTCTGAGAAGGATCTGTTATCTCTCGTTGCCTCTCAGCAGTCTCTTTCTTGACTATCACGGACTTGATATAATTGAATCTCTTACGCTGCCACAACACAGCAAAGATAGCTACTAGCTTACCTAGCAAGAAACTAAATTAGAAGCGAACTACAAAGTTTATACGACACACATATTATGTCACAATAGTGTTCCGATATACACTGTGACGTCACGTATGGTGCGTAATTGAACAGTGAACCAACCAGGAACATTGAACCACCACCGATCGTGTTAAAACTTTTCTCGTAATCACCCTTCCCCTCTCCCGTAGTTAGCCGGTGGCTGCGGCTTGAGCGTAAGGTGTGACAGCGGTTTGTTTGTTTCTCGCCAAAAAACATAGAATTCTCACGTAAGTGTCTCGATTCTTATATATTTTTTTCTATTTATTAATTCTAGCACCAAAAGCTTTATGGTGTCGATATTGTTGTAGTTTTAGACGTTTTATAAGCATATTGCTTTGTGACAATTCAGCCTATAACCTATTTTTTTTTAATATTATAAGTTGAACAGTGTGTGTATTGAACAGTGAACTAGGTTCGCATAGTACACAGTGAATCGGTTCACTGTGTACCTTACGATCCTGGTTCTCTGTTCAATGATAGTGTTATGCTGAAAATCAATAATATTTTTAATTGATTTAGGATGTCAAGGCCAAGAAATATGGAAAGAAAAATTGGAAAACACAGTAAGACGATATGATGTCAGCATTACTAATGATAGAAAATGGTAGCTCCATTAGGACGGCGGCAAAAACCAGTAAATCCCTACCCTACATTGCGCCGTTACGTTAAAAATAACGTGAACATGGTGATAATATATCACTCGAACCGAAGTATGATATTAGTAAAGTGTTTGCTGAAGAACACGAACAAATATTATTAAAATACTACAAAGGCTGTGCACTAATGTTCTACGGTTTGACCATCAAATAATGTAGGAAGGTGGCGTACGAAATGGCAAAGGTTAATGGCATAAAAAGGGAAAGGGGTAAGGGATAAAATGTCAGGTTTGGAATGGTTTTGTTTCTTTAAAAAAAGACATCCGGATATTTCAGTAAAGAAACCAGAAGCTGTAAGTCTCGCACAAGCTACCACCTCATTCGATCGGAAAGCTGTGGCAATATTTAAAAGATCGTCTAAATAAAACTAGAACCCGATATGGCTAATGTGAAACTAAGTGACATTAAAATGATACTCCGTCCTCTTTTTGTGTCAGGTACAAAACGTCTGATTAAATATTCCTTCCATCGATCACTAATATTCTTTATTAGTGATCGATGATTCCTTCAATATAAACTTATCTTTACTAAATATGGCGTAAATATTTACTTTGACGCATTTTGATGTATTTTTTTCGTGATTCTTTAATTAGTCGGTAAATTATTGAAGACTGTTAATGATACTATTTGAGGAAGGCTGATTGTTAATTTTATCCAGAGGTTGATATGATAACTTAGCGTCATTACGAAACATATATAATTTGAAATTATAGCTATGTTATGTGTATATGTTATGTTAATTTTTTGTTTACCCAGTTCTTGCTTGAACTGGTAGGTAATTAAATGAAGGCTGATTTTTATTATTAATATGGGGTATCTATATAGTTTTCTCATCTGGTTGGGTTCTATAAATATATAATTATAAATGAAAATGAAAAGATAAATATACATAAATATCAATAACATAAAATAAATATAAAAGTACATAAATAAGTAAAAGCCCAACCAGATGGAGGCCCTCGGCAGGGGAGACCAAACGGCCGAGGGTTAGGGGGAAAGGGAAAGAAACCGGCGGACGATGCGGGCGGTATCGAGGAGCACCGCCTTCTGCATTTGAACCTGGAGCGGTCCGCCACGTAGTCCCAGCCGCCTCAGATGACCCGAGAGGCTGACTGGGATTAGCCCGTCTGCAGAGACGACTACAGGAATAATTTCGGTCGGCAGACCACCCCACATGTCGGTCACCTCGTGAGCCAGGTCCAGATATTTTGTTTTCTTGTCTGTTTCGGCTTTCACGAGGTTCTCGTCATACGGAATGGTAATGTCGACCAAAAATATCCTTGACTGTGCCCGGTCCATCAGCACAATATCAGGTTTATTCGCAAGAATAGTCCTGTCTGTGATGATGGCCCGGTCCCAATAGAGCCTGGCGCGATCATTTTCGAGCACGGCTTCCGGCAAGTACTTGTAATACGGCAATTTCCGATCCACGAGACCGTATTTCAGAGCGAGCTCCTGGTGTAGAATTCTGGCTACTAGGTTGTGCCTGTGCAAGTACTCAGAGTTAGAAAGCGCCGAACAACCGGAGATAACATGCCTAAGTGACTCACCGGGATGGCGACAAGCTCGACAGATGTCGACGGTGCCATCCTTTACGATGTATCTCCGATAGTTGTTGGTCTTAATAACCTGATCCTGAATTGCACAGACAAAACCCTCGGTTTCCCCGAAGAGATCACCAAAGCGTAGCCAGTGGAGGGAGGCTACTGTGTCTACGAAAGGCTCATGTAGAGCCTTGTAGAACCTCCCGTGGAGCTCCTTCTCCTTCCATACGGTCTCCCGGTCGGAAATGCTCTGCACTGCCGGGTCTTGCCATTGCTCGTTGGCTAAGGATAGAGGGATAAGTCCTTTATCACAAGAAATGACGTCCTTATAGAATGGATCATCCGATCTCGCAAGGAAGTAATCACGGAGGCTGCACACTTCGCGATTATGCATGGTGAGCGCGCTCAAGAAGCCACGACCACCATGCTTCCGCGGCAAGTACAGCCTCATTACCGACGATCTCGGATGATGCATCCTATGGGACGTCATGGTAGTGCGGACTTTTCTATCCAGGGCGTTAAGTTCAGTCTGAGTCCACCTGAGTATGCCAAAGGTATACATGAGGACAGGCATGACCCAACCGTTATATGCGTGTGCCTTATTCACACCGGACAAAAGGCTGTTAAGCACTTTGGTCAAGCGTGCATAAAACACGTCGCAAACTGACTGTTTCATACCAGCCTCATCGATACCGATGTTCTGTGACATACCCAGGTATCGGTATGTTTCAGCCTCGGAAAGGGTTCTTAAGTTGACGGGCATAGATAAGTCTATGCCCTCAGAGTTAGCAACCCTTCCCCTTTCAACATGGAGGACCGCACACTTATCCGTCCCCAGCTCCATTCTAATAGAATTGCTAAATTCACACGTGATGTTTAGCAATTCCATAAGATGGGAGCGACTGGAGGCGAATAATTTGAGGTCATCCATGTAGAAAAGGTGGGTCACTTTTGTACCTCCTTTCCGAAGCTGAAATCCCTTCCCGGAGCCCTCCAGTAAAGTACTGAGAGGGTTCAAAGAGAGGCAGAACCAGATTGGACTCAGACAGTCGCCCTGGAATATACCCCTTCTTATTCTTATGCGGCTTTCCGCAGCCGTCATCCGCTCGCCTAGATGACAGAGGATCGTACTCCACTGCCCCATACACTGCTCGAGGAAGTCTCGAACTGTATAGTGAATCTTGTACAGCTCGAGGACCCTCTTTAGCCATGTATGGGGCACCGAGTCAAATGCCTTTCTGTAATCTATCCAGGCGGCGGAGAAGTTCCGACGGTTGCGTTTCACCACTTTGCCAATGACCGCGTCAATGAGGAGTGGTTCCTTGGTTCCACGACCGCCGCCCCGACATCCATTTTGAGCGCGCGACATCACCTGATTTAAGTCCAGGTGACGAGCGATTCTTGCGCTCAAAATGGATGTTAGTGTCTTGTATATGGTCGGTAGACACGTGATGGGGCGGTATTTGCTCGGGTCTGTGGCACCCTGATCTTTAGGAACCAAATGAGTGATCCCAGTAGTGAAGAGGCTTGGGAGCGACTTCTGGTTGAGAGCCTCTTGAAACTGTCGGGCGAGCACAGAGTGACACACCATGAACCCCTTCAGCCAGTAGTGATGCAGCCCGTCAAGCCCCGGACTTTTCCAGTTCGGGGCCCTACGGACCGCCTCAGCTACGTCATCCGGCGTTATGATGACGGGGTCCATGGGCGTAATACTCGCACACTGACTCGCCACAACTTCCGTCCAAGGGCCCTCGTTGTGGTTTACGGGCTCTGACCACAGGCTGCGCCAGAATGCGACCATGTCGGCCTGATTTGGTGCAGGGCCCGTTCCACTTACTATTGGTCGCTCCAATGATTTATAGAGCCTCTTCTGATCACTCTGGAAGAGACGATTCTGGTTGAACCGTGTCGACCTCTCGGTATATCGCCGAATCCGCTTTCCCCAAGCAGCTATTCTTTGCTTCAGGTCGTCTATGCGCTCCGTCAGTTTTTGCATTATATCCGGCTGGGACAAACTAACATTTGTCCCAGCAAACGCCATCCTGACGGTGCGCACAATCCTTGGCCTGGTATTGTCTGACCTGAAGCATATCAGTCTGCCGATGAGGGCCCTAGCCTTTGCGATACGTTCTTCAATTCTTATTCTCCAGGCTGGGATAGCACTACTTTGTCCAGGAGCGCGTCCAGCCGTGGAAAGTTTGGCACCTATAATACGGCAGACTGCCAGTGCGGCGCCAAAAAGAATTGAGTCCGTATCGCAAAGGTCCCGGCTGGCTTCCAAATAGGTAACCAGCATTGGGTTCAGAGCCCTCACGACAGCCCGATTCCGCTTGCTTAGGGCTAAGCGGGGAAGTCGCGGTCGATTTTCGAGAGTCGTACTGCGCGTTTCCACAATCGCCTCTTCCAATGTACTCCTCATTTGCTCTAGTTCCAGGGCGACTGTTCCATCATCGTTTGAATCAACCACAACTGGCGTATTCACGGCGGCATCCACATTTGCCGTTTGCTCAGCAAGTTGTGGCGCCGCATCCTCAGCCGCAGCATTTTCACCCGATGAAGGAACAGCCTCACGTCGTAGCCGTTCGAGTTCGGTGACATCAAATGTATTTGAGCGCAAGATATACCGAACTCGGTCTGCCAGGTTTTGCTCGGTGACGGTTACAGATGGCTCCAGCTCAGCAAAAAGTCGATGCATCCTTGCCCGATACGCAAAACCTCCAGTTTCTCCCCCCTTTCGCCCTAAAATTAATTTTTTAATTTAATTATTAATTATTATTATTATTACCACAGAGAAAGCACTGAAAACCAATTTTTTTTTGTAATTAGAAGTAATATTTTTTTATTTTACAACAAAAATAAAAGACGATTATCAAAAATTTTATGGTGTCTTTTCACAAATAAGAATTTTTACTGGTAACGAAATTGTGGTTCACTGTTGAAATGCAGGTGGTTCAGTGTATACTACCTATAGTACACAGTGAGCCAATTTTTATTTTATTTTTAAACTTTATTTACGGTCTTTATTCGTTTCTCTGGCTTTCTGTAACCTGAATATGAGAAACTGTATAAAATTGCCTAAACCATGACACCAAAACGAAATTCTTAACTTTAATTTCTAACAAGTTATATGACTTAGAAAAAAGTTTGATTCACTGTTCAACAACGCACCCTACTTATTTATGACGTCATATTATATTTCCCTAGATTAATGCAGCAGTATACTGGCAGTCCGTAACGGAACGAATTTTTCACCAGGGAAAGCACTGAACAGTGCTCGCAGTGTATATCGGAACACGGCCAATATAGACTAATAGTATCCAAGCATGTTTATTAACATGTCAGATATTGTTGAGGCTAAGTATATCCTCGCATATCGTCACAGATAGTGTAGTGTGCCTAATTATAGAGTACTTACCTAAATACTTTGCACAGGCTGCATTGAGTGGTTTGACAAATGTCACAAGTCACGTATGTATGTTGATACTTGCACTTGTAATCTAACCGTGATTGAAAAAGTAAATTATCTTGCGTTAACTATAACGCCAATAAAATTGCATAGGGTACGTTTTTTACTAGATATAAAGACTAACCACCACCACATGATGGTAAGTGAATTCTGCAGCTTCGACTTCAAACAAATTAGGTCACAGAGCCTATAGCTAAATTATACCGGAACACAGTATACATTAATCGGTAGCAGAATTAGATAAAGAAGCCCACCCCACAATCTTGCAGTTAATTCTATCACAACTATTGATGAAGACTTACCACCCTTCGTATTCTTCATCATACCAATCGTGCCCCCAGTGTAAATAACTAGCACTCTTCTCTCGTTCACAGTCGACAGACTCTGCACAGAACTCATTTTTCTGAGCTCGAGATAACTTCTAGACTTCCTAAATTTTGCTGTCACCCTTGCATATCTATTGTTTTCGTTTGTTGACACATCACTGTTTTTCAAAATTATTTCATTTGTATCGTTGGCATTTCGTTCCGAAACTCCGTTTGCATGTTCCATTTTTAAACTCGTCAAAATTTAAAATAACTTTTACATTTACGAACGTGTTATTTTATCATCGCTCCGCTAGAGCGCAAGTATAAGGCGTAGCTGCCTGCGCGACATTGAATCGCCGACTGAAGCTTTCGGATTATTCAAAGTACTCTGTGACTGAAGCAATATATGCGACAGCGAGTGATGCATAGGAAATCCGAATGTAGATCAATGATATTGTGGTTTAATAAAAAGAATTTAAACAACACACATTGATCGTAAGCTGTGATGAGAAGTGCATCTAGCATTTCCGGTTTCCGCTACCGTTACAGCCTATTAAAGTCCATTGCTGAACATATGAATAGAAACAGAAACTTTTTTATTCAATATAGATTATAAATAATACTTATAGAAAGTCACTTTTTTAATTTACCACTAGTTTGGCTCGGAAATACCTCCGTCCTGGGAAGAACCACCAAGAAACCCAGCGGGACTCTTTTTTTAAAATAATAGCTTACAATCATGTATGTTATAAATTACAATTAAAAAGACATAACAAATTAGAAACAGTTTGGCAGCGATCACCCTTACCAGGGGTTATTTTCATTTATCATCCATAAATTCCTCAATATTGTAATAACCCTTTTAATACGAACTTGAACATTGTGCAGGTCAAATTTCGTATATTTTCTGAGATTTTGATGTAAAAGCACAACACCCCAAGAATGAATTACTGACTCGATGGAGTCGAGTAACGGGTACTAACTTGTGTGTATTCCTAGGATTTACAGAATAAATATCACTTACCTATTTTTGGTAATCTACTTTTATTTTTGTGTGCCAAAGTATATTACATTTTAAATAATATATTGAGAGGCCAAAGTTAATCCACAAATTTATTTAAATTTTCGTCTGAGCAACTCTTTAGGTTTTAAATGTCCCCATAGCAAAATACCCGTAGAATACTATAATACACAATAGAATCTGTCAACTTTATTTTGTACCGAGTTCGGCGTCGCCGGGAGCACACATACATGCGATTACGTCGTATTATCAGTTAGGTAATCACTACTACAAACCCGATTCGCTGTGTTGACAGACGGATTTTAATACATATTTGTTTGTGCAATTTGGCATTTTGTAAATAATTTGCATGCGAAATTTGGAAACGATTGTAACGTCAAAACACATCTCGTGTTGACATTTATAGGTGTGAATTGACGTCTTGTGGCATTTTAGGCTACACGGGCTCCGCCCACATCCCCGTTCTATTTTGTATGTATTATAGTATTCTATGATAATACCATACGACATTATGCTATGGAAATAGCTAAAGTACATACATAGATTTCCTCATTAGGATGGATATTTTCTATAGTTGTCGAGCAAGCAGGATGGCCATCATAGTCTTTTATTTTTAGTCGTTATTAGAAAGATGCTGTCCATCTTGGTCATAGTCATGAAATTAGTGTCTTGTCATCGGTCCATAATTTTAATAATTGATTCCACTACCACGTAAAGGGGAGGTGGGAAGGGACTTCAGCCACCTCCACTCACCAAGCAAAACGCAAAGGTAAATCTCTACTTTACGCTGGTATTCTGTGTGGGTGTAGTACCACTCCGGTTCGAGCCGGCCCATTCGTGCGACATCAAAAGTTGCCGCGTTGTTCTACCACTGGTTTCCAGAGATTCCTAAAGTGGTTTCCGAGGAAACTAGGAAGTCCACAGTACTTATCCACTTATTTGTGCGCTCGGTTGTCACTTTATTCTTTATAAAAAATCGTTTTAAATCTGGGCGGCCTGTGGTCAGTTGTGGAACGTTTATCAAGCGCTAACTTTTTTACTGTTAATTATTTTATTGACAGTCTGATAGGTTATAATGCGCTCACCAAAATGTATGGAAGAATACTAGATCTTTATAAAATTATCTACGTTTAAAGTATCAATTGAATAAACAAAGAGAAGCTGTTCTCTACACAATGGTAAAACGAACTCAAGTAGACTAAGCTAAGCTAATTCCTACTTTACTTTTCCGGTTTGATCCATACAATTTCAAATTTGAACATATGTAGATATATCCTCTTCCCTAATAATCTCACTACTTTATTAAAATGACGTAAGATAGATGATGGATTAACCCATCTACGTGCTAAGCCTTAATTTCGTACCCAAAAGAATGAATTATGTTGAAGCTTTCGAAAATGGAAATATTTTAGGAAAATGTCAGAAATATTTTAAAATCGGATCGTATTTCGGATAATTCATATTTCTAGATAGATGTCTTAAAAAGTTTCATACTTAATTTCCAGACCGCTGACTAGGTGCCGCAATCAGTACGTATCCGACGTTACAGTTCGTAGCCAGGTGTAATAAATTTTATTGACACATAGATTTAACAAATGTATGCTCGTAGAACAGTGAGCTAAACAATGTTCAAAAAAGATACACAAATATTTTCTGTTGGACCTCAAACTAGAATAATCTTGAGGTCGAAATAGATAACAGTATATTATAAGATAATATAAATAGAAATAGATAACAGGAACTTGACTTTGACACTGCCATCAAATCTACACTAACTTCAGTGTTATTGAATGAGCGCAGTGCACATCGCGATAATTTATTTTAAGTTTTAACAATATACCACTTTATTTCTTTTTACTGAGGAACAACGAAAATCGAATACAGGTTTGTTGAATACCTAAGAGCAATTACATACAAACGTGGAATACCATTTCAGTCCCGCAAGGTTGTAGGCGCAGGCATAGATGAACTTAAGTACCTATAGTGAAAAAGCGAAGGCCGCAAGACCATCCGCTACTGAGTGCAACACCAAAGCAGCACATTAGTGGTATGTTCCAAAATAGAACCCAGTGTACTGTCCAATGCAAATGACGTCATGAATCGACGCTATACTGGTGATTCGTTCCAAAACATAGGACAGTATATGACGTCATACATTTGCGCCATATTGGAAAAGTGTTGGCGATTATTTTGTCATTTTGTGCTCCAAAAATCAATATAATCTCCTAATGGAGATACCAGCAATTATTCTATAATTTTTTGTATTTGAATAAATAAAAGCAAATTCTGGTTTGCTTCATTCAACGCTGTTTTATTAACAACAACATTGTTTTATTATGGCCGGGCATCCGATGCAATATGGCGTCGGCACGCCAGTACAATATAGTGTCAATTGATGACGTCATTTAGTATTCGGCAGTATACTGAAAACGTTTCGGAACATACTCTAGGTAACATCGTACTAATTTTAACGAATATACTCACTTAAGAGTGACATGTCATACCATAGCTGTCGTTAGGGTCAGTTCACACAGATACGCGATGCGACGCGACGATGCATGAAGTGACCAGTGGTTTGGAACAGCATACGCGCCGCCGCGAGACGCATCGCGACGTCGCGTCGTGTTGTTCTTTCTTCATATCTTAAGGAATTATCTTTAAGATACTTTGATCATGGAGCAACAAAATCCGTTGGTGGTGGAGGCGGGTGCTTACTCCCCGGTTGGGGATGCGGATACCAGGAGACGTCTCAAGAACGTCCTTCTAGACCCCGACGACGAGATCACCTCCAAGAATACGTTAATCCCGTCCACCCCCCTCCTTCGGAGAGGGAACCCGTATTGACACAACACATACACATTCAGACATTACACTAGTACAGAACGCTGGGGCACACCGCGCTTGACGGCGAGCGCGAAGTCATATACATAACCAGTATAAGAGGTTCATCAACCGCGATACGGTGCGTTTTTAGTTGCGACCCGTTCCCCTCATTACGATTGTGGATCAAGCCGAGGTTCGTACCTCCTTCAGAGGGGACCTTGAATTACATCGAGCCCCGTCCTGGCTTGAGGAGCCTCACTCCAAGAGCAGGAATCGATTCGAAAACGCCCCAATTTTCGAATTATCTCGTCAAAATGTGTGTTATCTTTTCGTGTTGTATATAAAATTATATTTTGTATCACTATATTAAACCATAACAATATATAGTATATTATTATTAGGTATTTAATTTATATAAATAAAGTTAAATATATATAAGATTATAAAGTTAACATAACAAGATGTCATAGGTTTATATATTACTAAGTTATCTATATAATTGTGTATTATTGTGTCCAATATTAGAAGTTCATTGCTATGTAAAAGAGCGCCTCTCGCCATCAAACGTAAAAGTTTGACGAGTTTAGAATTAAGTAACACCACTGTATTATAAATTCAAAACTATCTTAAAAAGTGCGCGTCGCGTCACGTCCCCTTACTGATCCTAAGAGGCGATTTAGTAATCTACATATTTATTACTGTTTTTCAGCCTATGAAGGTCAACCGCGTGACATGTGTCCTCTGGTCACTGCAGGCAGGATTTGCCTTTATCATCACTCTTGGTAGGCAAATTGACGATCGCATAAATATGTTATGCACCTTTTACGCTGCTGCCCGTCACCGCTCTGGGTATTTTATTGATGGCTGCCATTTATCGAAAACTATAAGATTGATTGACATTTTCTATAGTCGCCTCTTACAGTATATTCTCGTTTAAAACTCGACTCGACTTGCTGAACTGAGTAAACGGCGCAAATGTGAGTGTGACTATATATTTGTGTCATTTTATGTAGAGACTATCGCCCCTGGAGTCCACGCATGGGAAACTTTCATATGGAACTATACCCGCAACTGATTGTCGCCGAAGTATTGACCTTTTTCTTGCCCAAAGGTTATATAGCCATATAGCGAGACAATGCAGCCAGCGCACTTGGTACTGTAACTCGGGGAATATGACTGCGTAATATAGATATTTTAATGTTTTGGGTAATAAATATAGATATTACAATATGTACATATTATAGGTCCCAAATGTTGTTTAATTTGTGTCCATTTAAAGCTACTGTTTTTTAGCGTTTTAACTCTATTAAACAAATGTTGTACAGCGTTTTGTGCTACTTGGATAAGTTTGAGGACTCTAACACTAAAACAGATAACCTGGTACGTAATTTTGGATTCATAAATATATTATATTACCTAACTTTGTTTTTTATAGCATTGAGAAGGTAACCAACGAGCACACAGTCCACCTGATGGTAAGTGGATGCTGTGGCCCATAGACATCCACATTTATCCTCAATTAAGAATCAAAATGCAAATTCGTTGTCACCCCTGAAGACTAAGATGGAATACCTCGATTCTAGTAAAAAGGGTCTCCGGTTCTCTACACACGCCATACGAAACACAGCAGCATTACGCTCGTATTCTGTGAGAGCGTGGTCCTCCCCAGGTCGAGCCGTTCCACGTAAAAAATTTGTGTTTCGGACATACATTTTTTTAATCGAAACATTACCCTTCCACTAATATTTTCTCTTATAGCAGAGAATTGTTTTACATAAATACGTAAATGGACAAACATTCAGACTCGAAACAATCATTCGTAGACACACTTGTTTCGTGCGGGATCTGAAAATATCTATCTAAAAAATGTACGGTGTTTATCGATCAAATTCTCGATCATAAATTGCACAAAGACAAACATTCGAATAAGTTCGTATCTGCGGTTTTCAACGCCGCAACTCAGTGCTAAGCAACAACGCTATGCAGCGGCCACGTTAAAGGGATTGTAAAAAAAAGTCAAACAAACCTTGAATCGGATCACTTAATAACGCAGATAAATAATAACCCATTTCGAAAATTACAATCCACACCGCTAACTATAACGCAGCAATACTTTTATAAAAACCTCAAACTGGGTTTTATGTTATAACTGAAAGAATAAAGCAGGACATGAGAAATGTGAGTTCGACTCGCACCCTGAGAGTTACACCATAATTCACGTAAGTTCACATGTGCTCAGTGTTGAGTGAGAGTACAAAACAAATAAGCGTTCAAACTCCCCCCACTTGTTCAAGTATTTTAAAGTTAGGTACATACTTTAGCAGCACAAGCAGCTAGCTCAGATCATTCCACATATTATATTCGTTGCCTTTATTCTGTCCGTCGCGTCGTGGTAATTCTATTAGTAAAAGCAAAGGTGACGTTTCAGCGAGGCTGCCATATCCATGTCGCATCGTGGTGGACGAGATTGCATATACTCGTATTTGCAGACTTCATTCATTTTAACCATTGAGTTATATGTACTACGTAGGTACTAGAGAAGCTATTCCAAACAAAAAATGTGCACTACTCTGTATCCGCACATGCGCAGTTGATATAAACGCGCGAAAATTGTCATAATAAATAGGTAATTGTTTATTAGCAGTGTATTGTTAATCGATTACATTTTTTTTAATTTTCGTTTATTTTGCATATGTGCTAAATTAATATAAATTATTATTTCGCCGCTCCGCACCGCATGAATATCGAAGCCACAATAACAGGTGTACGGATTGCAGTACAGTTCAGTTGAACATAGTGAGTGTTCGGAATGCCATATCTAGTGCGTAATACATATATATAGATGATTTTGACTTGTTAAAAATATTCTCTCATACATCATCTATATCACAATCGATACTTCAACTGCAAATGTATTTTAGTAAACTCAAAAAATATTTTCATGTGATATGACTACAAATTAACACAATCATCACCCCTACGATTTTCATGATGTCTTCTCGGATTCCGCCTACATTTTACGCTTGACTCGCCAGGCGAGTCGCCGGCACTGCAATATAAATTGATCGACTCGCCACGCGAGTTCACTGGCACTACGTAAGGGTAAATTCTATGTTTTGTAATTTTTGTGGCCGTTACAGTGTATGTACTTAACGTGTTTACGCAATTAAAAAGTGTTTCCGGACTATTCGGCTTGTAAAAATGGCAAAAAACTCTTTGGATAAAATAAAAAGTAAGTTTGTTTCGTAATTTGAGCAGTGGTTGTCAACCTTTTAAATTGTGGTTATTGTTAAGGTTATATTTTGAATTTCTAATACTTGTGAATAGAAAATTTTACCCCGAAATAATTTAATACGGGCTTTCAGTTTTAAGAATATGGTATCAGATTAAAATGTATTATTTTGGGTCGGCCTTAGTAATCTGCTGCACGATTTAAGTGACTATTTTAGCCTTAGTTGACAGGCAATGATGCTATTGATTACCATTTAGCTGCTTTTTATGCCGGAAATCTTTATTTTTCGAGATATCGATAGTTAAAGTTTTGAGGTTATATCGAGTTGGCTAGACATCCGGTACTTGATTTTGATTAATTAAATTACATATAACGAAACGCAAATATTATGTCAGTTTGTTTTTTTAACACAGATACACTCATAAAAAAGTTAATCACTCAGACCCAAACAATCCATTTGTGGCTGGAGATGGGACTTATATACAACAAATTGAGTTGCAATGGAGAGCAGTCAAGGTCATCAAAACACGGGAGTCCAGTAAACGTAAGCCAGGTCACAAAGGTAGAGAACAGATAAACGCATGCGATGACGAAAGGGTCGATATTGAAAACAAAGTTTACAGAAGTTTACTAGAGTAGGCAACGACGTCACAAGTATGAATACAAGACGAAATATTTAGTTGCAAGTGCATTCTTGGAGTGCGATTTAACATTAGCCAACGAGAGCTTTGTAAAAAACAATGTTATCCGTGCTTTTTTTCTTCAAATACAACGGCGCGCCGGTGTTTTTTTTGTCGGCTGTTTTATCAATGCCGACCCTTTTTTTATTTATTTTCAACCCTATTACAAAGATACAAGATTTATAATATGGCTGCTAGATATGTTATCTCAAATATTACGATAACTTTGTATTTCTAAAGCTTGTTTTAAAAAAAAATAATGTCTTGATAGTTCTTCCTAGGACAGAGGCTTTATTCCAAACTGGTGGTATATCAATACGTAATCAAACAAGAGTGACTTTCGATAAGTAACACATAAACACTCACGCCTGTCACCCAGAGAGGTAGGCAGAGACTACGGACTTCCATTTGGCACGATCCTAATTATTCTAATGAAACTAGTTTGTTGTATATTAGTTCCATATCACAAGTATGTAGGTAGTCCATGCTACTATGTTCACGTCGTTGTCTAACATGTCAAAGGTTGAGGATCTATGTCAGGGAACTCGCCTAGCGAGTTCAAGGCATTGCAGAATAGTTTGTTTCCTTTCAAATTTAAACGGGGTCTCCACACCCGGCCCACCACGTAAATCTTTAGTTTAGCATATATTTAGTCTAAACTATAATTTTAAGCAGAAAATACGGATGCATTTTGGAAATATTAGTGAAAAACACTGAACTCGCCAGACGAGTCGTCGGTACTGGAATAAGATTTACGTGAACTCTCCGGGCGAGTCGGTGGCACTGAATGTGTTAATATTTTTTATTACTATTTGATGGACCTGAGCGGATGCTGTGACCCATAGACATCTACATCTATGCTCGTTATCCTCGATTACGAATCAAAATGCAGATGTGTTGCCACATCTGAGGACTAAAACGGAATGCCTAGTTTCCTGTAAAAAAAGGTCTACCCAGTTGCACACATACCACCACGCAAAACACAGCGGCACTTATAGCGCTATTTTCGCTGGTATGCTATGAGGGCGTGGTCCTTTCCAGGTCGAGCCGACCCATTCGTTTTACAACCATAATCTACACATGTAAATTGCTACCTTTACTTGCTGAAGACTTCGCTTCTTGCTAAAGTTCATAATTCTAAATCAACAGAGAATATATTGATGAGTTTGCGAGTATCAAACATGTGGCAGTATCATATGATGGCGTTGACTTTATACCTCATCTAGTTTCTGAAAAAATAATCTTGACAGACGACCAGGCGGACAGACATACTATTTTCTTTTTGAGGTACAGAAATTTTTTTCAAATAAAACACTATTTCCTTTTAAATGCTAATATTTATTTATTATTTTTCATAGTTCTATTTAAAAGTACTTATATTTCAAGTTTAATCTGTAATGAAAATTAAAAAAAAACGAGCACTTAAAGTCTTGCGGTACCTAGCGCAAAAAAACGATAATGTCCTTAACTAAAAAAAAAAAAGAAACAGACGATAAAATTAAAATTACTTCTACTACTGACTTCTTGAATATTTTTAAACTTATAGTGGATTCTTACAACATTACGCTATTACGCATACCTACAATATGTTTACTCACATTTAGATTAAAATGGAAAGTATATTTCACACTATAGTAATTTATACTATCAAGAAAGTTCAGGCTCTTATTATCGTTAAGGCCTAACAGGCTTTGTGAAAATGTTAGCAATATAGCGATTTGCGGCGACTTTATAAACAAAACCCCACAAACAATGTGAGATATCAAGAGGTTTATACGCATAATACATGAATATGTTGTGATCCAAAAAATGCGAAATGCTGGACAGATCGCTAGTTATAATCTCAAACTTTTCACCAACGAGCTTAGTCATTTCAATACTCTAAGTGTTAATAAAGATTCAATCTAAAAAAAAATTACTTTTTTCCTATGCTAATAAAGACATTAATTGCTTAGATAGCACGCAATATGCAGCATAATGACCATTGGCAGTACCTATCGGGCACGCATAGTATTAAAGGCATATATATGTATTAATATATGTTGTCATTGTTTATCCCACCGTCTTAGAAGTTAATGGAATCTACATTAACAAAGCAGAACTTTTTTGAGACAGTGTGCTTCTTCCTTTGGCCGATTTGCTTCTTTCCTTTAGCCACCTGTAAATATAAATGACACTCAATAGGTAATAATTTGCAGTTATTTGAAGAATATTATTAAATGAACATCCTAAGTAGATGTAAAAAAAATACTATTGGTTAAAGATATATAAAATGTGACCGTATTCCTCCAAAATAATAATAATGTAAAAAATGGCCAAGATGTTCGGGGTTGGGGTTATAGTTTTGGATTTATGGATTGGTTGAAAGTATACAGTAGACTATTTATAACTAAATTCAACAAGCAACCGAACAATTTTTGTCATTATAAAGAGTTTCGGTTAAGAGGGACGAGTAGAAAATAACAAATAAAGAAAGAATTACTACACTAAGTCAGTTTGAGTCCACAGGCTCTAACGCGTGTTGCTAATAACGAGTTAGTGAGTCTCTTCAGGTACATAGTACTTATTTATTACTTCAATTCCTACTACTTTGTTATTTGTAAAATAGTGATTATTGTCACAAATTGACCAACTATAAGGCTGATAACGATGATGATTTAGATTTCACAAGACGAGGTACAAAAATTAATAAAATAAAGTTATCTGTTGACAAACCACACATTTGAACCGAACAAACTCTTTGTCATTCGAACACACACACATACAGCGAAGTGCATAACTTGCTACCATCTGTGCTTCCATCCAATTACAATGTCATCAAAGCAAGAGTGAATAGTTTTTTGTTAACCAAAATCAGTGCTTAATATAAGCTTTACTGTCTTCGAAATCATCACTACTTACCATCAGGTGGGGATAGCAGTCAAGAACTGGCCTTAAAAGTTTAAAAAAAAAGTATTAAAAAACTTATCTTCAGGCCTTCGCCTATACATATCAATGAAGGGATGAAATAAACACATACCTCAAAATCTATAGGCAAGTAAAGCTGTTGTTGTCAGATATCTTATAAATTCTACCAACAAATTATCAATGTCACCAACATTACAAATTACAAAAATATTATACCCACCAATGACAGAACTTTCCTTTGTGCTAATAGCATGGCCATCAAATCCTCTGGCAAGCGTTCCAATGTAACTTCCAATGAAGGCAATGCTTTCTTTACATTTGCTGCAGATGACACTTTCAAGGTTGGTAATGCCTCAGGTGATGTGATATCTGATAGGGGCATCTAAAAATTATATGCTTCATTGTGCCAACACATTTTATTTTGCAGGTAAATAAGAATTTTTTATATACAGTGGATCGCCAGTAGCCAGACAAACATTTTGCAAGGCGGTGTCGAACTAATGAATTTGTCGGATTATAGAGTACCTACTGCTTAAGACCCTTACAGTCCGGAATTTTTTACAAAGGAGTACCTTGTAATCCGACAAATTACAGATTCAATGATAAGATTCTATATGTTATATATATGTACTCTGAAGTACAAATCATACTTCATTACGTCAAATACAAACTAAGCAATCAAAATCAAAACAATACCCTACGCGTCGAGCACAATAGCGGTACTCTACACTATAATTTATTATAGCGTAATATGGATAGAGAAAATTACTTTATAGTCCCACATTTTTCTTAAATCTAGTGCATTTTTATTGGTATTCTCATTTTATTAGACTAGATACTGACTTGATTACATTAGTAATTAGCAAAGCCATAAAAAATCACTAAACTTATGATCGAAGTTTAACTAGTTTGATATTTTTTTATATAGTCGCAGTGACAAACAAACTTCCAGCTCACCAGATGGTAAGTGGCTATTGCAGCCCATGGTCACCTGCATTCAACTTTAAATAAAGGAGGCTACAGGTGTGTTGTCCATGACTAAGTTAAAATCCGTAATTTGGTAAATATGGCTCTCTATTCCTTTCAGACAGGAACACAGCAGTTTGGGCGCTGCTAATTGGCGGTAGCAGTAGATAGGATGGTGGTACCTACCCCTCATAGCCGATTTACAATTGGACAAGTACAGTAGCGAGTTTAGTTCAAGGGTAGTTGACAGTAAACGGTTAAGTGGACAGTAGCGTTGAATGTCTCCGTGACGAGTTTAGTTGAAAAAGTATAATTATTTTCTATTTTGGGGGGGAGGTCAAAAGAGAACATGTTACGTCCTGTCTATTTATGCACTGAACTAAACTCGCTCCTTCACAAAGGGTGACGAGTTTAGTTATGGGTGGCGGGAGAGGTGCAGGAGGACAGCACTTCGCAGTTAACTCGCCAAAAAATAGACCGGCCAGCGATCCCGTTCAACTTAATTGTTAACTTGCTACTTAACTCGCTAATTGCCGGTCAAACGAGATTTTCTACCTAACTCGCCAGGTTCGCAAGTTAACTCACTACTGTATTTGTCAAAGTGTAAATCGGTCTTTAGACAGAACAGCAGTCCTTACACCTATTTTTTTATAGAATAAAGGTGACAAACGAGCACACATTCCACCCGATGGTAAGTGGATGCTGTGACCGATAGACATCTATCCTCGACTAAGAATAAATATGTAGATGCGTTTTCCCTTCTAAGGACTAAGACGTCATTCCTCATTTCCAGTAAAAAGGATATTCGGTACCCTACACTCACCATACGAAATAAAGCGATATTAAGCTGCTATTTTACAGTGGTATACTGTGAGTGGTTCTTTTCCAGATTGAGCCGACCTATTTGTGCTTCAATCTAATATACCTACAGCATTACTCTACCATTATTTTTTAAGTCTTTTATTTATAAAATTATCAAATTGTAACTATGAAGATGTGTAATGTTTTTTTTTTGTGAGACCAGATGGTCATAACTCGTTGGTGAAATGTTTTTTTTTTAATATTTTCTACACCTAAAAACTTTATAGGAAGTATTTATCCCTAAAAAGCCGAAACACATAAGAACACAAAATTAAAAGCGTTTCAGTATGACAGTAACCACAAAAAAAGCAAAATAACAATTCATAACTAGGCACAGACTCTCTCATTTCTAAGAGGATTGTATGAGCACTTGTTTTTTTGAAGTGTCAGACATACTGATTCCCTTAAAATGTTTTCCTTCACTGCTATGCATGTATTGATAAATTGCAATATTATTATTTTTAACTCAGCCGTGGTCGTGAGGCTAAACACTCGCCATAAATTTCACAACCTGGGTTCAATGCATGCAGCCACCAATGAAATCGTTTATTGCAATTAAAGTGCTTATTTACCACATACCTGCATGTCTGAGAAATAAAAAAATACTTCATAGACATGTGAAGTCCGCCAATATGTATTCGGGCAGCGCGGTGGACTAAGGGAATCAGGAATTAGGGTAGGTCTGTGCCCAGGATACCCACTGGGACATATATATGAACTCACTGTGTTTCTGTGTTTTTTTGTGTGTGCATGAATAAATCAAAAAAATTATAATAGATTCAAATATAAATACCACAGCGCGTCCATTTGTTTGGGACACAAATGCACTCATCAAATGCTTTGGCAACCTTTCTATTGCAACTTCCAATAATGGCATCGGTGAGTGCTTTATGATTTTTCGTCGCAACAACATTGCAACGGTAGTCATATTTAATGCAGGCAGAGACTGGAGTAATGCAAAGTCTTGTTTCTAAAATAAAGAAAAAATTAAAATACAAAAGAGTGATACTGTTTGTTGCATATTTACCAAGCAAAAGAGCTGTATAAAAAAACAATAAACTTTCTATGAATAAAGGATACAATTAAAATACAAGATATAATATATAAATAAAGCGAGTGAGGGCAATGAAAAGACGGTTTTAATTAGTGCAAGATTATTCAATTTATAGACTATGTAATTTTAATAGATAATGCCAACTGAATATCTGGCTCAAAGGATCAAAAATGTATGTAATGAAAATATGCAATTCAAGCCAAACTTGCGAACATACGAAAACGAATTGATGCAGAATTATGGACGACAATAAAACTGTACATAAATTGGTAAAGAAAGGGATAATGGAGGGGAAGAGGGTGAGGGAGGGCAATTCAAAATAAGGAAAAATGAAAATTACCTTTTAAATACCATGCAACTGTGTAGTGATCGAAACTATCAGAGACGTATACATGTAAGGGAAAGGAATAAGAAGTAAAAATGATCAATGGAACAAGCTAATACAAAAATATGTATTGAATCAGTGCAAAAACCTATCAAAAACATCTTTTTCGTCATTTGATCCCATGTTGAGTCCGTCCCTTAAATTTCACAATTTACTATTCCACACTGTTTCATGTTGACGATAATAATGAATACTAGTTCAATAATATACTTACAACAACTGGGCCTTCTAACGCAGCTATCACAGACTCCGGTAAGCGTTCAACCATGACTTCTAAAGAAGGCATAAGTCCAACTTCTTTTCGCATCTTTATTTTAATGTTATCACTTTAGATACAGCAACTGGTTGATCTTGTCACCAAAAGAACCTTAAAACACAATGCGATATTTAAAATAAAATTATTATTCTTATATCATGTTTTTATACATGGTAGATCATCATGTAATGCCGTCCAAAAATGTTGTGTCCTAGAAAATCATTCATTTTCGATTTATTCTCAGAGCATATACAAAGAAAAGTTGTCTTCTCTCATTTTGCATTCACCACACTTACATTTCAGGTCAGGTTATCCCTTTTAAAATTGAAAGACAATGGAAAGATAAACTACTGTGTTACTCTGCAAAAATTACTCTAATGAATTTTCTAAATGATAAATGTAATTTTACTTGTAAATAATTTTATTAATTATTTGTGTGCTCTTTGCATCGCCTATTGGCAATGCTTAAATTTATTGCACAAAAATATTAAGCGGAATGAATACCTTATTCTGTGTGTGTGGACAAAAGTGGTTATTGCATTTATCCTCCATAAACAGCCCACCCTACGGCACAGCCTACTGCAAAACTCGTGTTCTTTCTATCCACCCCGTCTGGGGTTATACAGAATATACTTCAAAATGTTATTATACTTTAATATAATAGTATTAATTAATTATAATATAGATTTTTGATTTTTGCTTATATTTACTAGATGGCCGAGCAGATGTAGAGGGGCCCTTTCTGGTAGGTGACTCAAAAGTTACCCACCAAATCCACTCTAAACTTTTTGCAATGTAAATATACAATGTATTATTTAACTTGACCACAGAGCCACTGATCAGGTTCAGATTTTATGATTTTATTTTTAGTCACTAATACACCATACTATCACAGTAGGGAAAAAAGACCTTATAGTTGGGAAATGAATGTACTTGCTCAGAGCAACGCAACGATGGGGGCACTGCAGGGCAGGGGGCGGGCCAAACTTGCACTAACGCACTTTACTGAGTCTAATAGAAAATACATGCGGTTGGCGCGAGTGTTTTATAGTCCTTATTTAACTAACTTTAAGCGCAGTTTTCGAAAAATATAGTATCTATAATGGTGAATTATGTTATAGTTATAAGAGTTCTTCTTCTTTAGTTTTTATGACGGTTTTGATCATTCGCCAACATATAGTCAGTGGTTCCCTCATCTAATCCACATTCACAGAGGGAACTATCCCTGATTCTCAATTCGGCTAAATGTACTTGTGTGCAAACATAGCCAATTCAAAGTCTATAAATATTGATGTTGCATGTTTGTTGGCTTTATCAAATTTAAAAAACCATAGCTTTGGAGGGATGGAACATAGCAGCATAGTATTCACCTTTCATATTTTGAGTGGATTTCCATTATCTATTCCAATTATTATTTAACCTCCGTTTTGCAAGTAACATTATGTCTGAAGAGAAACTACATTACATGGTATACCTTTTTGAATTGAGTTTTAGCCATCAGATCAGCTGTTTCATTGCCATTTATGCCACGACATTTATGAGATGACATCTATATGTGTGTTTAATTTGGAGGATCAAGGATATCTCATATTTCCTATGAAACTGGTTTGACAAAATTGCTAACAAACAGCTTTTGGAGTCAGTAAGTATTACCGACCTATTTAAGTTATGAAATGAAATGAATCATTTTTTTTATTCCATATAGAATATTGCATAATACTTCTTGAGTCATTTTTTTATTTACCACTCGTTCGGAAAAAAGCCTCTGTCCTTGGAAGAACCAGCAAAAACCCTACGGGACTTTTTTCAAACATATTTCCCTTTACATCTACACATGTGTAATCTATTTTTTTAAATTTTTGAATTTATTTTTATTTTTTATTTGCTTCTATATACTGGGTGACTATTTTTACCGTTTGGAAAAAAAATGGGTATATCAGGTGAACGGAGTAGAACCTATGGCACTGATTCTACAAAAAATAAAAACATTTTTGAATTAAAAAGATAAATCAATTAAAATCTATCGAAATTGACATCATATCCACACACACTTTACAAATGGCAATAAAACAATAAATGTATTAGGCATCTTTGACCTTGTCACTTCACAAGGTCATAAACCCAAAGGCAAAGCAGCCCGCACCTTTAACTATCATTTCATTTTCCTGTCGTTAGCCAAAGCGTCACACTCACGTCACGTCACATTGCTGTCGTATTGTTTGTATCGTAAACATGTACCAATACACTAATGACGAGCCAATTCGGTGATAGGATAGGTTGTGGTTGGTCTATGAACTGGCCGGCGAGATGACCAGACCTAACACCTCTAGACTTTTATTTGGGGCCAAACTAAAACAATTAGTGTACACAGAAGAAGCACAAAGTGTTAGCGATTTAAAGCAGTGTACGATATATAAACGCATTTAATGTGACAAAAAGTAATAGAGACACGCTTCGAAATTCAAACAATTTACAAAGACGTGCTAATTTGTGTTTAGAAGAAAACTGTAGACATTTTGAAGAATTACTGCGATATCGCTACAAAGGACAATTTTATTTGTAAATAACAATAACGTAGTATAATTTTATACATATCAATCAGTGTAAAGAACTTGATTTCGATGTTTTAAATACGCCAAGATGTTGCAGTATAAGTTAGGTATAAATAATTATTATTAGAAACTGTTTATCAATTCATTATAATATAATCCAAGATAAAATTTTACATGTAATCCTACTCAACTTCAGCATATTAGTCGGTCCTAAGCCCGTAAAAGTATGAAGGAAAGATTGAAATCACGAAAACAATAAACTGAACCGAAAGGCAATTCACCTACTTACCATTTCCTGTTTCACTTTTTTTGCTATTTACAAACAAGCAACACACGACATCATTATTAATGAAATAGTGGCAATGAGAAGTGCTTCTTATCTTAAATATTTTTCTTTTATTGATCAAGTATTTTATTATAACCAGTAACTAGTACTGGGAGGTCTATTTACACTGAACGTTTTAAGGTCATTGACATTATATGTGAAAAAACCACCACCAACCAATGGCTTTTCGAGGCACGGGGGTATTACACCGCCAACTTCCTGACTCCGGGCAGCTACTGAGAATTTCTTGGCGGAAAAACTTAATAAATTGATTTTTTATACCAACAAGAGATTAGAACCCAGGACCTCATAATTAGCTGTCACACTACTACAACCACTAGACCAATAAGACAGTCAAAATGAAAAATAAATATCAAAAGTGCCTAAATACTTATAAGAGAAAAGAAAATTTTGGCACTGGCGCCTACATAACGAAGGATGTGCATGCTCCTCTCTTGCTCTTACAACTGTCATTCACTAGTGATCGTAGCCTATTTTTAGTTTAACGCAAATGCCGTAGGATGATTTGTTTTTATGTATATTTTTTGATATTCGTAAAGTTGTATCTAGTTATATAAAAGCTTCATTACACAAAACACCTTATTTTCCAGATGTAAAAATAGTCACCCAGTATATCAGAGCTTCACGAATTGCCGTGGCCTCACCAATAAAAGTGGAAGAAATAGAAGGGTATTTAAAACTAAGAATTATTTTGTATCTGGGAATCCAAACTTCTGCTCCAATACAACTATCATCACACTTATTGGGGGCATCAGTGTATAAAACTATGTAGATTCATAGATAAATTATAGGTGATCTTGTTGTTGTTGTTGCTGTATTGCTGCTCTCAATACCAAGATCAAGGTGAATATTTGGTTGGTAAATAATTGCATCATATGGGATATCAAAGATGGGATACAATTGCATTGTGATTCTGGGTATGGTAGATGGAGTAATGTTACCAAACTGTTGGATAAACAGAGAGATTCTTTGAGTTTAGTAAACCACCAAACTCCTGATAAATCGAGAAGAATATTTATATACTTTTCACATTTTTTAGAGACATAATTGATACGATGAGAAAAGGCTAATTTGGAATCAAATACAACTCCTAAAAATTTTACAATCTCCCTAGATAGGTTAGTTATTATAATGTTGATTTTAGGGACTTGCTTATGACGAGAGAAAATCACAACACTGCTTTTGGGAGCAAACCATTTTTCTGCACCACAATCAACCTCTTTGAATATTAATTAAAAAGCCTCATTAAATTCAACATGACAGATTTTTGCTAACTTTTATAATTTTAATTTGTTTAAAAGATAAATATAAGTAATTAATTTGGTCTAATTATAGTTTTTTTGACCATTTAATATAAGTTTATTTTATTTAGACAACTATTCGCCAAATATCGAATAATGAATACTATTACTCACTATTCAACAATTAAAAAAAATATGCCGAGTAATGCCAAATACCTAATAATAGCGAGTATTCACAGCATTTTTAGCCTGCAGTCCTACTCTATTGAAATTAAAATGTTTTTTGTAAATTTCAATGGCCTCACATATCAACCTCGGTAGGAATAAATATTATTTAGCGTGGATATGTGGTCTATCAAATCTGATGTAAATGTGAGGGCCATCTAAAATATGATCACAAACTGCAGACATCCCTAGACGATGATCTTATCCTAGATGAACTCATTACATCAGATTTGATAGAAAACAAATCTTTGCGAAAACCTCGGGAATTAATAATAGGTAAAATTAAATGTGATAAAATTCATGAAAATAGTTTTATTAATGTGTTGTGTTTGCTAAAATATAAGAAATTATAATAAGTATTTAAATTTTATATTTACCCAGGTTATATTATATTTGATGAATAACATAAAATAACTGACAATTGAAAATTCGATGTAAATGTGAGGAACATCTAAAATATGATCACAAACTGCAGACATCCCTAGACGATGATCTTATCCTAGATGAACTCATTACATCAGATTTAATAGAAAACAAATCTTTGCGAAAACCTCGGGAATTAATAATAGGTAAAATTGAATGTGATAAAATTCATGAAAATAGTTTTATTTAATGTGTTGTGTTTGCTAAAATATAAGAAATTATAGTAAGTATTTAAATTTTATATTTACTCAGGTTATATTTTATTTGATGAATAACATAAAATAACTGACAATTGAAAATTCGGCTCATAATGTCTAAAAGTAATAATTCATAAATCACAGTCAAAAGTGATAACATAATATATTCGGTTAATCCCTAAAGAGATGATGTTCAAGGCGTCGTGAAATTTAAATATGAACTGCCACCATAGGCGTGATACAATGGGTTATATATCCACACCCATTCTGATTTAATACTATATAAATAAAATAATTAATCATTGTTAAATTCCACCTATGTTTTAAACAAATAAAATTAAGTGACAACTTACTTTTACAGGATATGTTTATTCTGAAGTACGCTCGTACTTATTAATTTGTGACGATCACTTCTAACTTCTAATTATTACTTTCATAAATTAACGTAGGTTTATTTTGCTGATGATAACACAAAAGGTTGAGCATGTAAAAAAATAATTATAACGCTACAATATAGCTTCTAAATGTGTATTAAAGAAAATATTTTCTTAGATCTCAAGCAACTGCAACTTGTAAGCTTCTTGAAAGTTGTAGTCATAGATAAATAAATATGTAGCAAGCTAAGCTGGTTGTAGTAAGTAGTAATCTATGGTTGTAGATTGTAGTCATAGACAATGTTGCCACATTGAATTAGCATAGGTCTCTAGACTGCCATCAAAAAATAACTAGGTTTATAAACGAATTTAGTGAGGCGTGGGTTAGTCTACTTCTAACTTTTTGATATTATAAATAGGACTAGATTAACACCTATTCTGCTGTCCTGTCCGACGAGCAGTTTGGCGTATGGCTCTGGGGGAGAGCGCAGGTCGTGTTGATTCCCAGGGCAGGTCTGAGGAGTTCTCCTTCACGTGGTTGTCGACTGTTATTTGATCTGGTTCAATAGGAAACAGACAGAACAGAAACACTCGGACAATCCTCTTTTTCTTTTCTTTTATTTTAGCCCCTTTTGCTATCCTAACCCAATCCAAGGTGTCAATCGTACCGTGCCGATGGATGCGTGGCTGGAGGGAGTCCAGTCGCAATCGGTGCCTACCTGAGACCAGGGTGATTCGGGTTGTATTTTATCACTTCCCTCGGCATGCGGGGCTCTGCCGGGGGTGACCTAGTATTTCCCTAGCTAATCATGGGAACAAAATGGACGAAAACCAACATTTTGAAAAAGATACTGAAAAATCTCCTTTAATGGAATTAGCTGTATGTAACCACAATCGGAAATGAATCAGGGAGGGGAAAAGAAAAAGTTTGCTAAGCCTTATAAGCTTAGTGACGAAATTCCTCTGCCCAAGCCTCCCCCAGTTCCGAAGGCGAAAAAACGCAGTCGGTCTGAGGAAGAGTCCCCCAAAGACCAACCCAAGAAGTCTGCGAAGTAGCTGGCTCCACGCATATAGGAATTCGCAATTCGAATCCCATGAGTATGGAGCAGATGCGGCTGGTCCACCGGGCATTAACACAGGCCATCGCTAAGACGGCCTTTGGGGCGCAACCGGGAATGGGTCCAAACTTTTTGGGTTTCACCCACAAGCCAGGTTGAATTCTGGTAACGTGCCTGAATAAGGCAAGCCAGAACTGGATAGTGGGTGAAATCAGAAAACTGAAGCACTGGCTGGAGGCAGAGCTTACGGTAATACCCGAGGGCGAACTGCCTAAGCCTCAGCTGGGCATTACCTACTTGCCCCGCAGCGAAGCCGACTCTCCAAAGGAGGCAGCTGTGCTGTTGAGGGCACAAAATTAAGAGCTCCATACTGAGCTCTGGAAAATTTTCCACCGCTGGGAAGAGGAGAATGGGTTTTTAGTAACCTTTTCTCTGGACGACCCACGGCAGAGGCTCTTCGAAAGGCAGGCGGTAGAGTCATCCTTGGCTTTAAGATGATAACTTTTAAAGTCAGGGGAGGCTCTGACACGGCAATGGAGCCCGAACCACCCCAACTCCAATCCCCCAGCCCGCCACCTCTCGGGTGAGGCTGGAACGGTACCAGTGAGAGTGACGAAGACCCATGGCGCAGATTTGGCCTCGGTCCGACGGCCTCCACTGGTGTCGTCCAGGCCTGGGGGAAGGGGAGGTGGGAGTGGTTTGACGAAAGGTAAGGCGGGGTCAAGTGCGCTGGTAAAGGACGTCCTCGTCCTCAACAGGCGGAAAAGACCCCTTCCCCCCACGCCCATAAATGGCTAAACCCAAGGGTAAGACGAGGGTCCTCCAGGTAATTCTTCACCATGCAGCAGCTGCTTCTGCCGTGGTGGAGGTTTGCTTTGCAGAGGACAACATTGACCTCATCCTTATACAAGAGCCTTGGGTGGCCAACAGTTAAGTTCTGGGATTGGCGGCTGCCGGTAAGATTTTTCTCAATACTAAAGGCAGTAGACCCAGAGCTTGTATAATTTATAATAAAAATATTGAACTTTTAGCTATTCCAGAGTACTGCAATGATGACCTGGTTACAGCCTTCATAAATCTCAAGGGATGCACAGGGGCCAGAGTAATCATTTGCTCAGCCTATCTTCCCGGCGAGAACGCAGATCCTACCATCGAGTTAGAGCGAATGGCGGAGTTCGCACGAAAACACAACGCCGAACTTGTGGTGGGTTGTGATGCTAATACTCACCACACAGCCTGGGGTCACCAACATCAACGAAAGAGGTGAGTTACCTTATGATTTTCTCATCTCCAACCGCCTGGTAAGCCTAAACTCAGGTAGTACACCAACCTTTGTAACGCGTGCTAGGCAAGAAGTGTTAGACATAACCTTCGCTACCAATAACATGTCCAGGCGGATAAATGACTAGCATGTTAGTAGCGAAAACTCAATGTCTGATCACAAGCACATTGAGTTTGTGATTGGAGCATCACCAACCTATGAAACCGTTACTTTTAGGGATCCAAAAGCAACCTCCTGGGATATCTACAAAGATAGCCTAAGGAGGAATTTGGAAACGTTTCCTAAAAGCATCAAAACAATTGAAGTCTGGAGTTAACGACGGAGACAGTAACCGTAGGTATACGTGAAGTCTTCGAGGATAGTTGTCCCGTCAAGACCAAGACCTCAACATGAAAAGTTCCTTGGTGGAATACTAAGCTAAAAGAACTTAGGGAAAAGACCAGGCAGACCATAATGCAGCCCTAAATGAATATATTTAAAGAAATTAGGAAAGCCAAGAGAGCATCGTGGAAGAAGCTATGCGAGGAAGTTGAGTCTTTGCCTCGTAGTGCAAGACTACACAAAATGATATCGAAAGCTAAACCTAATCAGATCGGGCTTCTTAAAAAGCCGGATGGCAACTTCACTAATAGTGAAACAGAAACATTGGAGTTACTAGCATCAACCCATTTCCCAGACAAGACTTTAGCCTTGAACTCTTTCAGAGCCCTACGAAGGCCTTGAAATGAGGACTGGCGTAGGGCTGCAAAGATAATAAGGCCAAACCTGGTGCAGTGGGATGTTGACTCCTTTAAATTTAAACCATTTAAATCAAACTGGGAGGATAGAATAATTCACATCCAGCTACAGAGTGGTATCGACATCCTTCTTTCTTATCTGGTGAAAATCTTCAGAGCAAGTTTTGCATGGGGATATATTCCAGAACGATGGACGTCAAGGTTCTATTTATACCTAAGGCTGATAGAAAGGACTACGCTTTACCAAAGTCCTTT
Organism: Parnassius apollo; assembly: GCA_907164705.1. Taxonomy (NCBI): domain Eukaryota; kingdom Metazoa; phylum Arthropoda; class Insecta; order Lepidoptera; family Papilionidae; genus Parnassius; species Parnassius apollo. Next base: position 10,145,719 of record CAJQZP010000975.1, read on the forward strand.
AAACCTATAAGCGTATCTTCTTTTCTCTTTGTACCTTTTCCAATGTATTGGAAAAGATTATAGATAGATATATAAGGGATGTAGCTCTATCTACGGGGCCCATACATTACAACCAGCATGCTTACTGCAGAGGCAAATCTACGGAAACAGCCCTGATCAGTGTCATTGACAGGGTCGAAAAAGCACTGGAGGATAAAGAAATAGTAGCCCTACATCACTGCTGATTGGTTGCCTGACAACTAAAAATGTTGACCTCACAGCCATCAAATGGGTGAAATCGATGCTCTCAAACAGAAAGGCAAAAATAGCGCTGTTTCAAACTTTGATTGAGGTTGCAACTACAAGAGGCTTCCCACAAGGAGGTGTTTTGTCACCCCTTCTTTGGACTCTTGCGGTTGACCAACTATTGTACAAAATGGTAGACCTACGCATTGACACACTGGGTTATGCTGATGACCTTGTGATCATTGCGAGAGGCTTTTGGCAAAGAACTTTTTCGTCAATCTTACAAAGAGCCCTAAACACCATAAATAACAGGTGTAGGAATAACAGTTTATCTGTCAATGCTGATAAAACTGTTATAATACCCTTTACCAAAAAGAGACGGTTGGATAAATTAGTCCAATCAAAACTTAATGGTAAAGAAGTACCACCACGGAAGTTAAGTACTTGGGAGTAATAATCGACCAAAAACTAACGTGGAACTTACCTTACCTTAGCAACGTATGCCATAAGACAAAAATTGCTTTAGGAACGTGCAGTCGTTTGGTCGGGAACAACTGGAGCTTACGTCCCAGTATGGTCCTATAGCTGTACAGTAGCATAGTGAGGCCGATACTCACCTACGTCTCTATTGTCTGGTGTAACAAGGGCAACCAAAAGACTACTGCGGACAGACTAAATACTTTACGAAGGACTGCCTTCTTAATGGCAACTGAAGCTATGCGATCACCACCTGGAGCGGCTCTTAATGCACTTCTAAGCCTAACGCCCCTTGATCTTTATCTAGACAAGTAGGCGAGGGCTAGTTTGTATAGGATTAACGCTCAGGCCGGTCTGAGCTTGCTCTCCTACAGATTGAGATCCATGCTCGACTCAATTAAGGAATCACCGGTATTTTGCATGATCTCAGATATCCTGTGTCCACTACACACTTTTGATAAAAAGTATATAGTGGAATTATACTCCAGAGAAGACTGGCTGAAAGGCCAGGTTATCTGTGAGGTTAGTAGCCTCATATGGTATACCGATGGGTCTAAAATGGGCCTCGGCGTAGGCTTTGGAATTTACGGGGAACGCCCCAAATTCAAACTTAGCATGAATCTGGATAGATACACCCCTATCTTTCAGGCAGAAATTTTCGGCTTACTTCGGTGTGCGGAAATCAATCTGCAAAAACACACGTCAAAAATATAAATTATATATACTCTGATAGTCAAGCTGGGATGTAACAACAGGGTCGTTTTAAGATGGGTTCCGGGTCAGGAGGGTATTGTAGGCAACAAATTTGCCGACAAACTTGCACGGGAGGGCTCAAAGTGCACACAATTTGGACTTGATCCATTTTTTGGAATCTCAAGAAGCCTAGCTCGACTGACCCTTGAAACTCTTTATCACAATAAATCACTTAAGATCTGGTTAAAACATTACATTGAACATTCTAAAACCTTAATCCGGGCTTTTGATCGTAAATTCGCTTCAGAAGCCCTGGGATTAAGTAAAAATAAAATTTGGACTCTATTTATGCCTTTTGTTTTGGAGTTAGTCGATATGGCCGAACGTACGCAGAGAACTGTTCTAAAAAGTCAGAGACGTGAGTTCGCTATACGCCTTCGTAACTATTTCGATCGTAAATCTCAAAATGGAGGGCCAATTTTACCTATAACGTCAGTGGTTGAACGCGTAGATGATGCGCTTAATATTGGACAACGAATTGTTAGACGAACAACTAAAGAAAAATATGGCGAGACTGGCGCAGAAGAAAATTTACTTCACACACCAAAAAAGAGAAAACGAGCAAAACCAGTCGCAGGCATCAATAGCTTTGATGCCGATGCCATCCGAAGACATGTGTACGGCTACTATTTACGAAAGGAGTTTCCGACAAGAAAAAAGTTAGTGCAATCATTGAAGGACGCTGGATTATTCTTCGGTGGGGAAAGTTCTTTAACGAAGATTTTTAAGACCGTTGGATTTGGATACATACAATATAACAAACGCAAAATATTTGATATCGTGGTGACAAGATATACTTTTTTACAAGTGAAAGAAATAAAAAATTCGCAAAATGTTGTGTTTTTGGATGAAACATGGCTTAATGCTAATCATACTGTAAGCCGTTCTTGGACCGATGACACTGCAGCATCTACGTCCACAGTTCCTGTTGGAAAAGAATCGCGGCATATAATTTGTTATACCGGAACCATCAACGGGTTTTTCGGAGGTTCTCTCATGATTTTTGCGTCAAAAACCACTGGAGACTATCATGAAGAAATGAATGGAGAAAAGTTTACTGAATGGTTTACTTAAATGTTGTGTAGCTTCCCTGAACCGTCTATTGTAATTATGGACAACGCCCCATACCACTTGATGCAAATTGACAAGCCACCTCCCCAATCGTAAAAGAAAGCTGACATCGTCGCATAGCTTCAAAAATGGCGTAGACGCAAACATAAATATGTTAAAAGCGGAATTATTACGCCTTTAAAAGAAAACAAACCAACCAAGATACGATACGTCACTGACGAAATAGCGTTAGAACATAGCGTTAGGACACAGAGTTATACGGTTACCGTCTTACCATTGTGAATATTATTGCAATTTACTTGGTGTGGGCTCAAATTTTGGGATATGTTGCAAGACACAATGCAGGACCCCATTTACAACAACAAAACTGCTAAAAATATTAGAAGAAGCTTGTGAACATGTAACTAAAGGAGACTGGGAAAAGGTTGTGAATAGAACTGTTAAATTAATAAGGGAAGATTATGAAAGGGGTGTGAACATAGATAATATTTTAGAAAGCGAATTTATAATAAAATTAGTGTAGATGATGATAGCAGTGATGACAGTGAAAATAGCAGTATGGAGGAATCTGATTAAATATAGCCTTTTGGGGCATCTTTTTTTGGTCTCTTTTTGTATTAATTTGTTTATTATGTGCATATTAGTCAGTCTTTGACGCCTCATCAAAAAGTAAACATTATTAACAAGCGAGCTCCCGGTTTATTATTGAAAAATCTATATTTATCGTACAATTTTAGATAAAACCTGTATCACGTTATAAATAAGTGTCAGTTCCGTGTGCCTATGTTGTGAAATCAAACATAGACGAAGTCAATACAGTGACACAGCAGTTCAATTATTGTGCAAAAATCGGCCGGCTGCCATAACAGCAGGTTCGACGGGCAAAGCAATACAGCAGGTAATAAACAGTGCTACGCGCAGTGCAGTGATCATATTCGCTTGCGCCCATTGACTGTGCACCGATCTCACGTCATCGTGCATGCGCAGTGCTACCTGTCAAAGGTTATTAATTGCATATTTATGTGCATCTACACGAGTCGTCGCTGAGAGAATACGACGCATGAAAGTTTTTTTTTATTGAAGCATTCACTGTAAGTTTGTGCCTTTGCGAATTATTAGTATTAATATTAGTGTTAATTTTGTATAACAATGTACTCCTGCTGTGAAGGATCGATAGACGAGGAATCAACGATGTTATGCACCCATTGTGGTGGAGCGTTTCATCACAGTTGTGTGGACCCGGTAAACAGCTATGATTTTTCAACTATCGATACAAACAACTGGACCTGTCCCACTTGTACAGCCAAAAAGCTAAAGGCGATTAAAGGCGACAATACTCCCATACGTTCAGGCGCGACGCAAGCATAGGCAAATAATACCGCTACACAACGTCACAAAAAGAAAAAAACGGTGTCGGAACCTTCATCAAAGGTTCAAACCAGTGATACAGTTGGTCAAATCACAAATTCTTCGCTTGAATTGCGTGAGATAATTAGGCAGGAAATTAGACGGGAAATTATAGAATTACAGAAAGGTTTGGAAGCCAGCTTTAAGAACCTATTAAATACAAAATTTAAGAAAATAGAACATGAAACGGATGAAGTCAAGAAATCAGTCTCGTTTATAAACAACAAATATGAAGAAATTAAGACACAGTTGGTCAACCAAGAAAAATCTTTAAAATCCATGGTTGTTATATCGGCTGATATGGCCCAATTTAAGACTTCATTAAATAAACTGGAGATTGAGAATAATACAAGAGATCAGTGGGCCAGACGTTCAAATATTGAAATTTGTGGAGTTCCTGAAAAGAAAAATGAGAACTTGATTACAATCATAGAAAACTTTGCAAAAAAAGCTGATGATTTGAAAAGTTGATGTATTTCGTAACCCGTGTTGCGTCCTTATCAAAGGATAATAAAATTCCCAAACGTATAATTGTGCATTTCATGTCTCGTTACTTTTGTAACCCTAACAATATATATATATTTATATGATGACAGTATACGGCATTATTAAATTATTATTGGAGCTATGTATCTGAGTTATTATATTATAGTTATTGAAGATAGATAATAAATTGCGAATTTATTACCAAAACGTCAGAGGGTTGCGTACAAGTAAGCACTGAAGCGCCTGTTCCCTCCGTATCCTCCCGTATAGCAAGAATAATATAGGTACTGGTTCATATAAAGAGCTCTATTTGAAATTAGTTAAGGTCCTACTGTGATATAGATACGGTGTTTGAAATAGCAATAAGTACATATTTATAATTGAAAATTATTAGCTTGTAACGGTGTAGTTGGAGTTGATAAAAATAGTTGTATACATTATCGCATTAGGTGATAAACCTGTAAAGATAATTGTATAGTGGGAAATAAATAAATAAAGAAGAATATTGTTTCAAATGAATATGACGTTATTT